>WNWK01001127.1:0-321770 GCA_009830355.1 Cherax destructor | reverse complement strand
CTACCACCTTTATATGTTCATGTGACATCTTCCTTTCCCCTACCACCTTGGGAAGTTCCTGCTGTCCGTGTCTGTTCTATTCCTCTAGCTTGCGCAAGCCCAACTACCTACGTTGGCTTCTCGGTCTTTTTTTTTCTAGACCCTTCCATTCTCATTCCCATGCCATGGTGTACACCGATGGTTCAAAGTCTGACGGCGTCTGATTCGCATTTTATTGAAACTCGATTATAGTGACCAGATATATTCGCGGCCTCCCTGCTACTCTTTCCATCCTTAATCCCATCCATCACCAGGGATTGCGTTTATGCCTTGGTGCATTTCGTTCTTCCCTGGTTGAGAGCCTCTATGTAGAAGCGAACATTCCATCCTTGTCCGATCGTCGTGATGCACATTGCATTCGCTATTATGTTCGCTCTCATGACCTCCGCAATCCTTCCATGTATAGGATTGTCACAGATGTTAGTAGGCGCACTTTATTTGTTCGTCGCCCCTGATTACTTCGTCCCTTTTCTCTTCGTCTATATTCACTCTTGTCTTCCCTTCAGCTACCACCTTTATATGTTCATGTGACATCTTCCTTTCCCCTACCACCTTGGGAAGTTCCTGCTGTCCGTGTCTGTTCTATTCCTCTAGCTTGCGCAAAAGCCCAACTACCTACGGTGGCTTCTCGGTCTTTTTTTCTAGACCACTTCCATTCTCATTCCCATGCCATCGCAGTGTACACCGATGGTTCAAAGTCATCTGACGGCGTCTGATTCGCAGCAGTGTTCTCGAACAGTGTCGTGCGATGGCACCTATTACCCTCGGGTAGCATATTTATGGCTGAATTGTATGCCATTCTTGTGGCACTTATCCATATTGCATCTATGCCTGGGTCACCATTTGTGGTCGTTTCAGACTCCCTTACTGCTTTACAGGCTATCCGAAAATTTGATAGACATCACCCCCTAGTTCTTCGTATCCACCTTTGGTTTCGCCGTTTCTCTAGCAAACACAAAGATATTGTTTTTTTGTTGGGTCCCTGGTCGTGTTGACTTACAGGTCAATGAACAGGCAGACACTGCTGCGCGGTCAGCAGTACATGACCTTCCAGTTTCATATAGAGGTGTTCCATTCATGGACTATTTTGCAGTTTTGCTACCCACTTTCGCACCCGTTGGCAACAACGCTGGTCTGACCTGCTAAATAACAAACTGTATTCTATTAAACCGAGTATAGGTTTCTTTCCTTCTTCTTGTCACCAATGTCGAGGTTGGGAGACTACACTCTCCTGTCTTCGCATTGGCCACACTCGTCTTATTCATGGGTATCTCATGGAGAGGCTCCCTGTCCCTCTCTGTGAGCATTGTCAGGTCCCAGTATATGTTCGCCATATTCTGTTGGACTGCCCATTTTATCAACGAGCATGCTGAATTTACCTCCAGCGTCGTCTTCACTCTGCGGCCCTTTCTTTACCTTCCCTTCTTGCTGATGGACCCTCCTTTAATCCTGAATCTCTCATTGACTTTTTGACAGCAACTGACTTACTGCACAAACTCTGAAGGATATACCTCTAGCACTCCCCTCAGTCACTTCTACCTCAATCTCTTGCTATCCTCTCTCCCTGCACTATCCACTGTCCTGCTGCACTCCATACCCTACTAATCATCTCTCTCCCTCTTACAACCCATTCTCCCTGCATCCTGTCCTCCCCAGCCGCGCTGTATAACCCCTGTGGTTTAGCGCTTCTTTTTTATTATAATTATAATAATAATGTATGACCCCCTGTGGTTTAGTGTTTTTTTTTATTATTTTTTTTTTATTAACACATCGGCCGATTCCCACCAAGGCAGGGTGGCCCGAAAAAGAAAAACTTTCATCATTCACTCCATCACTGTCTTGCCAGAGGGGTGCTTTACACTACAGTTATAAAACTGCAACATTAACACCCCTCCTTCAGAGTGCAGACACTGTACTTCCCATCTCCAGGACTCAAGTCCAGCCTTCCGGTTTTCCTGAATCCCTTCATAAATGTTACTTTGCTCTCACTCCAACAGCACGTCAAGTATTAAAAACCATTTGTCTCCATTCACTCCTATCAAATACACACACACATGCTTGCTGGAAGTCCAAGCCCCTCGTACACAAAACTTCCTTTACCACCTCCCTCCAACCTTTCCTAGGCCGACCCCTACCCCGCCTTCCCTCCACTACAGATTTATACACTCTCGAAGTTATTCTGTCTCGTTCCATTCTCTCTACATGTCCGAACCACCTCAACAACCCTCCTCAGCTCTCTGGATAATAGTTTTGGTAATCCCGCACCTCCTCCTAATTTCCAAACTCCGAATTCTCTGCATTATATTCACACCACACATTGACCTCAGACATGACATCTCCACTGCCTCCAGCCTTCTCCTCGTTGCAACATTCATCACCCATGCTTCACACCCATATAAGAGTGTTGGTATAACTATACTCTCATACATTCCCTTCTTTACTTCCATGGACAAAGTTCTTTGTCTCCATAGACTCCAAAGTGCTCCACTCACCCTTTTTCCCTCATCAATTCTATGATTCACCTCATCCTTCATAGACCCATCTGCTGACATGTCCACTCCCAAATATCTGAATACATTCACCTCCTCCATACTCTCTCCCTCCAATCTGATATCCAATCTTTCATCACCTAATCTTTTTGTTATCCTCATCACCTTACTCTTTCCTATATTCACTTTCAATTTTCTTCTTTTACACACCCTACCAAATTCATCCACCAACCTCTGCAACTTCTCTTCAGAATCTCCCAAAAGCACAGTGTCATCAGGAAAAAGCAACTGTGACAACTCCCACTTTGTATTTAATTCTTTATCTTTTAACCCCACACCTCTTGCCAAGACCCTCGCATTCACTTCTCTTACAACCCCATCTATAAATATATTGAACAACTACGGTGACATCACACATCCTTGTCTAAGGCCCACTTTTACTGGGAAATAGTCCCCTTCCCTCCTACACACTCTAACTTGAGCCTCACTATCCTCATAAAAACTCTTCACTGCTTTCAGTAACCTACCTCCTATTCCATACACCTGCAACATCTGCCACATTGCCCCCCTATCCACCCTATCATACGCCTTTTCCAAATCCATAAATGCCACAAAAACCTCTTTACCCTTATCCAAATGCTGTTCACCTATATGTTTCACTGTAAACACTTGGTCTACACACCCCCTACCTTTCCTAAAGCCCCCTTATTCATCTGCTATCCTGCCTTCTGTCTTACTCTTAATTCTTTCAATAATAACTCTACCATACACTTTACCAGGTACACTCAACAGACTTAATCCCCTATAATTTTTGCACTCTCTTTTGTCCCCTTTGCCTTTATACGAAGGAACAATACACGCTCTCTGCCAATCCCTAGGTACCTTACCCTCTTCCATACATTTATTAAATAATAGCACTAACCACTCCAAAACTATATCCCCACCTGCTTTTAACATTTCTATCTTTATCCCATCAATCCCAGCTGCCTTACCCCCTTTCATTCTACCCACTGCCTCACGAACTTCCCCCACACTCCCAACTGGCTCTTCCACACTCCTACAAGATGTTATTCCTCCTTGCCCTATACACGAAATCACAGCTTCCCTGTCTTCATCAACATTTAACAAGTCATCAAAATATTCCCTCCATCTTCCCGATACCTCTAACTCTCCATTTAATAACTCTCCTCTCCTATTTTTAACTGTCAAATCCATTTGTTCCCTAGGCTTCCTCAACTTATTAATCTCACTCCAAAACTTTTTCTTATTTTCAACAAAATTTGTTGATAACATCTCATCAACTCTCTCATTTGCTCTCTTTTTACATTGCTTCACCACTCTCTTAACCTCTCTTTTTCTCTCCATATACTCTTCCCTCCTTGCATCACTTCTACTTTGTAAAAACATCTCATATGCTAACTTTTTCTCCCTTACTACTCTCTTTACATCATCATTCCACCAATCGCTCTTTTTCCCCTCCCACACCCACTCGCCTGTAACCACAAACTTCTGCTGAACACTCTAACACTACATTTTTAAATCTACCCCATACATCTTCGACCCCATTGCCTACACTCTCACTAGCCCATCTATCCTCCAATAGTTGTTTATATCTTACCCTAACTGCCTCTTCTTTTAGTTTATAAACCTTCACCTCTCTCTTACTTACTGCTTCTATTTTCCTTGTATCCCATCTACCTTTTACTCCCACTATAGCTATAACTAAAAAGTGATCTGATATATCTGTGGCCCCTCTATAAACATGTACATCCTGAAGTCTACTCACCAGTCTTTTATCTACCAATACATAGTCCAACAAACTACTGTCATTACGCCCTACATCATATCTTGTATACTTATTTATCCTCTTTTTCTTAAAATATGTATTACCTATAACTAAACCCCTTTCTATACAAAGTTCAATCAAAGGGCTCCCATTATGATTTACACCTGGCACCCCAAACTTACCTACCACACCCTCTCTACATGTTTCTCCTACTTTAGCATTTAGGTCCCCTACCACAATTACTCTCTCACTTGGTTCAAAAGTTCCTATACATTCGCTTAACATCTCCCAAAATCTCTCTCTCTCTCCTCTACACTCCTCTCTTCTCCAGGTGCATACACGCTTATTATGACCCACTTTTCGCATCCGACCCTTATTTTAATCCACCTAATCCTTCCATAACTGATCCTTCAACATTATTGATACCCCTTCCTTAGCTCTAACTCTCTCAGATACTCCTGACTTAATCCTATTTATTTCTCCCCACTGAAACTCATCTACCCCCTTCAGCTTTGTTTCGCTTAGGGCCAGGACATCTAACTTTTCATTCATAACATCAGCAATCATCTCTTTCTTATCATCCGCACTACATCCACGCACATTCAAACAACCCAGTTTTATAAAGTTTTTCTTCTTTTCTTTTTTAGTAAATGTGTACAGGAGAAGGGGTTACTAGCCCATTGCTCCCGGCATTTTAGTCGCCTCATACGACACGCATGGCTTACGGAGGAAAGATTCTTTTCCACTTCCCCATGGACAATAGAGAAAATAAAAAGAACAAGAGCTATTAAGAAAAAAAAGAAAAACCTAGATGTGTGTATGTATATATATATGCATGTGCATGCCTGTGTAGTGTGACCTAAAGTGTAAGTAGAAGTAGCTAGATATACCTGTTATCCAGCGTGTTTATGAGACAGAAAAAGACACCAGCAATCCTACCATCATGTAAAACAGTTTCAGGCTTCTGTTTCACAGTCACCTGGCAGGACGGTAGTACCTCCCTGGGTGGTTGCTGTCTACCAACCTATTACCTATAATAATAATAATAACTTAGGCCTCCAAGGCAATCTACCATTTTTCCTTAAGGCCTTCTTAACTGAAAGACATTTCCGTGTTCGGGTTAATATGCTTTCCCCGGACTTTGTCCAAGCTGAAAGTGTCCTCCAGGGATGTGTTCTGAGCACAGCACACTTTCTCCTTGCTATAAATGATCTGGCATCTATTCTCCCATCCAACATTTGGTCATCGCTTTATATTGATGACTTTGCTATAGCTTGTGCGGGCGCTGACTGTCACCTCATTGCAGTTTCGCTCCAGCATGCACTCAACCGTGTTTCCAATTGGGCCACCACTCATGGGTTTAAATTTTCTAGTAGTAAAACTCACAAAATTACTTTGACTAGACATTCAGTGGTCTCTGATCATCCATTTTACCTATATGACTCGCGTATCCAGAACGTGATATGGTCAGGTTTCTCGGCTTTCTGTTTGACCATCGATTGTCCTGGAAA
The DNA here is from genome assembly GCA_009830355.1 of Cherax destructor. NCBI lineage: Eukaryota > Metazoa > Arthropoda > Malacostraca > Decapoda > Parastacidae > Cherax > Cherax destructor. The sequence goes on along the minus strand of WNWK01001127.1, from coordinate 315,945 downwards.
CCTCACATTACCTCTCTGAAGGCAACTTGACATAGCCAGCTGAACCTCCTTAAAACCCTCGCACATCTTTCATGGGGGGCTGATCGTAGAACTCTCCTTCGCCTGCATTCAGCCTAATTTTATCAAAACTCGATTATGGTGACCAGAGATATTCGGCGGCCTCTCCTGCTACTCTAGCCTTAATCCCATCCATCACCAGGGATTATGTTTATGCCTTGATGCTTTTCGTTCTTCACCTCTATGCAGAAGTGAATATTCCATCCTTGTCCGATCGCCGTGATTCACATTTCCTTCGCAATTATGTTCACTTTCATGACTTCCGCAATCCTTCCATATACAGTGGTCCCTCACTATTCGAACACTCCAAACTCGCCCTTTTATGTAAGTTTATTATTGTAAGTGCTTTTATAAGTGTATTTTTGGGGGGTCTGAAATGGATTAATCTAATTTACATCATTCCTTATGGGAATAAACTCGTTTGGTAACAGCACTTGAACAGCATTCTGGAATGAAGAATGTTCGAATAGCGAGGGTCCACTGTATAGGATAGTCACTGATGTTAGTAGACGTTCTTTATTTGTTTATTTGTTTGTCACCTGTTTACTTCGTCCCTTTTCTCTTTGCCTACATTCGCTCTTGTCTTCTCTTCAGCTTCCACCTCTCTATGTTCATGTGGCATCTCACTTTTCCCTGCCTCCTTGGGAAGTTCCTACTGTTCGTGTCTGTTCTTTTTCACTGCCATGCGCGAAAGCTCAACTGCCTATGGCGGCTTCTCGCTCTCTTTTTCTAGACCACTTTTGTTCTCTTTTTCATGCCATCACAGTGTTCACCAATGGTTCTAAGTCTTCTGTCGTGCGAGGGCATCTATTATCCTTAGCTAGCATTTTTATGGCTGAATTGTAGCACTTATCCGTATTGCATCTATGCCTATGTCACCATTTGTGGTCGTTTCAGACTCCCTTAGTGCTTTACAGGCTATTCGAAAATTTGATACACCTCACCCCCTTGTTCTTCGTATCCAACTTTGGTTATGCCGTATCTCTAGCAAACACAAAGATATTGTTTTTTGTTGGGTCCCTGGTCATGTTGACGTACAGGGCAATGAACAGGCAGACACTGCTTTGCGGTCAGCAGTACATGACCTTCCAGTTTCTTATAGAGGTGTTCCATTCACGGACTATTTTGCTGTCATTGCTACCCACCTTTGTACCTGTTGGCAACAACGTTGGTCTTATCTGCTACATAACAAACTTCATTCTGTTAAACCGAGAATAGATTTCTGGCCTTCTTGTCATCAATGTCGATGTTGGAAGACTACTCTCTCCCGTCTTCGCATCGCCCACACTTATCTTACTCATGGGTATCTCATGGAGAGGCTTTCTGTCCTTCTCTGTGAGAATTGTCAGGTTCCAGTATCTGTTAGCCACATTCTGTTGGACTGCCCACTCTATCAATGAGCACGCAGAATTTTCCTCCAACGTTGTCTTCTCTCTGCTGCCCTTTCTTTACCTTCCCTTCTTGCTGATAGACCCTCCTTTATTTCAGTCTCTCTCATTGACTTTTTGACAGCAACTGATTTACTACACAAACTCTGAAGATGATGCCTTGAGCACTCCTCTCAGTCCCTTCTACCTCAGTCTCTTACTTCCCTCTATCCCTGCACTATTTACTGGCCCGCTGCATTCCATAACCTAATAATCATCCCTCTTCCTCTTAATACCCATTATCCCTGCATCCTGCCCTGCCCTGCTGCACTGTATGACCGTTGTAGTTTAGCACTTCTTTTGATAATAATAATAATAATAATATTTGACTGCCATGAACTTCCGTCCTCTGTATATATTGTGGGACACCATTTACAAGTTCAAAAGGTGATCCTTACACCAGAACAGTGTAGACAGTGCTGGCGGTTTGGTCATCCAGCAAAATATTGCAGGTCCATGGCTGAATGCCCTGTCTGTGGGGCCAACGACCATTCCAATATGTCTTGTAGTCTACCTCCCTCTTGCCTTAATTGTCGTGAGGCTCGCCCATCTTACTCTTGCCATTGGCAAGTTTACTTAAATGAGCGTGTAATCCGTTGTATCAAAGAGGCAGAAGGCCTCCCATATACTATGGCTGTCTCTCATCTACGCCTTCAAGGGAAACTTCTCTGTATTTCGTATTCTCGGATTGCTAAACGTCCCCCCTCCTGTGGGGTTGCAACTTTTGCAGCAGTATTAGAAACTCATTTTCTCAAGGTCTGTTATCCTGAGTGTAAAAGGGAGCTTGGAACAAAATAAACACAGTAGAAAAACTTTGAATTGTATTTTCCTTCACCAAGTATACTATATAGATTTATACAAAATATGTATACTATGTACAGCAAAATAGGTAGTGCACACCATGGTAGTCAAGGCAAAACAACAGACAAGAGACAACCGTGCTTCAACCAGCAGTAAAATGAAAATGACAATGGTGAAAACGTGTGTTGTAACCATGCCACCTTCACAATTGCCAGATCCACATCATGATTGGCTGAACCTAGGTACTGATCTGACGATGGGGCCCTGATCGTCAGACCCTTAGTGCCTAGGTCGCTGGTTGGTGAGATAGCCTTTTATGAGGGTGTGTACATGCACCGAATAAAGGTTACGTACTCTTTGCATGCCACATCCCCACCCCAAGAGGGCTCAGAACTAGGCTTCCACCTCCAATGGGTAGAGTGTCATCATGGCATGTTACAATAATGAGATTGCCTTTTCTCGCAAGCATCCAATTCATTAAATAAAGCTCAACTTTTCTCGAGACATAAAGTCCAGCTTTAAAGTTAAGAGTGAGACAGATGTGACAGAGTGAACAGGCAAAAAGGGGGGGTTGGCCTGTATATCACAGAGTCACTTATATGTTCAGAACTACTAAATGCCTCAAATGATGTAGTTGAAGTATTAGCAATAAAGATCGAGAATCAAACCTGGTCATCGTGGTTGTATACAAGCCTCCGGATGCAACGTCCCAACAATTCCAGGAACAGCTTCTGAAAATTGACCACTGTCTGGAAAATCTTCCAGCTCCTGCCCCCAACATCTTGCTCCTGGGGAATTTCAACCTAAGGCACCTAAAATGGAGGAGCATTGCAAACAATGTGGTAGCAGAGATAACACCAGGAGGCAGCTCAGATGAAAACTCGCACACACATGAACTTTTAAATCTCTGCACCAAATTCATCTTAAACCAGCAAATAGTAGAGCCTACAAGATTAGAGAATACGCTGGACCTCATCTTCACCAACAATGATGAGTTAGTTAGTTAGTTTGATATCTTTATTATGCACCCCATACCCATCCTGTGGGCGGTAGTCAAAAGATTACAGAGGTACATAATGGGTCCAGGGACTGGACCCCAAAGTTATGATAGCTGAGCAAGTTACAAAGGTAATGAACTAACAAGCTACAAAGATAATGAACTCACAAGTTACAAAGGTAATGAAACATGTAAGTAAATTTACTTACTTACGTTTATACATGGTTACAATCATGAACAAATTATAACGCAATGAACACTTCACTAGTCTACACCCAGTCACAACTGTAATGAGTTCTTGGTGCAAATTTTATTGTTGGGTCAACAATGATGATCTGATACGAAATGTCATCATATCAAAAACAATATACTCAGATCACAACATAATAGAAGTCCAGACATGCATGCGGGGAGCCCAAGATCAACAAAATGTGATCAGCCGCGAGGGAGCCTTCTCCAAATTCAACTTCAATAACAAAAACATAAGATGGGACCAAGTAAACCAAGTCCTAAATGATATACAATGGGAAGATAGCCTAAGCATCACGGATCCTAACCTATGTCTAGAACAAATTAACTCTGTGGCACTTGAGGTTTGCTCAAGGCAAATTCCCTTAAGAAAAAGGAGGAAAAGATGCAAACTAGAAAGAGAGTGGCGCTCCCTATACAGGCGAAGGCAAAGAATAACGGAGCGGCTATAAGAGGCCAATATATCTGAAATACGAAGGGAGACACTAGTCAGAGAAATAGCAAACATCGAATTAAAACTTAAGGAATCTTACAGGAATTAAGAAACGCGGGAAGAACTAAAAGCCATAAACGATATTGAAAGAAACCCAAAGTATTTCTTTTCTTATGCAAAGTCAAAGTCGAGAACACCAACCAGTATTGGGCCCCTACTTAAACGGGATGGGTCCTACACAGATGACAGCAAGGAAATGAGTGAGTTACTTAAATCCCAGTATGACTCAGTTTTTAGCGAGCAGCTAACCAGACTGAAAATCGAAGACCTAAATGATTTTTTTATGAGAGTGCCACAGAACTTGACTGACGCATGCCTATCTGACATCACCCTGACGCCAAATGACTTCGAAAAGGCAATAAATGACATGCCCATGCACTCCGCTCCAGGCCCAGACTCATGGAACTCCGTGTTCATCAAGAACTGCAAAAAGCCCCTATCACGTGCTTTTAACATCCTATGGAGAGGGAGCATGGACAGTGGGGTCGTCCCGCAGTTACTAAAAACAACAGACATAGCCCAACTCCACAAAGGGGGCAGTAAAGCAATAGCAAAGAACTACAGACCAATAGCGCTAACGTCCCATATCATAAAAATCTTTGAAAGGGTTCCAAGAAGCAAGATCGCCACTCATCTAGATACCCATCAATTACACAACCCAGGGCAGCACGGGTTTAGAGCAGGTCGCTCCTGTCTGTCCCAACTACTGGACCACTACGACCAGGTTCTAGATGCTCTAGAAGACAAACAGAATGCAGATGTTATATACACAGACTTTGCAAAAGCCTTTGACAAGTGTGACCATGGTGTAATAGCACACAAAATACGTGATAAAGGAATAACAGGAAAAGTTGGTAGATGGATTTATAATTTCCTAACAAGTAGAACACAAAGAGTAGTAGTCAACAGAGTAAAGTCTGAGGCAGCTAATGTGAAAAGCTCTGTTCCACAAGGCACAGTACTCGCTCCCATCCTGTTCCTCATCCTCATATCGGACATAGACAGGGATATAAGCCACAGTGCCGTGTCTTCCTTTGCAGATGACACCCGAATCTGTATGACAGTGTCCACCGTTGAAGACACTGCAAGACTCCAAGCAGACATAAACTAAATCTTTAAATGGGCTGCAGAAAACAATACGAAGTTCAATGATGAGAAATTTCAATTACTCAGATATGGAAAACGTGAGGAAATTAAAATCGCATTGGAGTACAAAACAAATTCCAACCACACAATAGAGCGAAAAACTAATGTCAAAGACCTGGGAGTGATCATGTCAGAGGATCTCACCTTCAAAGACCATAACACCGTAGCAATCGCATCTGCTAGAAAAATGACAGGATGGATAATGAGAACCTTAAAAACCAGGGATACCAAGCCTATGTTGACACTTTTCAGGTCGCTTGTTCTATCTAGGCTGGAATATTGCTGTACACTAACTGCACCTTTCAAGGCAGGTGAAATTGTTGACCTAGAAAATGTGCAGAGAACCTTCACGGCACGCATAACTGCGATAAACCACCTCAATTACTGGGAACGCTTGAAGTTCCTAAACCTGTACTCCCTAGAACGCAGGCGGGAGAGATACATTATTATATACACGTGGAAAATTCTCGAGGGATTAGTACCAAACTTGCACACGAGAGTCACTCCCTACGAAAGCAAAAGACTCGGCAGGCGATGTAACATCCCCCCAATGAAATGCAGGGGTGCCACTAGCACGTTGAGGAACAACACAATAAGTGTCAGGGGCCCAAGATTGTTCAACTGCCTCCCAGCATACATCAGGGGGATTACCAACAAACCCCTGGCTGTCTTCAAGCAGGCACTGGACAGGCACCTAAAGTCGGTACCTGACCAACCAGGCTGTGGTTCGTACGTTGGACTGCGTGCTGCCAGCAGTAACAGCCTGATTGATCAGGCTCTGATCCAACATGAGGCCTGGTCACAGACCGGGCCGCAGGGGCGTTGACCCCTGGAACTCTCTCCAGGTATACTCCAGGTATGAACTTCAAAGCTGGTGTTTCTTAATGGATTGCACATGTCCTAAGTGTCCATTTTTATTGAAAAAATTGGGGTATTAATGTACATTTGATAACCGGAGAGTGCCAAATCTGATTTACTTTAAATCTTTATTACAAACACTGTACTTAGCTGCATAAAAAAAATTATATCGCACTTTGCTCTCCTGTACAGCTTGGAGCTATATATAATTTGAAGATTCCCGAATTTTGCTGCATTGGAAAACATTTGTTTATGTTTCTTTTAACAAAATATAATACATAATATTATCTAATAATAAGGTACCAACATTTCCCTTCATCCATGATATAATCCCCAAAGTATATGATGAAAAAACGTATTGTGAAATAAAAGTCCTACATAAGATCCATTTTGTGGCATTTTATGGAGATTTTCACTTCAGGTTGAAATGTGAAAAATGTAATTTAGAAATAGAGACATGTTTCATGACAGTGCTATTGAATGAGGAAATATGGAATTACACATGGAAAAGTACAAAATATATAATGACCCAAAATTATGATTTAAAATAAATCTGTAAGATGATGGAAATAAAATGACAATTTAAAATTACGACATTATGAAAAAAAAAAAAATAGGGAAGAGATTTATATCATATTGGGAACGTAACTAGAAGACTGTTGTGATAAAAACACAGGCCTCATTTCTAGGCTTTATTGAACACAAAATCCATGGTACATGTCTGCAACAGAAGAAAATACATCTAATGACTGCTGCTGCAGGACAGGTGATGTAAGGTGCATATGTCCTCAGAAAAGCTATAGCTACTGGCGACATATTTAAGCTTACCATGTAATCTGCATCACGAATGTATTTGTGTAAGAGAGAGACCACACGCCATGCTGGGCCATCGCCGTACTGTTTGTTGTTATTGTAAGGGGCCCCTGAGGTGGTGCAGTATTGTGTCCTGCTGCGGCTCTCCACAAGAGCGGTATCACTACAATCTCCCCCTTCTAAAATATCAGATACAGTAATCCTCCAAACGGTTAGGTGGGTGACGTGTACGTCCAGACCTTCGTAGCCCTTGAGCCTCTTCACCGGGTTCGGTATTTTCTAGCGGGGTTTGACTATCTGCTGGAGCGGCATCCTCTATTTCAATAGGGGTAGCCTGAAAAGGCTTCCCTGGATAAACCGAAGCATCTTTCGCAACATCTATTGGTGTATCTTGAGATTCCGCACTAACATTGGTTTCAACTGGGGCTAAGTGTCTTGTAGATACAGTAGTCTCTTCACCATTTTGGTAGCGAATGTGGGCATAATGCGGATTAGCTTGTAGGAGCTCTACCTCTTCCACTAAAGGATCCGTCTTGTTCATCCTACGGTGACTCTTCAGGAGAATGGGTCCAGGGTGACATAACCAGGTGGGCATGGAGGCTCCCGTAGAGGAACGACGTGAATAGTTGAAGAGTCTCTCATGAGGGGTAGCATTAGTAGCTGTGCACAGCAATGATCTAATAGAGTGAAGGGCATCAGGTAAGACAGTCTGCCAGTGTTGAACCGGTAGATTGCGAGATTTCAGTGTCATTGTAACTGACTTCCATATAGTACCATTGAACCGCTCCACTTGACCATTGCCTTGAGGGTTGTAGCTTGTTGTTCTGCTGCAAGCAATCCCTTTGTTAGCCAAAAACTCATGAAGTTCATTACTCATGAACGAGGATCCCCTGTCTGAATGGATATAGGCCGGCATACCAAAAATAGCGAATAACTGGGAAAGACAACTGATGACAGTTGAAGCAGTCATATTTGCACAGGGGAACACAAAAGGAAACCTAGAATATTCATCTACTATGTTAAGGAAATACCTATTCTGGTTTATGCTTGGTAGAGGTCCTTTGAAATCTATATTCAGTCTCTCGAAAGGCTGGGTGGCTTTTATGAGATGAGTTTTCTCTGGCTGGTGAAAGTTTGGCTTGCACTCTGCAATGATCTGATCTGATCACTTGTCGCACCTCTTCCACTGAGTAGGGCATATTCTTAGATTTAACAAAATGATACAGGCGTGTAACTCCTGGGTGACACAAGGCCTTGTGGAGCTCTGAGTGATTGCAAATCATGACATGCTGCTCCACAGTGGGACCTAGAGAATGCATCAGGTGAAATGTTTTCTTCACCCAGTCGATACAGAATATCAAAGTTATAACACGATAGTTCCATCCTCCAGCGTAATATCTTGTCATTCTTGATCTTACTTTTGTGCTTCTTGTCAAACATATACATCACGGACCGTTGGTCAGTCCTTACAGTGAAATGTCTGCCTGTTAAATAATGCCTCCAGTGGCGAACTGCTTCTATGATGGCCTGGGCTTCCTTTTCTACAGCAGCATAGCACTTCTCTGATCCTTGAAAAGTTCTTGAAAAGAAAGCAACGGGACGTCCTGCCTGAGATAGGACTGCAGCAATGGCAACTTCAGATGCATCCGTTTCCACCTCGAATGGTAGGGACTCATCAATGGCCTGAACTACTGAGTTTTCAATATCCTGTTTGAGAGTATAGAAAGCAGTTTCTGCTTCCTTTGTCACAGGAAATATCGTGGTAGCACTCAGTGGGCGAACTTTACTTGAATAGTTGTAGATCCACTGTGAGTAATAAGCAAAAAGACCAAGAGTTCTTTGGAGTGACTTTTTGTCTTGGGGCATTGGAAGTTCCCGTAGAGGTCGAAGTCTTTCAGGGTCTGGGGATATTGCACCTCCTTCCACCACATAACCAAGGATGTTAAGCCTTTTAGTGGAAAAAGTGCACTTTTCTTCATTGTAACTGATATTTTCTTCTTGGCAGCTTCCAAAAACTTATCAAGGTTTGCATCATGTTCCTCCTGGGTCTTGCCACAAATGGTAACATTATCTAAATATGCATAAGTTCCCATAAGTTGCTCTTCCTGAATGAGTGAATCCATAATTCGTTGGAAACAGGCTACCCCATTGGTAACCCCAAAAGGGACTCTGGTAAACTGATAGAGGCCGTCACTAGCCTGAAACGCTGTGTATGGTTTATCTTCATTCTTTATAGGGACTTGATGATAGGCACTTCGTAGATCAATTGTGCTAAACACATAGTACTGAGCAATTTTGTTCACTGTATCATCAATTCGAGGTAGAGGGTACCCATCAAGAAGTGTAAATTTGTTGATTGTCTCAGAATAGTCGATAGCCAGCCTCCGTTTCCTATAATCATCCTTGACAACAACGACCTGTGCACGCCACGGAGAATTACTTGGTTCTATAATACCCTCCTTCAGCAGCCTCTGAGTTTCTTTCTCAATGAACATCCTATCTTCATAAGAATAGCGGCGTGACTTAGCTGATATAGGATGACAATCCGCAGTAAGATTCGCAAACAGCTTTGGTGGGTCTACCCTTAAAGTGCTAAGACCACAGACAACGAGAGGAGGCAGTTCACCTCCATATGTTAAGGTAACACTACCATGACGCTTCTGAAAGTCCTGACCAAGGATCACATCAGAGCACAGTTGTGGCAGAACAGCTAAATGTACATCTTGATAATACCTGCCATTAACTCTAAGGTTTACCTTACAAAACCCTAACGTCTGAATAGAGAGAGATGTTGATGCCATGGAAACGGTACCTGATGAGTGATGTACCGTCAAGGAGTGGCGTTTAACTACGTCAAGGTTGATGAAACTCTCTGAGCTGCCACTGTCAATCAGACCATCTACTTCTGTTCCTTTGATGAACACTTTCACAACTGCCTTTGACAGTGAATTTGGAGCAGCCGCAGAAGTCACTGTTGCTAGAGTCGCCTGGTCGGAATGCATAGAAGCACTAGCTCTTGTTGATGTATTAGCACGACATACTTTAGCAAAGTGACCTTTCTTATGGCATTGATGGCACATTGCTTCACGAGCCGGACACTTTGGACGTGGATGTCTTGAAAAACCACAAAAGAAACACTTTGTGCCTGCAGCTGCTGTCACTGAAGCAGGTTCCACGGTAACCTCATTAAAAGAGTCTTGGTCGGGAGTTACAGCACTTACCACTCGAGAAGGCTGGGTAGTACTGTACACTTCAGAATTCTTCTGAGCTGAATCTAATGATCTTGCCTGGTCAAGGGTAGTGGCTAAGTCCAGAGTTTTATTCTCCAATAAACGCTGCCTTATTATTGGTGATTGCAGGCCACTGATAAAAGCATCCCTCTTCACAATACTGAGAAGCTGTCACCGCTCGGAAGTTACAGTCCTTACCTAATATTTTCAATGCTTGAAAGTATTCCTCTAAGGATTCACCAATCTGCTGGCGGCGAGTTGCAAGACGATATCGTGCAAAGATTTCATTTGTGGGCTTAATATACTGAGACTTGAGGGCATTGATAGCATCTTCATAGGTATTACACTCAGAAATAACCTCATAGATTTTAGGTGACACAAAGTTGATGAGCAGGCTTAGTTTATCTAGATCTTCCTGAGGAAAGGCTCTCAAGAAGTTTTCGAAAGTCTTAAACCAGTGCTTCCATTCCTGAGCAGCCGTTGATACACTGGGGTCAGAGTCTAGCCTCTCAGGTTTCAGTAAACGCTCCATTTTGCTGTGTAGTCTAGCTCAGAATCGCCACCAGGTAGCCCACGATATTTGTGTTCAATAAATTGTTGTGATAAAAACACAGGCCTCATTTCTAGGCTTTATTGAACACAAAATCCATGGTACATGTCTGCAACAGAAGAAAATACATCTAATGACTGCTGCTGCAGGACAGGTGATGTAAGGTGCATATGTCCTCAGAAAAGCTATAGCTACTGGCGACATATTTAAGCTTACCATGTAATCTGCATCACGAATGTATTTGTGTAAGAGAGAGACCACACGCCATGCTGGGCCATCGCCGTACTGTTTGTTGTTATTGTAAGGGGCCCCCTGAGGTGGTGCAGTATTGTGTCCTGCTGCGGCTCTCCACAAGAGCGGTATCACTACAAAGACCTACAGCATTTTTTATATACATTAGCGAATTTTTTGTCCGAGCTATTAACAAAATCGATGTTACTTACCAGCATCGTACTTGAGAGTAAGAATTGTAAGGACATAGAGAGGGTTGGAGGACGCCAGGCTGAATGAAAAGGGCGGGCCGTGTCCCAACTCCCACAGGTCATCGTCAGTAGCTGTCAGGAGGCCCACGAGAGAGGCAGGAGCGCCCTCCATCACCTGAAGCTGGGTAGGAGGCAGGAGACGCGGCGGGCAGTCGTTTACGTCTGTGACAGTGAGGGTGAGGGTAGCGGTGGCAGAGAGGGGAGGGATGCCCTCATCCACAGCAACCACCCGGGCCACGCCCACCTCCCCACCCGGAGCTTCTCGGTCCAGGGCGCGCCACAGCCGCACGCCTCCCACACCATCAACAGTGAGGGCACCCCACGCCCCCAACACACGGTAATCCACACCTTGCTTGCCCTCCTGCAGATAACAGACATGATGTGTATTAGGAGAGAGCAAGTTACAGCTATAAGACATCAATAACTTACCATTTAATGAAACCAAGTGTGGAGAAAATTCTCCAAGAGAGGGGGGTATCAGCCCTTTCTGCCCCTTCTGCCCTTAGGGGCCCGGCCCTTAGAAAAGAGCCAGACGGCGTGTCTGGCTTCCTGGTCAACAGTTTGATTAGTAACAGATGAACGGACCCAGGAAGCCAGAAGTCAGGTATGCCTGACCAGTGTAGCAACGAGTGTATATGATTGACAGACATTTGAGATAATTGTGACTCTTTGCCATAGCAGGAAAGTTAAAGAAAAACTGATGTATCAATTTCTACACTTGACATTACAATTATGTGCTCTAGTGATCTAAATATTTGAAGAACACAAGCATTTGAACTGCAAGATGTTGCAGTGTTTGGCAAGTAGTGATTTGAGCTTAGGTCAGCGAAACCGGGCAAACCGGAGAGGAGCGGAGGAGCGGGGCTCAGATTGAACTAGCCAACAAAAGGGAATGGGGCTTACGGCGCGGTGATTTGACCTAACGACATTCGTCGTGCGTCTCCGATCTCCTATTCAATCTCCACTAATGTAGGGAAATCGGATAAGAACTCTGTTCCAGCGCATTTAGTGATAATTAATCATAAAATCGCGGTATATTCCAGAGAAGTGTGAGCAGCTTCTCTTCTTATTACATTTACCTAACAAGTTGGTCGTATTTGAACCGGATAAAGTGGCCACATGGTGGTCCAAAGACTCATAGAAAACGTGAGGGGCACACCCAGCTCACCCGACACCCAGAAAGAAAACAGTAGTCGGGTCTCCCAAGGTCGGGGGCGGGGTACGACTCACCCACCAAGCTCCACTTGCGAGCAGAAATGCTGACAGAAGCAGACTGGCGCACAGCTAGTTTCTGAATGTGTATATACACACAGTGTTTATAATGTTTATAGACACAAATTAAGAGAAGAAACTGTGTATATACTCTTATATAATATCGGAAGTTATATTAAGTTTAAACTTTCATATTAACATTTGACATTTATGTATAAATATATAAACATTGAATATATGTGTGATATACATTTATGCATTTATATAGTTATTAATGTGTGAAGTGACGGCAGTACTGAGACAGTGTTTTTAGCTGAGACAGCAATTCTGGACATAAACACCCTCGGTGTCAGTCCATATTTACCCTCGAGGCCACTGACCTCCTGCACCAATCTATAGAAGGGATCCTGCAGACATGGGAACAGGAGCTGCAACAAAGGATACCCCTGTCACAGCCCCCATCCCATGCCCACCACGGTCCCCACCCTCCCATTCACCTGCACTCTCACCTGTGCCCTGCCTTAAAGCATCCCTACCCACCCCACTACCTCCTCCCCGAACCCCTGTTTCAATAATATGCCCTGCAACATCTCCCTATTCACGCTCTCATAGGCAGTTTCCCAATCCAACCCCACAACTCCCCTCCCTACCTTCAACAAACCCTTTTATCCTACGGTGCCCCTCCCTCATACTACACCCAGGAACTCTGTACTGCCCTCCCTCTAAAATATTATTTAATACCTTCTTAATATGCGCGAAAATCTTATAGTCAGCACAGAATAAAGTTATCGCTCTATATCCCTTTAGTGACTCACAACCCCGGCCCTTGGGTATTAAAACCACTATCCCTGTTCGCTGCTCTTCACTCATACTTCCCATTGACTTCATACCATTGAAAACCCTCACCAATACCTCTCGCAAAACCTCCCAATGATTCACATAGAAGACGTACCTCCAGGTTTGTGTTAATTACGATGCTCTTCCTGATACCTGTCGACGATTCCACTGTAGACACTGCCGGATGCAAACTTGACAAAAAAACGGGCAGCTCCATTCAAGGAGATCCCGTATATGTCCTCTGTCGATATCCCATATGTGTCTCTCAAAATTAAGGGCAAGAGAACGTCGGCATTGCTGGGATACACCGCTCCCTGCAGCAAATCAATGCATACAGTACATATACGTCGCCGGTATCCATCCGCCATCTTGTGGAAAATTAAAGTTTACTGACTCCACCACCAGGGAGCTCTGCACGCACGTCTGTTCACCACCAAGGCTGGGGAACGACTCATGTTAAGAACTAGGCTAAAGCTGAGACAAATCTCACACTGAGCCACTCTGATGGGCTTCCCTGTGTTGCCTTGTACTAATATTACTTAGATAAATGTTTAGATATGTTTCTTTCTAGGAATCTAATCTATATCAATTTGTCCATATATCTCTAGCTTCTTTGCCCTCTGTGGCATGCTAAGAGTATGTTACAGTTTATTCAGAGCATGTCACACACACACATAGCCATGCCTCTCAGCCAGCAAAACAGGTACTAAGGGTTTAACGATCTAAGCGGCCCCGTCGTTTTACCAGTACCTCGGTGAAGCGATGTGGCACACTCATGGAAATTCCTAGAGGGATTAGTACCAAACTTGCACACAAAAATCACTCCCTATGAAAGCAAAAGACTCGGTAGGAGATGCAACATTCCCCCAAGGAAAAGCAGGGGCGCCACGAGTACATTGAGAGACAACACAATAAGTGTCCGGGGCCCAAGACTGTTAAACTGCCTCCCAGCATACATGAGGGGGATTACCAATAGACCCCGGCTTTCTTCAAGAGGCACTGGACAGGCACCTAAAGTCAGTACCTGACCAACCAGGCTGTGGTTCGTACGTTAATTTGCGTGCGGCCAGCAGTAACAGCTTGGTTGATCAGACCCTGATCCACCATGAGGCCTGGTCTCAGACCGAGCCACGGGGGCGTTGACCCCCGAAACCCTCTCCAGGTAAACTCCAGGACTAAATTATTTGGACTGGCCATCGTCTGGAGTGGCCAAGGATCCAGGATCGAATCGTACGTAGTAAATATGTCATAAATATTTGCACGTGTCCTTTCATCTAGTGTTCTCTATGCCTCTGCAACTGTTATTCTGGCTGTTTGAAGAAGGAAGTGAGAAATGGTGACCCTGTTTTGTTAAGGTTGAATTAACAGGCATCTTTTAAGAGGAAAGAATTGAAATTCTTTGTGTAAGTTCTTCCTTCTATCATTTCTGGAAGACACGTTTTAATTTTTTAAATTTCTTAAAGGTCCTCAAGACCACCTCTTTCCATGAGCTTGAAAGCACCATCAGTAAAGGACAAACTAAAAAATCATCCATAGGTTAGTTCGTTCTTGTTTTAATTCGTATTAACTTTCTTCTTATATGTAGACTGCTTTACAAGTATCTCAAAATTTATCTTATTTCGATAAATTTGTCATAAAAATTTGTTCTTTCTACTTAATCTTTAATGTTTTCCCTTCGAATCCAGGTATCACTGTTCTCAGGCATAGAATTCATCTTCAGTACATGAATGTTTATCACCGTCTGACATCTTAGGGCTGGGGTTCGAAGCCCATGTTATGGAAGCTGATTAAACTTATCTTTTTTTTTTTTTTTTTTTCAACAAGTCGGCCGTCTCCCACCGAGGCAGGGTGACCCAAAAAGAAAGAAAATCCCCAAAAAGAAAAAACTTTCATCATCATTCAACACTTTCACCACACTCATACATAATCACTGTCTTTGCAGAGAAGCTCAGATACTACAGCTGCTCTAATTTATCACATTTGCAGCTGCAAACTCATATTACCAGGCCTCTCAGAACGCGTACTGCATTGGATCTACCCTTACAAAGTCTCCATCTGTAACGTGTATTATGCATTATTTTTTTTTTTTTGATACTTTGGCCATGGTGCTATAGGCAACCTATTAACGGAGTAAGGAGGCACACAATACAAGCATGTTCCTGTATCGTCACCTACACAGAAATGAATAATTTTCTTGTTTCCTTATATTGCTGAGAGAGTGACACTTCTGACACACTCAACCTGACAGTAAATATAAACTCGTAGTCAAGCGATCTCTGTTTAGCCCATCGTGGTGAGAGCTGCAGTGACTTACACTTGTTTGTTCAAGTCTCACTGCAGAATAGACTCAAATGGAATCGGAAGATATTTTTCCTAAAACATGTTTTCATTGTTTCATTTCTTCCCATTTCTTCTCCTTTCGCTTTTTTCCCTTTCTCTTCTTTCCCTGTTATCTCCCTCTACTTCTTCCATATGTAATTTTTTACCCTTTGAAAGATTGCGAGCTTGATAGCCTTTTGGTTCTAACACATGTATGTATATATGTACATGCATTCATTCTACATATTCTGAACATCTGATTGATTTGTTAACAGCAGAGAGGACAGGAATTCACCTGGACATTAGTCTGTCTTCCTATCATTTCATTTTTCTCTTTTTGTTGCATATATAGAATTGCATATGATGCAGACACATCGCCATCTGATGAACCAAAGAACCGCAACTTCATTCCTAATTCCACCCTCAGAGTGCAAAATACATATTTTATGGCACCAAAACTCTGGCTTACCGGATTTCCCGAACCTTTTCAATGGCATTATTTTGTAACAGTTTGGCAGTCAATAAGCTAAGTTATAAGTCCACCAATTAATACAACTATTCAAGTCATCATTGTATTTACTTAAATGATGACTAGTTTGGTCACACCATGTTGATTACTATGGTTACTCACCATGTCGGGGTCTATGGTGGGGAGAGTGGCAAGGAGGGTGCCAGGGGTGATGTCCTCCCTCACTGTGACGTGGGAGTGGGGACGTGCAAATTGTGGTGGATTGTCATTCACGTCTCGCAGCCGCACCTCTACCCATGCCTCGTCCGTGTGTCGAGCGTCGCCCCATCCTCCACGGCCCTAGGAAGGATGTTGATAGTGATTAATATATGATACTCCTTTACACTCCTACGGTTCTGAGGAGGAAAAGTATTAATAGTGGTGGACATGTGAAAGCCAACTATAGTTGGGTAGGATGAAAAGGAATGATGTTGATGGTTGTGAGCATATGTCTCTATGCACCATTCACGTTTTTTTTTTTATCAGAATTGGAAACTTCAACAATGTGCTTCCACTCTATTTTATCTGATAGTTACATAGTCATATTCCATCATGCAGGATGGGGTTCCTACAGAGTTGAAAGCTGTTAGCCTGAGCTGGGAGACTTCAGTGGGGCAATCAAATATCTTCAAGTATTCCATTAATTCAAAGTTCGTTAGCTACAGGAGCTTCATCAGTTACCTTCCAGCATAAATGGAGTCACTAACACTTGGGAATTGCTATCTGACGTGACAGCTTATTTTACCACCCCAGAGGGGTGGTAAAATAAATTATATATAGAAGAGGGAGGGAGGGGGCAAGTTACTCACAGTAGAGAAGACAGAGGGAGGGGATGGTGAGAAATTTGGGGGAAAATGTATTTAACTGCATCTTTATATTAATATATTACAATGCAGAGTCATTGAATACCTTGCAATATACAGTGGTACTAGCCTCGTGATTTTTTTATATTTTTATTATCAATAATAACAAAGATGGATACATTACATGAGCAGTGGTCTGTTACCCTATTCTGTATAATAGTTACATATGTACACGGTTAGATGAGTATTTGAAATTACATGTGGATTTTTTGTTAATTTGATATTTTTTCTACTAAAAGGTCAATTAAACCAATTTCACTGACTGCTAATGGATTTATTTTTGTACACCAGTGCAAAAATAAATCCATTAGCAGTCAGTGATTAATATATGTACACTGATTAATATTTGGTTTGGCCACCTGTAGCATCCATAAGTGTTTTTACACGTGTGGGCATGTCATTTCCTTTATTTTGGTAGAATGAAACCAAACCTTAATAAGGCGGTCTATGAGTTGCACTTTGATCGTAATAGAAACTTCGTGTATTTCATCCTTCAATACAGATCATAAACTCTCAATAGGGTTCATGTCGAGAGAATTTCCAGCCCATGGGAGCAGCTCAAGGTCATTTTGTCTACACCACATCTTTACTGATTGTGCCGTGTAACGCAGAGTTGAGTGTTGTTGGAATATCCAACGTCCATCACCATATCAATCCCTTATCTGAGGCAGTAACTGGCGTTGAAGTACGTCTACATACTTAATCTGGCTCGTGGTACCCTCAACAATGTGCAAAACCTTGTTCCATGAGCGGAAATGGCTCCCACACAATGATTTTCTGAGGAAATTTGACCGTCTTCTTCAGACATTCAGACATAAATGCTTCACCTACTTCCTTCTTCACACAGTCATCCAGCATTGCACTGGCTCATTCATCCACCTGCAACAACAGAAAAGACAACAGAAACTGAAAGGTAATCTTAATATTTTTTTAAATAGAATTGTCATTTTACTAATAATTAATGTTCATTATGAACAACAAGTGAACTGAATAACTAAACGTAATTCTTACCTGCTTCCATTGTTCAGAAGTTCATTCAATGTGATTCTTAGTCAAGGCAAAAAAGTTTCCATATCATGGGTTCAGTAAGTTGTGGCTTCTTTCTGGGACGATATACTTTCAATCCACTTTCCAAAAGCCTCTCATTAACTGTCCTTCGTGCAAGGATAACACCTGCTACTGTTAGGTCAGAGAAATCTGCCTGCACGATGCTCTTCTGTTGTTAAGAGCCATTCGTATTATTTTTGTCTTATAAGCTAAATAACGTAGAACTTAGCCATGTAGATAGATATAATGGGAAAGGGGGTGGAGTTGCATTATATGTACGAGAAAATATAAATTGCTGCATAAAAGCAGGCATAAAAATAGATGGATCATTAACAGAATTTGTTTGGGTAGAGTTTCTAGAAGGTCAAGAAAAACTGATTCTAGGTGTAATATACCGACCTCCAGGCTTGGATCACGATAGAGGAAGACTTTTTTGGGACGAAATTGTTAGGGCTTCTAGACACAGTAACGTAGTGATAGTAGGGGATTTTAACTTTAGTCAAATTGACTGGACTTCTTTGACCGGTAATCTGGAGTCCAGTGACTTTATGGAAGTAGTTCAGGACTGTTTTCTGAAGCAGTGTGTGACGGAGCCTACCAGAGGTAATAATTTGCTCGACCTAGTCTTGTCAAATAAAGAAACCCTTGTAAATAATCTGGAGATCACTGAAGAGCTTGGCGGAAGTGATCACAAATCCATTACTTTTAATATTACCTGGGAGTACGAGAATAAATGTGTTCTCTACTTAAATGACTATTTTTTGTCAGTCTTTACACAAGAAGACGTAAATGAGATTCCAGAAATTAACAATTATTCAGTTCCTGAAGAATTCAAATTAGCTAATATTACTGTCACGAGGGACATGGCTATCAATTGATAGATACACTGAAGCAAAATAAGTCCCCAGGACCCGACGAGTTGTTTTCCAGGGTACTTAAAGAATGCAAGATGGAACTTAGTCAGCCATTAACGAATGTGTTTAATACGTCCATCCTAACTGGTGTTGTGCCAGAGATGTTGAAGATAACTAATGTAGTTCCTATATTCAAATCAGGGGATAAGTCCATTCCATCAAATTACCGTCTAATAAGCCTCACGTCTATAGTAGGCAAATTATTAGAATCAATTATAGCTGATATTATTAGAAGTCACCTTGAAGAACATAATTTGATTAATGAATCTCAGCATGGGTTCACGAGAGGTCGTTCCTGCCTGACAAATTTACTGACATTCTTCAATAAAACATTTGAGGCAGTAGACAGTGATAAAGAATATGATATAGTTTACTTGGATTTCAGTAAGGCCTTCGATAGAGTACCTCACAAGAGACTCTTAAGAAAGGTGGCAGCTCATGGTATAGGAGGTAAAGTTCTAGCATGGATAGAGGCATGGCTTACCAATCGAAAGCAGAGAGTTTCCATTAATGGGGTCAAATCCGAATGGGGATTAGTCACTAGTGGCGTTCCACAAGGATCAGTTTTAGGCTTATTGTTGTTCATAATTTACATAAATGACCTTGATGAAGGAATTACAAGTGACATGAGTAAATTTGCTGATGATACAAAAATAGGCCGTATGATTCATTCTGAGGAGGATACCAGTGAACTCCAGGAGGATTTGGACAAATTAATATCTTGGTCTGAAAAATGGCAGATGAAGTTCAATGTGGATAAGTGTAAGGTACTAGTCCTTGGTAATGAAAATATACCTCGAATTTATAAACTAGGTGAAGTAGAGCTTGATCATACAGAATGTGAAAAAGACTTGGGAGTCATGGTAAGCAGAAATCTAAAGCCAAGACAACAGTGCTTAAGTGTGCGCAATAAGGCTAACAGATTACTAGGATTTATTTCAAGAAGTATAAGCAACAGAAGTCCAAAAGTTATTTTACAGCTCTATACATCACTAGTGAGACCTCATTTGAATTATGCAGCTCAGTTTTGGTCTCCTTACTACAGGATGGATATAAATTCATTGGAGAACATACAGAGAAGAATGACTAAAATGATTTACAGTATAAGGAATCTCCCGTATGAAGATAGACTTAGAGCGTTGAATGTCCACTCTCTGGAGAGACGTAGAATGAGGGGAGATATCATCGAGGTGTACAAGTGGATGATGGGCATGAACAAGGGAGATATTAATAAAATACTGAGGATATCGAACCAAGTAAGAACCAGAAATAACGGATTTACATTGGATAAATTTAGATTTAGAAAGAACATAGGCAAGTACTGGTTTTCGAACAGAGTTGTAGATGCGTGGAACAATCTTCCGAGTAGGGTGATAGAGGCTAGGACAATGGGTGGCTTTAAAAAGAGATTGGACAAATATGTGAGTGGGAGGGGCTGGGTTTGATTGGTGTCGTGAGTACGGGAGTAAATTCTTAGGTAGTGATGGTTTTGATAAGGACCTGCCTTGTATGGGCCAGTAGGCCGTCTGCAGTGTTCCTCCATTCTTATGTTCTTATGAAAAAGACTTGGGGGTTATGGTAAGTAGCAACATTAAACCACGACAGCAATGCCTAAGTGTACGTAATAAGGCAAACAGATTACTGGGATTTATATCAAGAAGTGTAAGCAACAGAAGTCCAATGTATTAATATTGGTAGAATTACCGACAATACGTTAAGTAAAAGGACAAAAATGCAACTAATGTGACATTTTATTGTGGCAACGTTTCGCTCTCCAGGAACTTTGTCAAGCCGTTTAACGGCTTGACAAAAAAATGTCACATTGTGCAAGAGTGGTATACAATACCGACAAGATGAAATTAAGACACATGTGAAACATCTGGGTGTCTTTATTGTAGACGTTTCGCCCTCCAGTGGCTTTATCAATACAAAATTCTAGGACATAATTTGAAGAGAGTAGAACTATATACAAAAGTTGGAGTTGGTGTGTTCTACACCAACGGTGCTGAATAAAGCCACTGGATGGCGAAACGTCTACTATAAAGATACCCAGATGTTGCACATGTGTCTTAATTTCAAAATGTCACATTAGTTGCATTAACAGAAGTCCAGCGGTTATGAAGATTGAGACACTTATGCAACATATGGGAATGATAAATTAGACACATATGCAACACTTGGGTATCTTTATTGCGGAAACGTTTCGCCACACAGTGGCTTCATCAGTCCAATACAAAGTAGAAAGGTGTAAGGAGAGGAGGAGTTTGAGGTAATCAGTCTCTCGGCCTGGAGTCGATGTGTTCAGTCCATCAATCTTGTAGAAAGTACTTTCTTCAATCTTGTAGAAAGTACTTTCTTCAATCTTGTAGAAAGTACTTTCTTC
Source organism: Cherax destructor (assembly GCA_009830355.1). Classification (NCBI taxonomy): domain Eukaryota; kingdom Metazoa; phylum Arthropoda; class Malacostraca; order Decapoda; family Parastacidae; genus Cherax; species Cherax destructor. The sequence continues at coordinate 294,759 of WNWK01001127.1, read as the reverse complement.
AATCTTGTAGAAAGTACTTTCTTCAATCTTGTAGAAAGTACTTTCTTCAATCTTGTAGAAAGTACTTTCTTCAATCTTGTAGAAAGTACTTTCTTCAATCTTGTAGAAAGTACTTTCTTCAATCTTGTAGAAAGTACTTTCTTCAATCTTGTAGAAAGTACTATAATACAGAAAGCCACTTGTTATGAAGATCATTTCGGGAAAATTAGGTCAGTTTTTTTGTCCCAGGATGCGACCCACATCAGTCAACTAACAACCAGGTACCCATTTTACTGATGGGTGAACATAGACAACCGGGGTAAGGAAACACGCCCAATGTTTCCACACTTCGCCGGGAATCGAATCTGGACTCTCATAGTGTGAAGCGAGAGCTTTTGCCACCAGGCCACGGGATGGGAAGAATAATGTGAATTACTCACAGATGCAAAAGGTTAATGCTTGACAGGATGTCCTGGGAAGATACCTGTTCACTACAAGAAACCGTTAACACGACCAAACCTAATATAATAATCCAGTCTCGCGTTAAATTAATCAAGTCAGCTGCACCAACCATGGTGTTGTATAGAGCCAACTCCAGCACTGGACGTCACTACTCATTTTACTGATAATAACCTACATGAAATTGAACTACGTTCCTCATCTGCATTCCATCAAGGCAAATTAATATTTGGGTTCCATAATTACGTAACGACGAAGATTACGTACACCTGATCAATGGGTCAGAAAGTAAAAACTTCACAATAGCATCCTGGGGGACTTTCTGCCCTCCTGGAGCTCACAATAGCATCCTGGGGGACTTTCTGCCCTCCTGGAGCTTGGGAAATAAAGCTGCGAGCTGAAGCTTATTGGAAGAATTAAACAGTTTCTTGGAGCAGTTTCAGTGTACTAATTTTAGGAGCTGCCTACTGCAATGTAGGTGTAAGCGTTGCTCACACCTACACTTGTAAGAATTATGTCCAACAGCTGGGGTGTAGGAGATCCCTCCGACAGTGTGGGTGTTGCTTCCGACAGTGTGGGTGTATGAGTTGCTTCCTATATATATATATATATATATATATATATATATATATATATATATATATATATATATATATATATATATATATATCTATATATATCTATATCTATATATATATATATATATATATATATATATATATATATATATATATATATATATATATATATATATATATATAATGCCGCCAACATTCTCGCCGAACACAGGTGTATTTGTGACAGTGAAGCAGCAGACTGATTCGGGTACCATGGTCTTGTGTGCCGTAAATCCGAGGGAAAGATTGCAAGACATGATGAGGCTAATAACATTATCAAGAGGAGCCTCACAACAGCCGGATGCCCAGCAGTAAGGGAGCCACCCCAATTATGCAGATCTGATGGCAGCCAGAAGTGTCCAGATGGTATCACCCTTCAAGCCTGGACAGACAAGCAGGTGGTGTGGGACTACACATGTGCATCTACCTTGGCTGATACCTATCTCCAATACACCAGGGAGGAAGGCGGGACAGCCGCCAGCTTCAGGGACTCCCAAAAGTCTAGAAAATATTAAGAACTTGCCCATCATTATATGTTTGTTCCCATAGGCTCAGAGACCCTTGGATCATGGGGAAAGAGTGCATCTAAGTTCCTTAAGGAGCTAGGCAAAAGACTCATCAGGGTAACTAGGTATCCTAGGGCAGCTAGTTTTCTGTTCCAGTGACTCAGCGTTGCTGTTCAGAGGGGTAATGCCTGCTGTATTTTGGGCACACGCCCCAACTCTGAGGAGCTGGATGAGATTTTCGCATTATAATCATTGACAAACACGTAAGTGGAATAGTCTAACAAGTGATGTAGTGGAGGCAGGAACCATACATAGCTTTAAGACGAGGTATGATAAAGCTCATGGAGCAGGGAGAGACCTCTCTCTCGGAAAATATAAGATTTAACATATTATTTCTTACTTAAACTGTTGATATCATTAATGGGAACGACACGTCTGATGAGCGTCAAAAAGGGCACTGATATTTGGTTGGAGATGTTGAGTTATAGTCGTAAGTCACCACACGGCTTTCCTTTCTTTGCTATGGTGAGTTAGACTATCATTTCTTCAGTCCTCCTTTTTTTAACCATATTGGAAGATTCTTTGAAAAATGTTTTTAAATTTGGTCTATTTTTTTTTTTTCAGTGATTTAAAATAACCAGGGTCTTTATTGTTCTTATCATAGTGAACTTTTCATCTTCCAAGGTTTCATGGCATCATTACTGAAACTCTTTTCATTTAATAGGCACATAGGCATTGTTTCATTGGTAAACGAAATGATGAACACAAATTTTAAATATTCTTGTGAATACTGCCGGCACTTCTTAGTATCAACAGTTGCCATTATGGGTGTTTGAATTTATAGTAAATACACAGTAATTACTGCTTTGGCACAACCCCTATCGCTATGGGTGTTGAGAATGTACTGGCTCTCCAACAGAGTTTGATGTGAGGGAGTAGACTCAGTGCAGGAAGTGAACAGGAATGCATATATCCTTCCGTATATTCTTCCTGGGACAGGAGAGAGGCAAGGGGGAGGGTAGGTCACATACACAATCACTTGGCGTTACTGTCATCTAGTGTTCCCGACATCATGGTACGAAGAGAAGCTCCAGACATGCTTCTCAGTGCTGCCTGTTATCTGTACGTGTGAGGCGCCTGTTATCTGTACGTGTGAGGCGCCCGTGCACGTATGCACACACCCACACACCAACACCCACACACCAACACCATCCATCCTCGCTCTGTTCAACTATTTTTGGCGTTCGTTCTTGTTAGTCAGTGACTACACTGTCTTATGTGAAGGGCTTAGCCCCTTAGCCAGTCTCCAAGCAAACTCAGGAGGTCACAACAAGACGCCACACATCGTTCCCTCTCAGCATTATCTCCATGCTGTCTGACAAAGTACTTACATTTTATTTCCTGAGAGAAATTTATCTCGTTTTTCAAGCGTTCCACATTGTAAACTTTAATAATTTAAGGCTAGTCCGTACCACATGCCTAGTTCGGTGCTCACACCAGCACTTTCTCTGCTCACAGTGCAATACTTAAGTCGTTTGTATATGTTTGCAAATGTTATTGTTCTACCCAGTGCTCGCACTTTTTTTTCTTGGTATTAGTTTGAATAATTCACCATAACACAACACTGGTACAGCGTTATTTGACGTAATCTTTCAAAGTCGAGTTTTGTTTCACAAGTCATTATTGGTGTGTTAAGGGGCAGTGCCCCTTAACACACCTGTAGGGTCTAGACACACCAATAATGTGTTGCAAAACAATTGCCCTCAAAGATTTAAGTTATACCATGAATTAAGGAAATATCCTGGACTTCACCTTCTGAAACAAAGCAAATGCGACTAATTATGGACAAGGTAGATTATAGTGGAAAAATAAACAAGTTATTAGAAGACAGGGCAAATTAAGTGTCTCTTAAGTCTTTTACATTTCTAACAGCAGCAACTTGAACGCCAGGGCAAGGCTCAAGACAACTCCAAGACAGCCTACAAGTCCAAACCTCCTACTTGGACTTCCAAGAGTCCCTATGCGAGAGCCTTTGCCCAGTGACGTCAGAGAGTTCTGTGCAGCATCTGCTAGCTTCTACAACTTCAGTTAAGTATAGCAATGACTTTTATCATTTCCTACTCAACTTTTGTAAACATTTTTTTCACTGCATGATCCTTGATACAGCATCTTATTGTTATATATCAGGTGTTAGCTTATCACTGTCACTGAGCTTGAAAGGCCAAGTAGGCCTATGCAGTTTGGATTGCCTATTGCAGCATTTTCTCACATGTGCAGTGCCGTGAAGTACAGTTAGTGTTCTCACACCAGTGAACTTCTGCCCAACATTGCAATTTTGTTCGTATGTATAAAACTACTTATTGTTTTGAGTCATTTACTCATCTTTTGAACAAATTTCTGCAACTGTTCCTTTGCTAAAGTGCACCATTACCTTTGCTCGTGCCTGCATTCCTTGGACTGCATTGCCAATATTGAGTTTTGTGCGAATATTCGTTTACCGCAGATTGTATGCACTTATATCCTATCAAATTTGCTTTTATTGCATTTATACCGTTTTGTTGGCAGTTGTTTTGTGTTCACATTATTACCTTGCAAGTGTTTCATTTTAACGTCAGTTTACAATAACTTGCACCAGCAACTACTGTCTTACTATAAGCTGCAGCAATTTTGATACAGCTTATAGTAAAATAATTCTTGAACATTTTCTTTGCATTTACCAGTATTAAAATTTCACTGTTCATTTTGTGCAATTTTATTTCTGCTGTTCAGTGACTTGCATAAGCATGAATTTCTCTCTATATCGTCAACAGAGTTGGCAGAACTAACGGAAGCGACTTGCGTCGGTAGACGGTTTGCAACAACGTTCTTTTTGACGAGTAAGACACAGGTGCAACAGTTAGGTATCTTTATTCCGAAGTGTTTCACCTATACAGTAGGCTTCTTCAGTCGAATACAATAGATAGAGGAGGCAGCAGAAGCAGTAGAGATGTAAAAACGATATAATCAGTCCATCACCCTCGTTGGATTGATTACATCGTCTTTACATCTACTGCTACCGCTGCCTCCTCCATATTCGACTGATGAACCCTACTGTGAAGATACCTAACTGCACATGTGTCTTATTTATCAACGTGTCGGTAATGTATACCATTATTATATTCAATATTCCTCTTATCAAGAACGTGGAGAATATCCTGGTTATAGTCGGTGAAAGTGAGAGTATATTTTCATGAAAGACTTTTATTTACGGAGAGAGACAACAAAGGTAGATGATCAGTGTAAATTTTTATGTGATGCTGGCAGATAATAACTCTAAAATGACTCAAAGCTCAAACACTGGCTAAGGCCTCAAGTTCTGTGTCTTTTTGGACTCGCCGTCCAAAACTCATTCTACCAAAAATCCACACTAAGATTGATGATGTTCAAGAAATCCACTAAGATTCACACTGTCCAAAATTCACATTGTCCAAAACTCGTACTGCTCAAGACTAATTCTTCAAAAACAGCTCGAGAATTATTGTTCAATATCCAGTCTGTGAATCACAGTGTATGCAGGGAGGAGAGACTCACCCTGTCCGTCACCTGCACCATGAAGTGGAAGCCTCGCCGCTGCTCTGCGTCCTCGTAGTCGAGAGTCTTGATGGCAAACAGATGACCCTTGTCGGCTTCAGTCCTCATAGCGAAGTGTTGCCACCCCCACCCACTCTCCTCAACCACCTGCAACACAACATTTCACGTAAGTAGGAGTCACAATACAATTGCCAGAGCATTTCAAAACTAACCCACAAACTGCAAATGATAACTAGAGGAAGTTAAGTCAATCTTAACTCATTTCTAATGGCGAGTGAGAAAGAAAAGGGTAGATAGTCAGAAGTCAGGTTAGCTCATTTTGAGTTAAGGTCAGTTAAGTCACTGGAAGGTTAGGAGACAGCTATGGTCACATGAAGTCACTAGAAAGGTCACTGGAAGGTAAGAAGACAGCTATGGTCACATGAAGTCACTAGAATCCTGGAGATTAGAGTATCTGACAATGTTCTGGAAAATGTGATCATGTGCAGAAACAAGGCCAGGAGTATGATTAATGTTAAGAATGTTGGGAATACCGTATAAGATTCAGTTCAATAAGACTGTGCCTCCGAAGAGTTGAAAATACTATTTTTTTGCATAACTTAATTCTAATGATAAAAAGAGAGCATTATTACTTTCAGAATGGCATAAAGCTTTTATATGTTCTATAATTATGTCAGACAGGGAGTGGCCAGCTTTACCCAAATACTGGAGAGGCTAAGAGGAAAAGTAGAGAATAAAGACCCTAAGAGTCAATGCAGGAAGAGATATAAAATGAACCATATTACTTATTGTGAATCAATAAATTAATGGGAGAGAAGGCAAAGTACATGTTTCTTCCTTAGAGAAATTGGTTCAGCACCAAAAAAAACTTCTCACAAAACTTGAAGAAAAGATAAGACGAGAGACTGAACTGGGAAGAGCTAAATCTTGGACGTCGAGGACATGAAGGAAGAGAGCTAAACCTTGGACGTCGAGGACATGAAGGAAGAGAGCTAAACCTTGGACGTCGAGGACATGAAGGAAGAGAGAATTAAGAACACACTGACTCTCCTCACTAACGAACAACCTGACCTGAGTTCTTGTAATCTTCCATTTTCTTAATGCTCTCGTGACATTCAAAAGTTGTGAACCCCCAAGTTTTGCCAATTTCACCCGCTGGCCTCAGACACTTGTATTTCAAAATTATAATTAAATGTTGCCATCTCAAATCACTAAAACAAAATTAGCAAGGAAGTAGATTTCAAAGATTCATCCAAAAAAGCGTAAATAACAGTTATTAATGACTAGTCAAAAAGAATAGAGTGGTTATGAGAGTTCTATCCATAAGAACAAAGATAGTATGATAGCTCTATCCTAGGAAGAGAATATATCATACATGACTGTCTTACAGAAGGGAGAAAAGAGAGTGGGTTGACAGCTTAAAAAAAACAGTAAAGTGATCGTGTATTTTAGCAAGCGAATGAGTATTTTACCTTCATCAATAAAATATAAACAAAACCTCATGAAAGAAGACTAAAAATACTTTCATTATGATATACATGAACATATTTTCAAGCAACTTCTTAAAAAAAAGTTCCATTACCTATTGAATGTTCAAAACTGAGGAGTTAACATTTTATAGCGGAGAAGTAAGAGTTACCTTTATACAACGAAGCTACAATGCATCTTCAATATATAACTCTTAAAGGCCAGAGGTGAGTAGATACCACTGACGCAGCAGAGCTACAGGGAGCACTGTAGTGCCTGCTGGTAGATGAACTAAAATTGGCCCCGAAGATATAATTAAAATTTAAATGAAAGTACATATGGTGGAGTACTGACCCGGTAGAAGAAATAGTTGGAGGTGTCGGGGTCAGTAGCAGTTATGTTCAGAAGGGTGTGGTTGAGAGGAGGTCCCTCACCCCAGGTCTCCTCCACCTCCACCTGCCATAAGTCTCTGGTCAGCCTTGGAGAATTGTCGTTCACATCTGCCAACCTCACCACCACCGTGCATGTACCTGCATATACCAACATGATCCTTAAAGTGAAATGTGATTGTACATTATATTTACAGTGTTTAATATATATATATATATATATATATATATATATATATATATATATATATATATATATATATATATATTAACTTATGTGTGTATGTCCTGCGAGACACGTTCTCCCGCCTCAAGAGACAGAACAATGTTCACATCACCTTAATCACTCAACCAGCGATTCTTCAAAGATAATGCACCCAGCAGAGCTAGGTGTTGTTCGTGATCCGAGGACACTCGTGGTAGTGGTAAGTTTAAGGCTAATTTCAACCACTTCCAGTTTGAATACCAGCCTCTACAAGCAGTTTACCGTTAGCTGCAGTTTGGTAAATGTTTCAATACCACTTGTTTCGTGATTTCATTACTATATAAACTGCTCGTTGAGGCTGGTATTCAAACTGGAAGTGGTTGAAATTAGCCTTGAGCTTACCACTACCACCAACCATTCCAAAACTATATCCTCATCTGCTTTTAACATTTCTGTCTTGATCCCATCAATCTCAGCTGCTTTACCTCCTTTCATTCTACCCACAGCCTCAAGCACCTCCCTCACACTAACATCTGGCTCTTCCTAACTCCTACAAGATGTCATACCTCCCTGGACAATGACCAAAATCACAGCTTCCCTATCTTCATCAACATTTAAGAGTTCCTCAAAATATTCTTTTCATCTTCCCAATACCTCCAATCTCCATCTAATAACTCTTCTCTTCTGTCTTTTCTGTCAAATCCATTCATTCCCTAGGCTTTCTCAACTTATTAATCTCACTCCAAAATTTTTTTATTATAAGCAAAATTTGTTGAGAGCATCTTACCCACTCTCATTTGCATTCCTTCACCACTCTCTCAACCTCTCTTTCTCTCCCTCTTCATATCACTTCTACTTTGTAAAATCCTCTCATGCTAACCTTTTCTCTCTTACTACTATTTTTACCTCACCATTCCATCAATTGCTCCTCTTCCCTCCTGCACCCACCCTTCTATATCCACATCTGCTCAACACTAACACTGCATTTTTATATTTACCCCATACCTTTTCAACCTCATTGACTATACTTTCACTATCCCATTTTTCTACCAATAGTTAGTTATATCTTACCCTAACTGCCTCTTCATTTAGTTTATAAAACTTTACCTCTCTTACTTTCTGATACCATTCTCTTTGTACTACCCCATCTGCCTTTTCCTCTCCCTGTAGCTACAACTAAAAAATGATTTGATATAACTGTGGCCCCTACATCAACATGCACATCCTGAAATCTACCCATCAATCTTTTATCCACAAATACATAGTCCAACAAACTACAGTCATTATGCCCTATATCATATCTTGTATACTTTTTATCCTTTATATTCTTAAATAAATTACCTATTACCAAACCTCTTTGTACACAAAATTCAACCAAGGGCCCCTATATCATTTACCCATGGCAGCCCAAACTTACCTACCATGCCCCTTATAACCGTTTCTAAACACTCGCCAAACATCTCCCAAAATCTCTCTCTCTCCTCTACAATCCTATCTTCTCCAGGTGCAAAAACACTTATTATAACCCACTTTTCACATATGACCTATATTTTAATCCACATAATCCTTGAATTTATACATTTATATTCCCTATTCTCCTTCCATAACTGATCCTTGAACATTATTGCCACCCCTTCCTTAGCTCTAACTCTTTCAGATACTCCTGACTTAATCCCATTTATTTCTCCCCACTGAAACTCACCTACCTTCTTCAGATTCGTTTCACTTAGATTTAGGACATCCAACTTCTTTTCATTCATAACATTAGCAATCATCTCTTTATCATCTGCACTACATCCACGCACATTCAAACATCCCAGTTTTATAAAGTTTTTCTTCATCTCTTTTTTTAGTATTTTCTACAGGAGAAGGGGTTACTAGCCTATTGCTCCCGGCATTTTAGTCGCCTCATACGACACGCATGGCTTACGGAGGAAAGATTCTTTTCCACTTCCCCATGGATAATAGAGGAAATAAAGAAGAAGGAGAAGAACTATTAAGAAAAAGAAAAACCTAGATGTGTATGTATATATATCCATGTGTATGCCAGTGTAGTGTGACCTAAGTGTAAGTAGAAGTAGCAAGATATACCTGTTACCCAGCGTGTTTATGAGACAGAAAAAAGACACCAGCAATCCTACCATCATGTAAAACAATTACAGGCTTTCGTTTTACACTCACTTGGCAGGACGGTAGTACCTCCCTGGGCGGTTGCTGTCTACCAACCTACTACCTAGGATATATATATATACATATCCAAGTCCTGATGTACGACTGCCAATGTATAAAGAAATGAATAAATGGCGACTCGAAATGTGAAGTGTATAACTAGCATGCACAGTGCTGTCTTAGTGAGCCACGAGAATTCAATAAGATGATTTAGCACACATCACATCTGTAACAAGACCGTACAGGAAGCGACCAACTGTGATGCTACTGTCATCACACACATCTTAACCACATAATCTAAAAAAAAAACATGATTATTAGTAATGAACTACTGCTAGTGTAAAAACCAGTACAATATGCATGGATTAGATGCGAGGAAAAGCACCCTATCGTATTATTCTCATGATCACTAGTTGAATTCCCGTCCATTCTTTAATTTATTCTTGTGTGTACCTGTATCGATTTGTCTATTTATATATTTATCTATTTATGTATATATAAATAAATATATATATATATATATATATATATATATATATATATATATATATATATATATATATATATATATATATATATATATATATATAAATTCGCTACTTATTTTAAAATAGAATTGACTTGATAAATCTAGTTTAAAAAATTATATGGAGTTGAGGAATTCATTTGTATCAAACCATTTCTGGACACAAGAGAATGCCTGACAGGAAGGATGGATCCCATCAGTGTTGTTCATTAACGCCGCTGCTCGCCAGACTCTCCACAGATTAACCAATAATTGTTATTGCCCAGTCCTGGTGGACACAGACGGTGGACCCGTAGTCATATGTTGCAGACAGTGTCGTGATTGTCACTGTCTGCAAACATGTGGTGGTGGTGGTTGTAGAAATGTGTAGCGGCAGGTAGTGGTGGTTGTCACTTCGTAGAAGCAGGTAGTGGTGGTTGCCACTTTGTAGAAGCAGGTAGTGGTGGTTGCCACTTCGTAGAAGCAGGTAGTGGTGGTTGCCACTTCGTAGAAGCAGGTAGTGGTGGTTGTCACTTCGTAGAAGTAGTTGAGGTAAACTGACCCTCAGCCTGGAGTCGATGTAATCCGTCCGTCAATCTTGATAAAAGTACAGTATTCTGTACAGTATTCTCAGTATACTCAGTTGTTGGACATGTGTCTAATTCATCACCTTGCCAGCATTGTATACTATTCATATACATTCTAACCTGTAGTGACCCGAAGAAGCCACTGGCGGGCGAAACGTTTCCACAATAAAGAAACCCAAGTGTTACACAAATCTCTCATTCATTAACTTGTCGGTTTTCTGAACCATTTATCTAACAATTATGCTCATATCTTTGTATACAGGTCAGCCATACCACCCCTTATTCTACGTCGTACAAGAGAATGTAGGTTAAGGGCTCTCAATCTATCTTCGTATGAAAGATTTCTAATGGAGCGGATTAATTTTGTCATTTTTCTCTGAATGTTCTCTAATAAATTTATATCCATTCTGTAGAATGGAGACCAGAACTGAGCTGCATAATCTAAGTGAAGCCTCACTAATGATGTGTAGAATTGCAATAATGTTGGTAGAATACCAACAATATGTTAAATAAAAGGGCACAGGTGCAACTTCTTGTTGATTCGCCGGTACTCTCCCGGTCCAGGTCTTTTCCAGATGGTGACCCGGCCTTGGCTCTCACATCATGCCCAAAATTCAGCTCAAAAGGACTGTACCCGGCTGATTCCTGCACAGTGTCTCGCATTGCAATCAGCAACAGAGGAAGCAATTCATCCCAGTCTGTGGGAAAATGCATGCAATACGTACTCATAGTTTTTAAGTTGGGTGAAACCTTTTCAAGGCGCCGGGGACTATAGGATGATAAGCTGTGGACAGTTTTTATTAATTCATAGCCTAGTTAAAGTTTCTCTGAATGCTTTTACTGTGAAATTAGTGCCCTAGTCACTTTGAATAGATCGTGGGAAAAAACTTAATGAGGGCTTTAAGAATGGCTTTAGTATTCATACTACACATAGGTACTGCCTCAGGATACCTAGTAGTTTTGTCAAGAATGGTAAACAGATTTGGCCTTCGGTAGGGCCCCACACATTCAGTAATTTGGTCCACAAATGGCTCTCCATCAATGGGTATGGGACAAAGTAGTGTGGGTTTAATATAGCGTCCTGGCTTACCAACTTGCTGACACTTGCAACAGAATTGGATGTAATTCTGTACCTATAGTCTTGTAGCTGGCCAATAAAAATGCTGCAATATCCTATAAAGGGTTTCACTGACACCCAAATATCCTCCTAATGTTTAATTGTGAGCTATTTTCGAGACCTGAGTTCTGAATTTCTTCTGTACTACCAGTCTATCTGGTTTTAACACTTACCCTACATCCTTTCCAGTAGCCGGAATAACAAATTGTTTTTAAGGACTTATTTAACCGGGTGACAAGTGTTGGAGTCACCCATGGCAGCTTTAAGAGCGGATGCTAGAGAATAGTCTCTTTTCTGTTCTTCTTGAAAGGACTGTCCCTCGGGCATGCAAACAGAAACGTTTGGCAATCCTGCGACTCCAGAATAGGAAGGCTTGATCAGGGACTATTCACTAGATTTACAAAGCCTTGGCCAGTTTTCCTTGTGAAATGAATTGTCTAGCTCTAGATCGGAGTCCTCTAAGGTAAGATTCACATCTTTTTTTAGACATTCCTTTGGACATTGCACGAGTTATGGCATCATCGGAGAAGAGGCGTCGGTGGTTACAATGAGCTTGGGACAGCTTCTAAAATTTAGAGCATTGTTGCCAAGCAACATTAAAGCATCTTTGGATTTAAAAAAAAAAAAAAATTATGCAGAGGGACAGAAAATACAGCTTCCCCTTAGGCCTCTAATAACACCAAGGAGTTTAATGAGGTATCCACAGAAATTGGTAGTACTCTTTGTAAGAGGGAGCAATAAGCCCCAGTATCCCTGAAGGTGGATACCTCAATGAGACATTACCTGCTCTTTAAGGAAGATTCGACTGTGTCTATAAAAGGGTGCAATACAGGCACCTATTTCCCGCTGATTAGTTTCCGCAGAAAGCAAAGTTATTTTTCCTAATGGTAGTGGTCTAGTCAACTTACCACTAGCAGTAGGTTTATCTAGCTTGGGGCAAGTAGCCTTTATGTTATCAGGCTTACGGCAGATGGAACAGGTGATGGATTCGGGAATCTTGTCTCTTGCTTCTTGCTGTTTGTTAGTAAGGCATCGTTTTTCAACTCCAGCTTTCACCTTCGGACGAATTTCAGACATTCGTCTACGATGATCTCTCTCCATCCAAGGCTGCTGGGAAGAAAAGTTATGAGATCGCTCGGACAAGGAGCAGTTGGCCTCAAATGTGTCAGCAAGTCTAGCCGCCTCCAAAACACTTGCCACTGAATGGTCTTCTAAAAACACCCGAACCTCTGGTCCAACTGACTTAAGAAGATTGTCAAGGAGGACCATTTGCACTAGCCCACTGAAATTCACAACACCAGTGGACTTGTACCACATAGTAAATGTTTCAGATTGTCCACGAAGAAAGTTCACTTGAGACTGACTCAACTGACGCTTGCTCAGTTTAAATTCACTCCTGTATTTGGTGGGAATGCGCTGATATGCATGGGTATGATATGAAGAGTTGCAGTAGCAGCTAAGTTTGCTTACACACCACTAAATAACTTTCCAGTGTACTATAACAGAGTTCTTCAGTCATTTTTGAAACCATAATACTAAATTACTGGTTGTGAAAGACATGGAAAATCCGACACACACAGACAAGTAAGATAAGATTTCGTTCGGAACTTCAACCCCGGAGGGTTAGCCACCCAGGATAACCCAATAAAGTCAATGCGTCATGGAGGGACAGTGTCTTATTTCCATTGGGGTCCTCAGTCTTGTTCCCCAGGTATCTATTTGTTTGCTAGGTTAACGGGACAACAGTTGTAAGGAAACACGCCCAATGTTTCCACCCTTGCCGGAAATCGAACAACGGACAGTGTGTGTGAAGCGAGAGCGTTGCCTACCAGGCCACGGGCCACCTTCACATGTACTGCCAGGAGAATGGTGACATGAAGAGGAAGGTAGTGATAGTGATAGTAGTAGTAGTAGTAGAGCTGCAGGTAGTTGGATGTCATGTGTTGGCATTATCTTTTTTTTGCGCGATATCCTGTTTGCGTAGTGAAACTGCCGGATAACAGCCCATTAATTGCTGTTAGTAACAGCACTTATACGGCCTCCATATATTTTTATCTATGTAGATCACTTTCACAAGTGAACAATTTAGCCTCATTGCACTTCATAAAGTATCCTTGATTGTTCTTGTGTTCGATACAGGCGTTACTACGGTCGTCATAGCTACAAGAGTATTTCTCTGCTCTCTGATCCTAAATTTCAATGACCTAGCTGTTTCAGCCTCTTATCTTTCGTACTCCTTCAGGTTATAATGTATTCTCCTGAACTCAGATTTTTTAAGGGTGTCTACGAGTAAATGGCAATTTTAGTAATTTTATTGTCGAAAGTGTTTGATACGTTAATCGTTACGTTGCTAATGGCATCACGGTATGTCTAGAAGGTCCCCATTCAACCATTTCGATGTTAGTCTTGTTGAGGATCCGTGGCGCACGTTTCCTTCAGTTGCGAATGAAGTGTAGGGGAAGTGTTGCAAGGTAGTAACATGTGACGTATGTGCATTCTTCATAGAATTGCAGACTGGAAACTCTGAAAGCCATGAGGAAGAAATCAATTACTTTTCCTCTTAGTCCTGTTGACATGATGGGAGAAGAAATGAAATATATCATTCCTGTAAGTAGGTTTCCGGGAAACCTTAAGAAGAATTATCACCAGAGAGAAAGTTATTGGTTGTCCTCCTCATTTAGAGTGAACTTAATAGCAGGTTCATGAATACTGATATCACACCCAAAGTAACTATAAACTATCGTCTGTGTATCTCATCCATGTGAAGATGGTGGTTAGGATACTGTTGGATTTAAGTCCCCCATATAAGCATTGACTAGCCCTTAGGGATGAGCCAAAAGCGAGCTTGAAATGAGATTTATATTTATTCCCTCAAAATATAAGTAGTTATATTCGCACAATTCAGTCAAGTTTACACAATCCTGTATGACTGATCAGTCTCGTGAAATACTGATGACTTTGTCAACCGATAAATGGGTAAACATGAAACTCATAGCTGAACGTTTTTCCTGATAAATGTCCTGAATTGTACATTAGTGTCTTTACCTGCATTCTAAATTATCTAATACCCATGAAATGATCCGCCACTTAACATAACACTGAACACACTTTAGTTTTTCTAGCCGTACCGTCTTTAATATTATACCTAAATTCTAATCATGACAGTTTATCCCTCAAAATTGACCTCTGAGGGTGTTAAATGTTATAGGTCACATGGAGAATTAAAAGGCACAATACCGTGACTAGAACTATTCACAAATAACCCACATATAGGAGTATAAAACTTACGACGTTTCGGTCCGGCTTGGACCATTAACTAGTCCAAGTCGGACTGAAACGTCGTCATAAATCTCATTCTTCTATGTGTGGGTTAATTGGGAATTATAGGTCGCATCCTAACTCACCTTTGAGGCCGCCACCGTCGTGGGCAACCACCTGGATGTGGTACTCGGGAGTGGTCTCACGATCGAGGCAACAGATCGCTGTGTGGATGAGGCCGTTCTGGGGATCCACTGTGAAGATGGGTCGACCAGACAGTTCCTCAATCACGTTCTTGTCTATACTGTAGGTGAGGCGGGCGTTGGTGCCCTCCTGTTCGTCGTCTGCATCCCACGCCCAAACTACGCCCACAGAAAGGTCTGAGGGCAGAAAGCATAGTAATTCATTAGGCGTGTTTATGACTATGTTGATACACCTCTACACCTCAATTTGCAGGTAAATGTTGAATCATCTCAAATATATATATATATATATATATATATATATATATATATATATATATATATATATATGTCTGCTGGCCGATATATACTCCCTCCTCTCCTTTGTGTTAGTGTGACTTTGTAAATGTTCCAAGTGGGACCGAAACGTCGTCGTAAGCTCCTCTCTCCTATGTGCTGGTTATTTGTGTAACATTCACCTTAGTTTGGCACCATTACCTGAACCATTAAGGTTACTGTATTTATTTTTTATTAACTATACCAATAAATTTTTCCAAAACGCTCGCTTCTTACGTCACTCCATTGAACATTATATTTTGTAAGTTTCTGGAAGACCTTTAGAGTTAAACTAGTAATTCAATCTTGTGTGTAACCACAACTCTGTATTAGGATGCACTGCAAGTGCAGTTGCATGGGGGACTAACAATATCACATGATTATTTTTTCCACCCCTAGAAGAAAATGAACCGCAACTGGCGCCGCCCTCTACCAGAAATTGGTGGGAAAAATATTCATTTCTTTCTTGATTATGATACCATCAACAGATATTTTGAGTATATAAATCCAACAACAAGTGGGGCCGCAGTGAAGAATCACCTCCGTTATCCTTCCAGATCGAGACAGCACTTCGCAAGAACAACGGAAACTGGCAAATTATTATTATTATAATCAAAAGAAACGCTAAACCACAAGGGTTATACAGCTGGAAACTGGCAAAATTTTCCGAGAGAGACAAATCAAAACAAAAACGCTCCTATTTCCTACCTTTTCTGTGCACAGGAATGTCTTTAAAACGCCCATTTTATTTATAATGCTTCCACTGTTTCTATGGTAGACTTTCAGCTGCTTTCAATCTAATTTTTTCTTCCAGTGATATTCTGTTTAAATTACTTTGCTCTTCACATTTGTCTACTTTACTATTCTTACCATTATTCCTTTTCATTTTCCCCAAGTTATTGTCAATCTTTATTTTTATTATCATTGATCTGTTTATAAATTCAAACATTTTCATTTTCTTCACTCACCTGTACTGGCCGCTTTTATTAATATATATAACTATGGAAATATAGCCAGGCTTCTACACCTGACCGTACCAATGGTGCCAATGGTGCCAACATTGCAGGTGAAATATACACCCTTCACTCTCGCGCTTGTCGAGTTTGTCAAAGAATTTAACCGAGTTATTATTATTATAATAATCAAAAGAAGCGCTAAACCAACAGAATTGTTAATGAATTATAGAGGTGTTTTGCAGCCAGGGGCTTTATCAATCCAATACAGAGAAGTGAAATAAATGGAGTATATAGTTTGAGGTCAGGTGCTGGCGCCGGGGCATCGTGGTGACTTTGAAGCTGCAGGTCAATTTCTCTGATAACTAATCTAGCGTCTTAGAAGTTCATGAGATGATTGTGGGAGTTTTGAGTAGTGCTGCAGGCACTGGCACTGCTGTAAGCGTCACTTTGATATGCGTACTGGTGTTCCCTAAAGCATTTGGAAGTCTACCTCACATAGAATGATACACACACCATCACTAGTTTCTCTATGGAATAAATTTCTTTTAGTTCAGTTTTTGGATTGTGCTGGATGTTATGTTGGCTATGCTGGTTTTACTCATGGGAAGCAGGTGGGGGAGGTCTAAAATATGGTTGAAAAGATTAAGAATCTCTCAGGTGATTGTCTCGTAGTGTTGGATGATGCTCTTGGCTTTTCATATAAATTGTCTTGGAGAATATTTTTCTGCCCACTCATCCTTTTGCAAAATGCAAAATTTGACAATGATCATTCATTTTTTTTGCATCTTTTTATAAAATGCTGATTTTATAATGTGTTTCCGCAAATCATTAGCTCCGGAACAGAGCAGAAATGAAATTCCTTGCAGCAATGGACGTATTATATATTCTATGAATATTTTCTATCCCAGCCACAGGGATTACACGCTCATCCATTTTTTCTTATCTCAGAAAAAAAAGTTTTTTCCTCGTATCCGACCTCATATCCGCGCGCACAAAATATCCTTTCCATAATGGTTAATGCTATTGTTTATACAGAGCCAGCAAGAGCGCCTGCCTACATGCAGTCTACCTGGCTGACAAAATAATACTTTCCATGCTTAATTCTTCAAGTTTCTTTATTTTTAGTTTTACTTCCTCTCTCCTCACCACTTTCCACTTATTTATGTATCATCAACTCCCTTTTCCCTTCTGAGGGATGTTTGAGCTTCTGGCTTCCCACTCCGAGGATCCACAAGTTCGTCTTCACAACTTCCAAGTCTGCCCAAAACACAACTTTTTAAGGCACACTGAATAAGACGTATAGGCCATCTTTTAGCATTCGGAATTTATATATAAAAGCTTTTCCTATCATTTGACACTCATTTAATACCTGAGCAAAAGACGCATGAAAGTCTTCTAATTCGGTGAATGAAAGATGTAGTCACAAAGGATCAGACATCAAAGGTGAATTCAATGCGTTGGAGGCCGCCGCCTACGACTAATTAATCAATGAGTTAAAGTTATCAAAGGTTTTAGCTAGGAGTTCTCCCTGGCAGATTGTCTTGACGAACCTTAATGCTTTCACGAAGGTTCTTATAAATATAATATTCTTATTTTTTTACAAAATTCAGATATAAATACTTCGTTAACCTATATGAAAATTAAGAATTTTGTCAATATTTCTTAATAGAAAATAGGTAGTAGGTTGGTAGACAGCAACCACCCAAAGAGGCACTACTGTCCTGTGGTAGTAGGTTGGTAGACAACAACCACCCAAAGAGGCACTACTGTCCTGCCAAATACGTGTGAAACTGAAATCTGTAATTGTTTTACACAATGCTAGGAATACTGTTGTCTTTTTCTTTCAGTCTCAAGCACGCAAGAAAATAGATACGTCTTGATACATCTACTTACACTCAGGCATACTTCATATACATGTACATTATGTATACACACAGATTTGAATTTTCTCCTATTTTTCTAAATATTTGTTGTTCTCTTTATTTCCTTTCATCTCCATGGAGAAGTGGAAAAGAATATTTCATCTGTAAGCCATGCGTGTCGTAAGAGGCGACTTTTTAAAAATGCCTGGAGCAATGGGCTAGTAACCCCTTCTCCTGTATAAATTATTAAAAATAAGAAAAAGAAAAACTTTATACAGCGGAGATGTTTGAATGTGTGTGGATGTAGTGCGGATGATAAGAAAGAAATGATTGCTAATCTTATGAATGAAAAGAAGTTGGATGTCGTAGCTCTAAGCGAAACAAAGCTGAAGGGGGTAGCGAAGTTTCAGTGGGGAGAAATAAATGGGATTAAGTCAGGAGTATCTGAGAGTTAAAGCTAAGGAAGGGGTAGCAATAATGTTGAAGGATCAGTTATGGAAGGAGAAGAGGGAATATAAATGTATATATTCAAGGATAATGTGGATTAAAATGAGGGTCGGTGTTAAAAAAAAGTGGGTTATAATAAGTGTGTATGCACCTGGAGTTAAAAGAAGTGTAGTGGAGAGAGATTTTGTGAGATAGTAAGCGAGTGATTAGGAACTTTTGAACCAAGTGAGAGAGTAATTGAGGTAGGGGACCTAAATGTTAAAGTGGGAGAAACAGAGAAGGTGTAATAGGTAAGTTTGGGGAGCCAAGTGTAAATGATAATGGGGGCCTTTGTTTGAACTTTGTATAGAAAGGGGTTTAGTAATGGGTTATACATATTTTAAGAAAAATATATAAGTATACAAGATAAGATATAGGGCGAAATGACAGTAGTTTGTTTGACTATATATATTGATAGAGAAAAGACTGATGGGAAGACTTCAGGATGCTGGGGTGTCAGCGAAGTACAGTAACATTTATGAAGAGATTCAGGGAAACCGGCAAGCCGGACTTGAGTCCTGGAGGTAACATGTACAGCACCTGTGCTCTGAAGGAGGGGTGTTAATGTTGCAGTTTTATAACTGTAGTGTAAGCACGCCTCTGGCAAGACAGTGATGGAGTGAATGATGATTTAAATTTTTCTTTTTCGGGTCACCCTGCCTTGTGTTAATAAAAAATATATATATATATATATATATATATATATATATATATATATATATATATATATATATATATATATATATATATATATATAGATAGAGAGAGAGAGAGAGAGAGAGAGAGAGAGAGAGAGAGAGAGAGAGAGAGAGAGAGAGAGAGAGATAGAGAGAGAGAGGAAGAAACATCAACGTGAGGAAGAAACATCAACGTGAGGAAGAAACATCAACGTGAGGAAGAAACATCAACGTGAGGAAGAAACATCAACGTGAGGAAGGTTAAAAGAGCGGATAAGAAAGTAGCAAATCTCTTCTCTGTTCTTCAGGATGAATGTACTTCAGTGGCCAGTTAGGATAAAGGTACTAGTAACTCTTCTGCTGAGTAACAGTATAAACTGTTGGTGTACTGGTATTGAGTAACAGTATAAACTGTTGGTGTACTGGTGCTGAATATCAGTATAAACAAACTGTTGGTGTACTGGTGCTGAGTAACAGTAAAAACTGTTGGTGTACTAGTGCTGAGTAACAGTAAAAACTGTTGGTGTACTGGTGCTGAGTAACAGTAAAAACTGTTGGTGTACTGGTGCTGAGTAACAGTAAAAACTGTTGGTGTACTGGTGCTGAGTAACAGTATAAACTGTTGGTGTACTGGTGCTGAGTATCAGTATAAACAAACTGTTGGTGTACTGGTGCTGAGTAACAGTAAAAACTGTTGGTGCACTGGTGCTGAGTAACAGTATAAACTGTTGGTGTACTGGTGCTGAGTAACAGTATAAACTGTTGGTGCACTGGTGCTGAGTATCAGTATAAACAAACTGTTGGTGTACTGGTGCTGAGTAACAGTATAAACAAACTGTTGGTGTACTGGTGCTGAGTATCAGTATAAACAAACTGTTGGTGTACTGGTGATGAGTAACAGCATAAACAAACTGTTGGTGTACTGGTGCTGAGTATCAGTATAAACAAACTGTTGGTGTACTGGTGCTGAGTATCAGTATAAACAAACTGTTGGTGTACTGGTGCTGAGTAACAGTATAAAAAACTGTTGGTGTACTTGTGGTAACAGATAACTGTGTTACTGGTATGAGTATCAGTATAAACAAACTGTTGGTGTACTGGTGCTGAGTAACAGTATAAACTGTTGGTGTACTGGTGCTGAGTAACAGTATAAACTGTTGGTGTACTGGTATTGAGTATCAGTATAAACTGTTGGTGTACTGGTGCTGAGTAACAGTATAAACTGTTGGTGTACTGGTGCTGAGTAACAGTATAAACAAACTGTTGGTGCACTGGTGTTGAGTATCAGTATACACTGTTGGTGTACTGGTGCTGAGTAACAGCATAAACAAACTGTTGGTGTACTGGTGCTGAGTATCAGTATAAACAAACTGTTGGTGCACTGGTGCTGAGTAACAGCATAAACAAACTGTTGGTGTACTGGTGCTGAGTATCAGTATAAACAAACTGTTGGTGTACTGGTGCTGAGTAACAGTATAAACAAACTGTTGGTGTACTGGTGCTGAGTAACAGTATAAACTGTTGGTGTACTGGTGCTGAGTAACAGCATAAACAAACTGTTGGTGTACTGGTGCTGAGTATCACTATAAACAAACTGTTGGTGTACTGGTGCTGAGTATCAGTATAAACAAACTGTTGGTGTACTGGTGCTGAGTAACAGTATAAACAAACTGTTGGTGTACTGGTGCTGAGTAACAGTATAAACTGTTGGTGTACTGGTGCTGAGTATCAGTATAAACAAACTGTTGGTGTACTGGTGCTGAGTAACATTATAAACAAACTGTTGGTGTACTGGTGCTGAGTAACAGTATAAACTGTTGGTGTACTGGTGCTGAGTAACAGTATAAACTGTTGGTGTACTGGTGCTGAGTAACAGTATAAACTGTTGGTGTACTGGTGCTGAGTAACAGTATAAACTGTTGGTGTACTGGTGCTGAGTAACAGTATAAACTGTTGGTGCACTGGTGCTGAGTAACAGTATAAACTGTTGGTGTACTGGTGCTGAGTAACAGTATAAACAAACTGCTGGTGCACTGGTGCTGAGTAACAGTATAAACAAACTGTTGGTGCACTGGTGCTGAGTATCAGTATAAACAAACTGTTGGTGCACTGGTGCTGAGTAACAGTATAAACAAACTGCTGGTGCACTGGTGCTGAGTAACAGTATAAACAAACTGTTGGTGCACTGGTGCTGAGTATCAGTATAAACAAACTGTTGGTTCACTGGTGCTGAGTAACAGTATAAACAAACTGTTGGTGCACTGGTGCTGAGTAACAGTATAAACAAACTGTTGGTGTACTGGTGCTGAGTATCAGTATAAACAAACTGTTGGTGTACTGGTGCTGAGTATCAGTATAAACAAACTGTTGGTCTACTGGTGCTGAGTAACAATATAAACAAACTGTTGGTGTACTGGTGCTGAGTATCAGTATAAACTGTTGGTGTACTGGTGCTGAGTATCAGTATAAACTGTTGGTGTACTGGTGCTGAGTATCAGTATAAACAAACTGTTGGTGTACTGGTGCTGAGTATCAGTATAAACTGTTGGTGTACTGGTGCTGAGTATCAGTATAAACTGTTGGTGCACTGGTGCTGAGTAACAGTATAAACAATCTGTTGGTGTACTGGTGCTGAGTATCAGTATAAAGTGTTGGTGCACTGGTGCTGAGTAACAGTATAAACAAACTGTTGGTGTACTGGTGCTGAGTATCAGTATAAACAAACTGTTGGTGTACTGGTGCTGAGTAACAATATAAACAAACTGTTGGTGCACTGGTGCTGAGTAACAGTATAAACAATCTGTTGGTGTACTGGTGCTGAGTAACAGTATAAACAAACTGTTGGTGTACTGGTGCTGAGTATCAGTATAAACTGTTGGTGTACTGGTGCTGAGTATCAGTATAAACAAACTGTTGGTGTACTGGTGCTGAGTAACAGTATAAACTGTTGGTGTACTGGTGCTGAGTATCAGTATAAACAAACTGTTGGTGTACTGGTGCTGAGTATCAGTATAAACTGTTGGTGTACTGGTGCTGAGTATCAGTATAAACTGTTGGTGTACTGGTGCTGAGTAACAGTATAAACAATCTGTTGGTGTACTGGTGCTGAGTAACAGTAAAAATAAAACTACTCTTACTGAATATCAATAAATATAAACTTCTGGTGTACTGTAATAAAGTTACACATCCTAATTAAAATGGTCACATGAGGTGTATAAATTTTTAGTGAGAAGTTTCAGAAATTAATATTAGTATTATCATTTATAGTAGTATTATCACCATTATTAATTATTATTTATGTAACTGATACATACAGGGTAACATCTGAAAATGATTTGCTAATATCCCTATTACTGTAAAAGACGTAAATTAACTGAAGAAATGTATTAACGTATGAATATTCTCGCTTGTTGATGTTAGAATTCCCATATGATTTCATTAGAATATTTTATATTTTGAAATATATTGTAATAATTCATTTTTATGCGTTAAGTTATTGGTCTAAGTTATTATTTGTTGTAGGAATTATTGCCAGTATTGATTAGAGGTAATGAATAAGTTTGAGCCACTGTTAAGGGGTTTTATGAAGAGGTTGTTTATAGGATATGAGATAAGTTCAAAGCATTGAAGGGAACACGAGGCAGAGGCACAGTAAACACAAGGGCCACTTCAAAACTTTGCTCACTTGAGAAGCCTTTTCCAAGTATATGTATTGATCCTGTTGCTAACAAATGAGTTAATAATAGTTAAGTGTTGATTGTGGCTGGGGAAGCCCAGTTATTATTATTATCATAAAAAAGAAGCATTAAACCTACAATGGTCATACAGAACAGCGGGGCAGGAGACAGTGAAGGTTTGTAAAGTAGCAAGGGTGTAGTGGACAACTGAATCAACTGTGTAGTAAATCAGTTGCTGTCAAAAAGTCAGCGAGTAAGTCTGTGTCAAAGGTGGGGCTGTCAGCGAGGAGGGAAGATAAAGTAAGGGTGTTAGAGCGGTGACGACGTCGTAGGTAAATTCTGCGTACTCGTTGATAGACTGGACAGTCCAACAGAATATGACGAACCGAAAATGGAACCTCATAATTCTCAGAATGGAAATAGCCCTTCTCCATGAGACACCCGTGAGTAAGACAAGTGAGTCCAATGCAAAGACATGAGAGTGTAGTCTCCCAACCCCGACATCGATGACAAGAAGATGACCAGAAAGCTAAACTTGGCTTGATAGAATGTAATTTGTTATGGATCATATCAGACCAACGTTGTTGCCAACTGTTGCGAAGGTGGTCAGAAATAACAGCAAAATAGTTGGTGAATGGAATACCTCTGTATGAAACTGGGAGCACTAAGGGAGTCGGAGACTACCACAAATGGCGACACAGGCATAGATGCAATACGGAAAATTGCTACGAAAATTGCATACAATTCACCTGTAAAAATGCTAGCCGAGTCTAATAAATGCCCTTGCACTATACTGTCAGAAAACACAGCTGCAAACCCAACACCCTCAGAAAATTTAGAACCATCAGTGTACACTGCGACGGCATGAGAATGAGACAGGAAGTGATTAAGAAAAAGTGAGCGAGAAGCAACTCTAGGTATTTGGGCTTTCACACACAGCAGTGGGGAAGAACAGACTCGAACTGTCGGAGCCTCCCAACGGGAAAAGGAAAAGTTAGATGCTACATGAACACATAAAGAAGGGAAACTGAGGAGAAAACAAGAGATACACCAGTCACCTGAAACACTCCTGAAGCCTTCCCCAGAAGACCGGAGAGGGATTGGGATCTCCAGACGATCCAGATTCCACGGTAAACTACATTACCACCAAGGATCTCAACGGAATGGGATGGACCACGGTATCCTTCCCCCCACCTAGGAACTAGAAGGCTGAATACAGGAAAGGGAAAGGGGAGGGTTGGGGAGAGGAGGAGAAATGGGAAAAGAGGGATGGGGCAGGGAAGGAGAAGATTGGGGCTAATTAGGTTCAGCTGGAAGAAGACCAAAGAGTCCAATTTCTCAAACTAAGAGCCTCTTCGCTACAGCAAGGAGCCCCCCCCCCCTTGAAGAGTAGGTTCGGTCGGAGGAAGACCGAAAGGTCCAATTCCTCGGACCAAAAGTATCTCACACCGCACCAAGGAGCCCCCCTTGAAGAGGTTCTAAAGGAGCAGTTGGCTGCAGAAAACATCCTTAATTTAGAGAACTGAACCCTACCTTTCTTTTCTCTTACATTTTATTGATTTCCCTTTTTTTCCTGTTTTTGTATACGATTAAGTTCACTCCTGATCTCAGCCTGTGGGAATATATGCAATATGGCAATGTATGGTGCTCTGCCGACCCATGGGTGGGGCTCTGCCGACCCATGGGTGGGGCTCTGCCGACCCATGGGTGGGGCTATGCCGACCCATGGGTGGTGCTCTGCCGACCCATGGGTGGGGCTCTGCCGACCCATGGGTGGTGCTCTGCCGACCCATGGGTGGGGCTCTGCCGACCCATGGGTGGGGCTCGGGTGGTAACCATTTCAGAACTGGTGCTAAGTATCAGTAAAAAACTGCTGGTGTACTGGTGCTGGTATCACTGATCATAAACTGCTGGTGTACTGGTGCTGGTATCACTGATCATAAACTGATGGTGTACTGGTGCTGGGTATAAATGATTTATAAACCTTTGATTAACAAACTATCTGTGTACCAGAACTAGGAATCAGTAATTAACTACTACTTGTTTCACTAGTAATACCGAACACCTGTATACAACAATTGGTATACTGGTGCTGGGTATTACCGATGCATCAACAACTGGTATACTGGTGCTGGGTATTACCGATGCATCAACAACTGGTATACTGGAGCTGGTTATTATTGATGCATCAACAACTGGTATACTGGTGCTGGTTATTATTGATGCATCAATAACTGGTATACTGGTGCTGGTATACCAGTTGGTATACCTGGGCTGCCGATGGTAGTTTTCACCTAAATTGAAAAACAAAGTATTCTATTAAAACCACTTATGTGTAATGACTCTTAACATATAATTACTGATATTGTTAACGACCTGAACCAAAATGTTCAATTTTGCCAAAAACTAACCAGCCGTAATATAATTAAAAGAGCATATCATGCCTCTCAAGCCCCTGCTCGCTCGTATATAGAAATATTGAGATCTAAGCATCACAGCATCTGCTATATGAACACAAACGTAATTACATTATTTTAATTTACTTTTAATTTCAGAAAATCAAATTTTAATGTTTCATTTACACCTGTCCAGGTCTTTCACACCCACAGATTGGCAATAATCTCAGCACATCCACAGCCAGCACATTATATTTTATATTTTACTTTTATTAACACATCGGTCGTTTCCCACTAAGGCAGAGTGACCCGAAAAAGAAGAAACAATTTCATCACCATTCACTCAATCACTGTTTTAACAGAGGAGTGCTTACACTCCAGTTAAAAACTGCAGCATCAACATCGCTCCTTAAGAGAGGAGGCACTGTGCTTCCCACCTCCAGGACTCAAATCCGGCCTGCCGGTTTTCCCCGAATCCCGTCATAACTATTACTTTGCTCACACTCCAACAGCATGTCAAGTCCTAAAATCCATTAGTCTCCACTCGGTCTTATCTAACACACTCACACACTTCCTGGAAGTCCAAGCACCTTGCAGACAAAACCTCCTTTAACCCCTCCCTCCAACCTTTCCTAAGCCAAAACCTACATATTTATACTCTCTCCAAGTCATTCTATTCTGTTCCGTCCTCTCTAAATGTCCAAACCACCTCAACGGCCCATCCTCAGCCCTCTGGATAATAATACTTTTAGTAACCTCACACCTCCTAATTTCCAAACTACGGATTTGATGCCTTATGTTCATACCACACATTGCCCTCAGTCACGACATCTCCACTGCCTCCAGCCTTCCCCTTTCTGCAACATTCACCCCCAATGATTCACACCTATATAAGTGTGTTGGTATAACTATCCCTCATACATTCCCCTTTTTGCTTCCATGGATAACATTCTTTGTCTCCACAGACTCCACAGTGCACCACTCGCCTTTTTCCTCCACTTCCTCCATACTCCCTCCTTCCAATCCGATATCCAGTCCTTCATTACCTAATTTTTTTGTTATTCTCATCTTACTCTTTCCTATGTTCACTTTTAATTTCCATCTTTTACATACCATTCCAAACTCGTCCACCAATCTCTGCAACTTCTCTTCAGAATCCCCCAAAAGCACAGTGTCATCAGCAATGAGCAACTGTGACAACTCCCACTTTGTGTTAGATTCTTTATCTTTTAACCCCACACCTCTTGCCAACACCCGAACATTCACTTCTCTTACAACTCAATAATTTTAAGTAAATGTCAGTGAGCTTTCTTTTCTCATTCAGCGTGCCTTATAATTTTTTTATATATGCAGAGTTAGTTAAAAATAAACACATAAGCAGTATAATGTGATCATTTATTGACAACGTTTCGCCCACACAGTGGGTTTTATCAAGTCACAAACAGATCTACCTGGGTGAAAGGTAAAAGATAAGATAAGATTTCTTCGGATTTTTAACCCCGGAAGGTTAGCCACCCAGGATAACCCAAGAAAGTCAGTGCGTCATCGAGGACTGTGTCTTATTTCCATTGGGGTCCTTAATCTTGTCCCCCAGGATGCGACCCACACCAGTCGACTAACAACCCAGGTACCTATTTGCTGCTAGGTGAACATGACAACAGGTTTAAGGAAATACGTCGAACCCGGGAATCGAACCCGGGCCCTTCGTGTGTGAAGCGAAAGCTCTAGCCACCAGACCAGGTGAAGAATGCTGGGTAGGTTATGGGCCAACAGGCCTACTGCAGTGTTCCTCCTTTCTTATGTTCTTAGGTTGGATCTGATAAGGACCTGCACGGGACTGGCGGGTGCGTGTGTAGTTATGTGGGATAACGATGAAGTTTCGTGGCAAGGGGTTCACCTATGTTATAGAAGCCTTTGTTTTGGTTGAAGTTGTTGGATATACAGATAAGTTGTATATCCAACAACTTCAAATAAAACAACGGCTTGCTGAACCCCTTGCCAAGAAACTTCTTCATCGTTATCCCACATAACTACACACGCACCCGCCAGTCCCGTGTTGGTCCTCATCAGATCCAACCTAAGAACATAAGAAAGGAGGAACACTGCAGTAGGCTTGTTGGCCCATAACCTACCCAGCAGAGATAGCCCCAGGAGGCAGCTCAGATAAAAACTCGCACGCACACGCACACACGAGCTTTTAAATCTTTGCACCAAAATCCCCTTAAATCAGCAAATAATAGAGCTAACACGATTGGAGAATACACTGGACCTCATCTTCAATAACAATAATGATCTGATACGAAATATTACCATATCAAAAACAATATACTCAGATCACAACATAATAAAGATTCAGACATGTATGCGCAGAGCACCAAACCAACAAAATGTGATCAGTCGCGAGGGAGCCTTCACCAAATTCAATAACAAAAACATAAGGTGGGACCAAGTCATCCAGGTCCTAAACGATACAAACTGGGAAGATATCCTAAGCAACACGGATCCAAACCTATGTCTAGAACAAATTAACTCTGTGGCACTCGAGGTATGCTCAAGGCATATTCCTTTAAGGAAAATGAAGACAGGATGTAAACTAGAAAGAGAAAGGCGTTCCCTATACAGGCGAAGGTAAAGAATAACAGAGCGGTTAAAAGAGGCCAATATATCTGTAATACGAAGTGAGGCACTGGTCAAAAAAATAGCAAACATCGAAGTTAAGCTAAAGGAATCTTACATGAGTCAAGAAACGCGGGAAGAACAAAAAACCATAAATGAAATTGAAAGAAACCCAATATATTTATTTTCTTATGCCATATCTAAGTCTAGAACAACATCCAGTATTGGGCCTCTACTTAGACGAGATGGGTCCTACACAGATGTCAGCAAGGAAATGAGTGAGCTACTCAAGTCCCAATATGACTCGGTTTTAGCGAGCCGCTAACCAGTCGAAGACCTAAATGAATTTTTTATGAGCGAGACAGAATTTGGTAGACTTAAACCTATCTGATATTATTCTGATGCCAAATTACTTCGAAAAGGCGATAAATGACATGCCCATGCACTCTGCCCCAGGCCCAGACTCATGGAACTCGGTGTTCATCAAGAACTGCAAGAAGCCCCTATCATGTGCGTTTAACATCCTATGGAGAGGGAGCATGGACACAGGGGTCACCCCACAGCGGCTAAAAGCAACAGACATAGCCCCATTCCACAAAGGAGACAGTAAAGCAAAGAACTACAGACTGATAGCAGTAACATCCCTTATCATAAAAATGTTTGAAAGGGTTCTAAGCAGCAAGATCGTCACTCGTCTAGATACCCATCAGTTACACAACCCAGGGCAGCATGGGTTTAGAGCAGGTCGCTCCTGTCTGTCCCAACTACTGGACCACTACGACAAGGTCCTGGATGCTCTAGAAGACAAACAAAACGCAGATGGATCTATAATTTCCTAACAAATAAAACATAAATAGTAGTAGTAAACAGTAAAGTCTGAGGCGGCTACTGTGAAAAGTTCTGTTCCAGAAGGCACAGTACTCGCTCCCATCCTGTTCCTCATCCTCATATCGGACAGACAGGGATGTAAGCCACTGCACCGTGTCTTCCTTTGCAGATGACACCCGAATTTGCATGACAGTGTCCTCCAGTGAAGACACTACAAGACTCCAGGCAGACATCAACCAAATCTTTAAATGGGTAGCAGAAAACAATATGAAGTTCAATGATGAGAAATTTCAATTACTCTAATATGGAAAACGTGAGGAAATTAAAACTATTTTGGTGTATAAAACAAATTCCAACCACACAATAGAGCGAAAAACTAATCTAAAAGACCTGGGAGTGATAAGGTCAGAGGATCTGACTTTCAAAGACCACAACATTGTATCAACCGTATCTGCTAGAAAAATGACAGGATAGGTAATAAGAAACTTCAAAACTAGGGATGCCAAGCCCATGGCACTCTTCAGGTAGCTTGTTCTATCTAGGCTGTAATACTGCTGCACACTAACAACACCTTTCAAGGCAGATGAAATTGCTGACCTAGAAAATGTACAGAGAACCTTCACAGTACACATAACTGCGATAAAACACCTCAATTACTGGGAACGCTTGAAGTTCCTCAACCTGTACTCCCTAGAATGCATGGGGTTTCTTGCTTAACTATGAGCAATATCATATTGCAATTTTTATACAATGATGGTTGTAAGGCAGGGCTGCCTCTGCCTCTCTCTCTAGATAAGAACGATAACGATCATGTCAACTTAGGTATAAGAATTAACT
Organism: Cherax destructor; assembly: GCA_009830355.1. NCBI lineage: Eukaryota > Metazoa > Arthropoda > Malacostraca > Decapoda > Parastacidae > Cherax > Cherax destructor. Next base: position 265,078 of record WNWK01001127.1, on the reverse strand, counting down.
AGAGGGAGTCTACAATGCAAATTGAATTGTTTGTCGTCTTAATGGCACCAAAGCTAATCTATGAGACAGATGACTGATTACGGAGTGCTAAATCCGTTGGAGTCTTACGGGGACTGGGAAATGGAAGGCAATCATGTGGGATCAAAGGACTTGAAGGATAGCTCTAATTTCTTTGATCAAGAGCCCTTCAACGGTATCAGAGCACTCACTATGAAGGCTTAATGCAAGGTGAAGGTTGCAGAGGTTCAAATATAAATGTTAATTTGCAGAGGTTCAAATATAAATGTTAATTGTTCTAAATGTTATGTTTTAATGTTAATTGTTATAAACGTTATTGGTCATAAGAGCGAACTGTTATATTTTCCACAAATATTTATTGTTGTAAAAGTTAGTTATATAGGTTTGTCATAAATGTTTGTAATAAATGTGAATTTTCATATATGTGAATTATAAATATTTTTAATAAATGTTGACAATTGTTAATCATTATAAATGGCAATTGCTAAAAAGATTCTAACTTGTAAATAATAATTGTAAATATAGTGTTTATAAATATGAAATGTTATAAATGTTAATAGGAATAAATGTTAATTGTTATCAGACTTTCACAAACCCCAAGACGCTGGAGCTTGACGAGGCTACGTATGTTTGTGCACGACAGACATATGTTTGTGCACGACAGACATATGTTTGTGCACGACAGACATATGTTTTGTACAGGACAGACATATGTTTGTGCACGACAGACATATGTTTGTACAGGACAGACATATGTTTGTCCAGGACAGACATATGTTTGTCCAGGACAGACATATGTTTGTCCAGGACAGACATATGTTTGTCCAGGACAGACATAAGTTTGTCCAGGACAGACATATGGACTGGACAATAGTAAGACAACGTGTCTGTCTTGTTGTTAGCAAACAGAGGTTGGAGCTCCACACACATTTGAACTGGTACCAAGTTTGAAGTAGCTTAGAGTTTGAATTGTTAAGTTAACAACACTGAAGTGCAAAGACATCTGAATGAGGCACTAAGAAATTACCTCGAAAATAAGTATTTAAATTTCCCTATTTTCTCCCATAAAAATATGCAAACTGGGACCAAAACTGGCCAAAATAAACCTAAACCTCTGTCTAAATATGATATACCAGCGTTTAAGGTAAGTTTTATTAAATAAATATTTAGATATAACCTAGGTAATCCAATACACTCAGTTATTAACTAATTTCTGATCAGAGGAGAGAATTTCCAGTTATTTTACACACAAAAAAAAATAATATAACCTACAGAAGCTACAATGAAAGTAATGTTTTCTTTGAGGAAAACACATCAGAACTGAAAGTTTAAAGCAGACAAAAAAAAAAAACAATCTTCTGTTAGTGCACATTATCAAACAAAATGTGTATAATGAGTATAATGCGATCCTTCACTGACAACGTTTCGCCCACACAATGGGGTTTATTTATCAAGTCACAAACATCTACTTGGGCAAAGCGTACACGAGTATATATGTTGAGGAAACTCAAGTGACTCTCCACTCCATATACACTCATCAATATATGGATAAAGCCCACTATGTGGGCGAAACATTTATCTCCAGGATACACGAGTGAGGAAATTTTGACGTCGATCGGAGGTGATTTTCACCAGTTATTATGCAGGAAAAAAATCTGGCAATGACCTGTAATATTGTGCACGGGGACTTCCATGCACGGGGACTTCCATGCACGGGGACTCCTATGCACGGGGACTCCCATGCACGGGGACTCCCATGCACGGGGACTCCCATGCACGGGGACTCCCATGCACGGGGACTCCCATGCACGGGGACTCCCATGCACGGGGACTCCCATGCACGGGGACTCCCATGCTCATACATACTCATTTGCATATGTATCATATACATAAGCAGTCATACAAAAATATACATTCCGACATGCATATGTAAGCAGACATACACAGTAAGCAAATGTATATGATTAAGTGCTTTTACGTTCATGTATATACATGTATATACATGAACGTAAAAACACACTTAATCGAATACATATGCTTACTATGTATGTCCGCTTGCATATGCATGTCGGAATGTATATTTTTGTTTGTATGCTTATGTATATGATACATATGCAAATGAGTATGTATGAATGAATTAACAGTTCAGGGCCAAATCACATGTATTTTCCCTCTGTACTGCAGTATTAAGCCAATGGAACTAAAAAATAGCTGTCCTGGGAGCCTTAGTTGCCCTGATGATTTTTTTGAATGAGCTCTTTCTCCATGGGCCGAGTCTCCCCGAGCATATGGGAACAAACCTATAATAATGGGCAAGTTCACCATATATTTCTAGAATTTTGGGACACCCTGAAGTTGGCAGGTGCTGCTTCTTTACCCTACTGGGGACAAGTATTGATAAAAAAAATTAGGTATCCCATAAGAGTTATTTTTAACAGGTTGATTTAATTATTTTTCCTTACAGCTTTTTGATTTCTTGTAACTCGAGAATGCCTCAACTAAACGGCTTCAAATTTTTCAACGCTTGTGTATGCGGTAACGCAGATTAAATTCTGGGAACATGTGGCATGTTCACGGGCCCCATAACCAAAGTTTTCGAAACACATATACACATTTTTCTATTTTGCTGCATTAGAATTTTATCACGACTAGGCTTAAGGAATACAAGGACACTATTGAATGGCGCAGCAACAGAAATACTTCTAATTGTATCTGCGTCCAAGTGTTATTACTGTCAAATTTATTATATAGCAGTGTCTAAAATACTATCACTATCATGCCCAACAACTATCATTATCATGGTGGCTCCAAGGGCGATCTCTGTCTTGTTAGTTCCATTATTATGTACAAGTTCTTTTATTGTCGTGGCGCCATTGTGCTCAAGAAAGATCACTGAATTTAATTCCCTTACTATAGTAAGGGAATTAAATTAAATGATTGTACCACTATATATAGTGGTGGTACAATCATCACATTACTTCCATCAGTGAACTTCCCAGAAGACCCAGAGTAAGCTGGTGACTCGGGCTCACCATACTGTAATACTTTCATACTCCCATACATTATATTGGGTTCATACACCCATAAATTACATTACATTCATATCCGTACTTCGTGTAAGATTCATATATCCTTATATTTCATTCATACACCTATATATTGTATTACGTTTATCCACCCGTATATCGCAGTGCGTCTCAGCCAAGTAAATAAGTTTGAAATGTATACACATGAAATCAAAAGCAAACGGGACTGTTTCTGAATGGTCTGAAAGCATAGAAACCTATATCAGGCGAGGAATAAGAATAAATAATTTATCCCACCATTTCTTGAATATAAACACTTTATATCTTTCATAAGCTAATCGCAAGCTATTCGTTTAGACGCATTATTTTGCGTCGTCAGACCGAAATCTCTGGATACAACTATCTAACTCTTGTTATTAGCGGTGTTGGGGAGAGCAACATTACAATTATTTTATGAATCAAGACTGTCCTATATTAATACAAACTTTTAACACGACACCTCACGATCTTTGCAGTGCATAGCTGAATAAATTCGGTTCTTATCTTATGGATTTATACTAGTGATTCTTTTTGTCTGGTTTCATCTTTATTGCGCTGCTCCGCATACCGTCTAAATTGTCAATATTTTTCCTTAAATATGTTGACCAAAATTACAGGCAATATTCTGGAATCTCACGCACCAACAACTTATATTGTCTTAGCACGAATTTCACAGCTCCGTTTTATATCGCGATAAACCAAAGGATTTTTAATAAATCCACTCATTAGTTATCTGGTGCCCATAAATATATTAGCTTCTTCCGGTATGTTCTGTTTTGGATTTATCAATACGTAAATAGATTTTTAAATTATTTGTCAAATATACTAAGTTGTGTAAGACAGTTTGCAGTGTTTGACTCAAACACTGACACATCTATGCTCCCAAAATTTGCGTCATCATAAATTTTTTTAACTGTACATCACATACATATATCAACGGCGTTTATGTACAACAGACTGTTCAATGACTGACCCATTTACCATCACCTATTCCTCTCAGTATTTTATATATTATCAGTATGTCATCCCTATCCCTCCTGTCCTCCAATTTTTTGACGTACTTGACCAGGTGTGGGTTCCAAACTGGTGCTGCATACTCCAGTATGATTCTGACGTACATGGTGTACAGAGACTAACGATTCCTTACTGAGGTATCGGAACGCTATTCTTAGGTTTGCCAGGCGCCCATATGCTGCAGCAGTTATCTGGTTGATGTGTTCTTCCGGAGATGTGCTCGGTATTATACTCACTCCAAGATCCTTTTTCTCGAGTGAGGTTTGTAGTCTTTGGCCCCCTAAACTGTTCTCTGTCTGCAGTCTTCTTTGCCCTTCCCTGATCTTCATGACTTTGCACTTGGTGGGGTTAAACTCAAGCTAGTTGCTGGACCAGGCTTGGAGCCTGTCCAGATCCCTTTGTAGTCCTGCCTGATCCTCAGCCGGTTGAATTCTCCTCGTTATCTTCACATCATTGGCAAACAGGGACACTACTGCGTCTATCCCTTCCGTCCTCTCATTCACATACCCCAGAAACAGCACAAGTTCTAGGACTGACCCCTGTGGAACCCCGCTCGTTACAGACGCCCACTCTGACACGTAGTCACGTACCATGACTCGTTGTTGCCTTTCTGTCGGGTATTCTCTGATGCACTGCAGTGCCTTCCCTGTTTCATCTGCCTGATCCTCTAGCTTTTGCACTAATATCTTGTTTGGAACTATCGAAAGCATTCTTACAGTCCAAAAAAAATGTAATTTTCTCACTCACTCACTCACTCCACTCACACTCTCACACTCTCACACTCTCTCTCTCTCTCTCTCTCTCTCTCTCTCTCTCTCTCTCTCTCTCTCTCTCTCTCTCTCTCTCTCGTCTTACTGCCAGCACCCTGAAAAATTCCAGGTTTCTGACATAGAATTTCCCTTCCCTGAAACCTTGCTGGTTGTCGTGAATAAGCTCATTCCTTTCTAGGTGCTCCAAAACACTTCTTCCGATAATCTTCTCCATGATTTTGCATACTATACATGTCTGTGCCACTGGTCTGTAGTTTAATGCTGCGTGTCTGTCTTTTTTCTTAAAAATTGGGCCTATATTTGCTATTTTCCACACCTCAGGTAGTCGCCCTATTTCCAAAGATATGTTTTAAGATTGTTGTTAGTGGCGCGCACGCAGCTCCTTCACTCCCTCTCTCAGGACTCACGGAGAGATGTTGTCTGGCCCCATTGCCTTTGAGGTATCTAGTTCACTTAGCAGCCACTTCACCTTCTCCTCTGTTGTGTGTGTTGTGTCCATCACTTGATGGTGTACCCCACCACTCAAGCTTTCTGGAGTCCTTTCTGTTTCCACTGTAAATACTTCTTTAAATTTCATGTTAAGCACTTCACATGCTTCTCGGTCATTTCTTGTGATCTTCCGTTTCCTTCCTCAGCCTGATTACCTGGTCCTTGACTGTTGTTTTTCTACTGATGTGACCGTACAACAGCTTCGAGGCAGACTTGGCTTTCACTGCTATGTCATTTTCATATTGCCGCTGGGCTCCCTACTTATCTGTGCATATTAGTTTCTGGCTTTTCGGGTTATCTCCTTATTTTCCTGAGTACTTTGCCTTCTATACATCTTCCATTCTCTAGCCTACTTAGTTTTGGCCTATCTACACGAAGGGCTCGTCCTGGCCTTCTCATTATTTCTGTTGTCCTTGTGTACGAACCTCTCCGCTTCCTTGCATTTTGTTGTTACATATTTCATCATCTCATTTACTGATTTTCCCACCAGTTCTCTTTCTAACTGAACTTCGTGCTGGAAATTCCTCATGTCTGTGTAGTCCTCCCTTTTGTAGGTTAGCTCCTGCTCTTCCTGATTCCCTCTCCACTTGTAACTCTACTATGTATTCGAAGCTCAGGACCACATGATCATTAGCTCCGAGGGGCCTTTCATATGTGATGTCTTCAATGTCTGAGCTAGTCAAGGTGAATACTAGGTCCAGTCTTGTTGGTTCGTTATCTCCCTCTCTCTCTTTCGGGTAGTGTCAATAACGTGTTGATGCATGAGGTTTTCCAGTACCACCTCCATCTTAGCCCACCACGTTTCTGGGCCCCCGTGGAGCTCCAGGTTTTTCCAGTCTATTTTCTTGTGACTTAAGTCACCCACAACTAGTAGCTTTGCACTGCCCACATGAGCCCTTCTGGCCACTTCAGCCAGTGTGTCGATCATTGTTCTGTTTCTCTTATATTCTTGTCTTGGCCTTTTTTTATTCTGTGGTAGGTTATACATCACTGCAATCACCACCTTGGGACCTCCAGTCTGGAGTGTTCCTATTATGTAATTCCTTGCTTCTCTGTCTCCTCTTTCCAACTCCTCAATACTCCACTGTTTTTAGATGAGCAGTGCAACTCCTCCAGTCCTATTTCCTCTATCTTTCCTTAGGATTTGATACCCATTTGGAAAGATGGCATCCTGCAGATTGTCCAGCTCGTTGTGATGGTCTGGCGTGTCTCCACCTTCTTTCTTCTCTATATATAATATAATCCTATTTACTGTGCTTCTTTCACTGGTCACACACTGATTTCACTTTAATATCTTTCTTGAGTGACACATGACAACGCCTGCGCCACACTAGGCCTGCCGTCTCTGACTTGCGCCGCCAATATCACTTTCAAGTTCACTTATAAAATTGTGGTTCTCCTAACACTTGTGTGGCTCACGGCACTTGTAAACCACTTCAGGGGTTGATCACTACTCTGACACAATAATGCCTCCTGCAGTAACCTTGGGTAGCCCTCAAAAGCACTTATATTCACAGAGCACTAATGTTGTGACTCCCGCATGCGGTGTCCCTACTGCGTGTGTGTTTGTGTGTGTGTTAGTTACTATTTTCTTGTGTGAGTGGTGTGTGTGTGTGTGTGTGTGTGTGTGTGTGTGTGTGAGTGTTTATGTGTGTGTGTGTGTGTGTGTGTGTGTGTGTGAGTGTTTATGTGTGTGTGTGTGTGTGTGTGAGTGTTTATATGTGTGTGTGTGTGTGTGTGTGTGTGTGTGTGTACACTCATCTAATTGTGGTTGCAGGGGTCGATTCATAGCTCCTAGCTATTGCAAGTGTGTGCGTGAGTGTGTGTGGAGGTGGGTGGAGAGGGAGGGGGAGAAAAAAGGGGAGAAAAAGGGGGAGGGGGGAGGGGGAAGAGAGTGACATTGCTTGTGCTTTCGACCGTGTATGACTTGTTTACCAAAGTCCCTGTACCAGATTTGTCAGAGTGCATGGAAGAGAAACTTTGAATTTTAGTGGTCAGAAACAGGGAATGGCTATGTGAAACCCGCTTTCTCCTGTGTTAAGCATCCTTTATATCGATTTTTATGAGATTAGTTTTCTAAAATATATTCTCCCTGGTAAGGCCAAGTGGCTCAGATTTATTATTGATGTTCTCTGTGGCTGATGGATCAGAATATTGATTTCCTACAGAGACAATCTCCTAACTCTCTAGATTACGTTCAGTCAAACTAGAAGGAGAGAAACTCGTATTGACAGAAATTTTAAATTTACACTACATAAGGGATCGAACCACAGGCACTCAATATACAAGTTGAATGCGCTACCTGCCAAGCCATGGGACGCCTACTCACTAGGTACAAAAGCTTATTGCAAGAAGACACTACAGAAACGCTATAATAGTTCTAAAAGCAGCTTTGGGAAACAGAATCAACTATGAATCAACGGTTCACCAATGTGAAAGACTTATAAACTCTATACTGCAAACTTCAGAATAGGAGTAAAAAAACTCACCGATTGGTCCGTTCTCCTGCACCTCGCCATACATGGTGGTGTTGGGGAATACAGGAGCATTGTCGTTGATGTCCTTCACTAACACTGTCACCACCGTTTCTGCCACATGTACTTGATCCCGTCTCATATCCTGCAGATTCAGAGGATCCTTTTCATAAATCTGTTTAGAACTCGCTGAGAAAATTCCACCAAAATCCTCACAACCATCGCCATTTGTTCTTAGTCTTTTGACGTAATGTTTTTCTAGCTTTCTCAACGGCAGCTGATGAACTTCACGTTTATTGATTGTTCTTTGAAAGCACTCGGCTCCCCTCTTTCCTCCCATGGTCCCTTTATTACCTTGGTCTCTTGGCAAGTTTTGCTTGCTATTAGAAGCATCCGGCAGGTGCAGGTCTAGCTGGGCTCCAGTTGCGATTTGTAGTCTTCAGTAAATGTAGATGGATGTAGACTCTGCGAAGCATCGTGCAACCTAAAAGAATGCATTTTACTCTGCAATGACGGCTTTACGCCATATTGCAAAGTTTCATTCATGTAACGACAAAAAATATTTGTCATAGACGTGGATGACTTGCTATCACCATGATCTTTTAATTTCACAGGTTTGAGCGTAATGCTAGTTTGTTGCGATTTTCCTTTGGTTAGATATTTTAGTTTCAAGGACTGTGGTATGCCGAAACTGTTTTTCGTGTTCATCATCTCACGGAAGTATGGTTCGGTAGACAAACTGGGGAGCCTAGGCTTCTCAATGGGGCTTTTCATTACAGAAGTAAACTTTAGGCTGAAATTACTGTTGTCGATCTGAAGTTCGTACGCCGATGCTGAAGTTACTGTCGGCAGATCTTGTCTCCTCTTCCTACCACCACCAGCTTGTCTTCGTTTGCGAGTCTTGCAGTTTTTGTCCTCTGTTGTTGTTTTACCGGTGTGTCTTTGGCAATTTTCTCGTAGGTTTCTTTTCCTCTTTGCTACACTTCTCTTTTCCTTGAAAAAGACACCTCTACTCCTTGTAAGTTTTGATATGGTTAAAATTTTCTTCAGTCTCTCTTCAGGATTCGTCTTGCCCTTTCTCATTTGTTGCCCATCTCTGTCGCCTATCCAAAACATCGGATTGTCCTTAGCACATGAGGCAGTTCCTTGTTTCTCTTCTTTAAAGTCTGACTTCATAATTATGCTAATATTTTCTTCCCCATCAGTGTCTTTTCTCCTCAGTGTGACATCACGCAGTGCCCTGAACCCATGGCGATGCCGGTGTTGACTGTGAGGTTCTCTGGTGCTCCCGGAGGCCCTGGAACCTTTGATGTATAGATGTTGCTTGTGTGGTACTCTGGAGCTCCTGGAAGCCCTGGAAGCAGCTGCAAGGGAAGGGGATACTCTTTGTCCATCCCGCACCTGCACCTTCAACTTCCACATTCCACGGCCCAGAGGAGGGTCTCGGTCCAGTGCCTGAAAGGTTAGATCAACAAATAAGAATTAATCATAGCTAGCAGCATACCAAAGGGATGTGAGAGTTGCAGAGGACACGAAAAGAACAGTAAGGAGAGAGTAATGAGGATAGAGAACTGTGGATAGTAAAAGGTAATGAAGACAATAATGAGAGAAATGAATGCATCAAAGGATAATGAAGAAAGCAATGAGGATAGTAGAGAGCACTGAGGAGATGAGAGATTAATGAACAGAGTGTAATAGGATTATTATTATAATCACAGGGAGCGCTAAACCCATAGGGATTATACAGCGCCTGTAGGGGGGGATGGAAGGTATTCAGGCTCAAATCAGGGAACTGAAGCACAGATCCAATTCCCTAGATCAAAAGCCCCTCACCAGCGTCAAGGAACCTTCCCTAAGGGGTGTAATGGGAACAGCTGAGAATAATGAAGATGGCAGAGAGTAATGAGGATAGTGTCATGAGGGTAGCAAGTCATGAGTGTAACATAGAATAATGAGGATAGCAGAATAGGAGGATAACAGTAATGTGGATAGTAGAGGGTTATTGGCATAGCCAATAGTGATGAGAATACTACAGAATAATGGTGGCAGAAAATGAGAAGAGGAAAAAGAAATGAAGATAGGAGATTTTATTTGGTATAAAAATATATTTATAAAGAACTAGAAGAAGGTGGAGACATTTGTGAACCAGACATATCAATCGTTCATGTCTCTGAATCAGAGACATCAATTGTTTACATATCTGTGATCCAGAGACATCACGTGAAACTGGAATGACTCGGATAACTTCCAAAACTCTGTCGTAGCTTAAAACGTCAAAAAAGATTCCTCATTATCTAACGACAGAAAATGAAATTCAAATGTGTGATGCAGATTTAATCATTTATGTACAGTGCGCAGTGAGAGAAACTTTAGTTTACTTCAGAAGAACTTCAGTATTTAATGGCTGATGCATCTTCGAGCCAGGATTGTGCCCATTAAGTTTCATTTGCATGCAGACAAATTTGTTGATGTAAAATCGAAAAAAAAATGGAATAGTTGGAATCCGTTTTATAAGTGGCGAATGACTTGTCTGATCGGCGTCAAACTTTGACCAGTGGTGTGGTTCCTGAACAAGGCTCGTGATACTAATGGGAGGCATTAGGCCAAATTTACGGTTTTATTGAAGTGATATTCGTGTTTATTTGATAACCAAAGTATGATTCTTCTGATTGAATTTAAACTAATATTGACGATGTATTTTATAAGAGCGATGATAAACCATTAGTTGAGGCTGAATAGGTACATTATTATTATAATCATAACTAAGCAATAAACCCATGAGGGTCATGCAGTGCTGCAGGGTAGGGTGTGCAGTTGTACTATGCCTGATCAGAGATCAGCAAGGATGCAGAGTGTAACAGAGGTAGAGTTAGGAAGGATGGTGAGGAGTCCTAAAGGAAGTACAATCAAAGTCTGTGAAATAAAGCTGTTACTGACAAAAAGTTAAAGTAGGAGTCTGTGTCAAAGTTGGGGACACCAGCGAGCGGTGACAACATCGGAGGTAAATCTGTGTCCTCACTGGTACACAGAACAGTCTAGGAGAATATGACAAACTGAAATTGGAACTTGATAATTCTCACAGAGTGGCACTCACTGTCTGATCCCACATAAGGCCACAAAAGTGATGTGCGCAGAGATACAAATCCTCCATTGACACACTGGAATGTCTCCGCCTTCATGGAAGTCTCCGGACTATGATAGTCCAGTTTGAGTATCTACCTCTATGCCACACTAATACTGATAAAAGGACAGGTCTCCTTGCACACAGACTTACTTGACATGAATTACCATCAGCGTCACCGAAATGATAAAAACCAGCACTGGGCCCCTGAATGGCCCCCCTCCCCCAGTTTTGGTCATCAACCACACCTAGGAAAACATACCCCGGACCACATACAGGTCACCCTCCCCCTCTTCCTAGGCCACACCCCCGCACACCTATTCACTAGCACGCCTCATAGCCAAGGATTAGTTTAAAAAAATAAAGCCCACCAGCCCCACCAGCGATGGAAGTTGAAGCCCATCAGAAAGAGCATTCTCCAGTAGTTGATCCAATTCCAGTAATTAATTTTTTTTTTTAAATTTTCGATAAAATTTCAGCCGGGATATGACTCTTACGTTGGACTACGTTCCAGCAGCAGTAACAGCCTGGTTGATCAGGATTATCCACCGGAAGGCCTGGTCAAGGACTTTGCCGCGGAGCTTTGACCCCCGGAACACTCTCCAGGTAGACAGACTAACCTTACCGATGCCATCCTTCCTACAGAATACATCATTATTATGAAGCCAATGATAGGAAGCAATCTTTAGCTAACAAATGTACATTATTTCCACTAGTTACTCAATGAAATTGTCCCGAAATTTGAATTCGGGACAGCAAAACACTACTTTAAAATTAAAGCCGATCAGAAATGACCTACATTTATGGCACAGATTCCAAGTTCTTATAGACTATTTTGCTATATTAGCAAGTTTGCTCGTATAAAATCTTAATGGGTAACATAAAGGATGTAAAATGCATCAGATATTAAATGCTGTAAAGGTAGAAAGTTAAAAGTGAACATAGATAAGAGTAAGGTGATGAGGGTATCAAACGATTTAAATAAAGAAAAATTGGATATCACATTGGAGAGAGGGATTATGGAAGAAGTAAATGTTTTCAGATATTTGGGAGTTGATGTGTCAGCAGATGGGTTTATGAAGGATGAGGTTAACCATAGAATTGATGAAGGAAAAAAGGTGAGTGGTGCATTGAGGTATCTGTGGAGACAAAAAACGTTATCCATGGAGGCAAAGAAGGGAATGTACGAAAGTATAGTGGTACCAACACTCTTATATGGGTGTGAAGTATGGGTTGCAAATGCTGCAGCGAGGAGGAGGCTGGAGGCAGTGGAGATGTCCTGTCTAAGGGCAATGTGTGGTGTAAATATTATGCAGAAAATTCGGAATGTGGAAATTAGGAGAAGGTGTGGAGTTACTAAAAGTATTTGTCAGAGGGCTGAAGAGGGGTTGTTGAGGTGGTTTGGTCATTTAGAGAGAATGGATCAAAGTAGAATGACTTGGAGAGCGTATAAATCTGTAGGGGGAAAGGAAGGCGGGGTAGGGGTCGTCCTAGAAAAGGTTGGAGGGAAGGGGTAAGGAGGTTTTGTGGGCGAGGGGCTTGGACTTCCAGCAAGCATGTGTGAGCGTGTTAGATAGGAGTGAATGGAGACGAATGGTTTTGGGACATGACGATCTGTTGGAGTGTGAGCAGGGTAACATTGTGTGAAGGGATTCAGGGAAACCAGTTAATTGATTTAGTTGGACTTGAGTCCTGGAAATGGGAAGTACAATGCCTGCACTTTAAAGGAGGGGTCTGAGATAGTGACAGCTGGGAGGGACTTTTCTCAGCTGTAGTATCTGAGCTTCTCTGCAAAGACAGTGATTATGTATGAGTGTGGTGAAAGTGTTGAATGATGATGAAAGTTTTTTCTTTTTGGGGATTTTCTTTCTTTTTGGGTCACCCTGCCTCGGTGGGAGACGGCCGACTTGTTGAAAAAAAAAAAAAAAAAAAAAAAAAATTAAATGCTGAAGCCGTTCAGAAGTAGACTGAAATTTATTTGAAGAAATAAAAATTTCACACTATTTTAGAAGTTAGATTGGTAATTGTGCACCTGCATACCTGGAGGATGACATATTCTTGAAACGTCTTAAAGATTCCACTTCGGGGACACTTGACAAGTATAACCTAAATGTATTAGCATGCAATTACGTGACCTAGATCCCAAAATTCCAAAGGTAAAAAAAACAAAAGTCAATGCCTAAAAATAATTAAAAAAAAAAATCCACTAACGAGCCTTGAAGCCAAACTGAAGAAGCGTTCTCATGACTCACGAAATTTTAACGTGACTGCAAATCACAAGACGATGGGTCTCGAACCCATGGCACGCGAGTCCTAAAACTCAGAGGCCAGTGTGTTATCCACTGAATCATGCCGGCATTGTCTAACAGATAGTAGGTTAGTCTGCGAGTTTTACATCTACATCAGATCACTGGTCCTTATTTGCTTTTTTTAATGTAAGAAACGTGAAAATTTAAATACTGATTTTTCCTGAGCTAATTTCTGAATGTCGCATCCCTTTGGTTTTTACCCTTCACCGTCGATGACTTGATAATGTTACCACCGAGCGACTTCAACCTTAACGTACTGGTGTGTGTTTTAGGACATTGTTCTCTGAGATAACAAAAGAACGCTTTTCAAATTACAATACAGGTGAGGTTCTGACCTATGGCAAGCCAGTACATTCAGAAATTAGAGCAGGAAAAATCAGTATTTAAATATTCACGTTTCTTAGATTAAAAAGAAAAGGCAAATAAAAACCAACACAACCCAAAATCAATGTAAACATTTTTGTAAGATTTACCAGCATAGATGGTTTAAATAAATAAGCAAGTAACAGAAAAGTAAGTTTTATTAAAAGTTTGGGGACGTAACATACAACTTTTTGTATTGGTTCTGAGGACACACACATTAAGTGCACCTTGACTTTTATGTACACTATGTAGATTTAACCTACGATAAATCTTATAAAGTCTAAAAATGTGATTTATTTGAGACCTAAAAAAAAACTTTCCCCCATAATTTCACTAAAACTAGTTTGATTAATAAAATTAACTTTTAAATTTACATAACCTAAATTCTAGGCCAAGTTTCCAATGAACAAAGCAGCACAAAGTTTAAATTCTATCTAAAGAGGCATTCTTCAGTTATTGGACGGAATCCAATTAAATATGGCCTATCATTTAGTTCCTCTTGTCTGTCCCCCTAAAAAATGTGTGTAACGCTAGGTTTGAATTTATTTATGAACTTCGACAATGGACCTGTAAGTGTCTGGACACACTCCATTAATGGGGATGCGTTTCTGTTATTCTCTCTTAAAGAGACCTGCAAATTTTTGTCACCCGTATGAATTAATTTGTGTCTGTGTAATTCAAATGTCTCTCTGGACAACACCTAACCTTTCACTGAGCGCTTGTGTTACTCTGTCCTCCCTTCTCTTTCCCCTTCCTGTCATCACCTTTCCCTCTCTTGACCATTTGCTCTCTACTCCCCTTTCTACTCGTCTTCTGCTTTGTTATAATCTGTTGTTCCCTTTATATAATATTATACATCTGTATAATATATAATATTATTCAGACTCATGTTCTATACAACTGTATACAACATGAGTCTGAAATAAAGATGCTATTATTATTACTATTGTTATTACGATTATTAATTTATTATAACAATTATTAACCATCACTAAAAGAAATCTAGACAAGCAATTGTTACAATTATCAGCATTTTTTTTTTTTAGAAATGTGGTAGCATATGTTAATATCATGAGGACAAGCTGTACTGCACTAGAAATTAATTAAATAATGGCTAGCGGGATGGAAGGTAATGTATTGACCGGGTGAAGTAGATAGTATCACGATAATGACCTGTTTAATGAATGTTAGCATTGTGACCTGCTGAAGAAATAATATAATATTTTGAAGTTGATGCTAATATTATAATGACCTTCTATAGCAGATATTTAAATAGTCTACTGACGTAAATGAAAATATTACAGTGACCTGATGTAGATGTAAATATTACAGTGACCTGATGTAGATGTAAATATTACAGTGACCTGATGTAGATGTAAATATTACAGTGGCCATCTGATGAAGAGGTTAATATTACAATGTATTTAAGACAAATTTCATATATAAGAAATTATTTAGGCAATGTTTACCTTGAAAAAGAGACTTTGTCAACTCAATAAGAAATACCTGGAGAAAAGAGATATAGCCAGGAGAGATGAGAGATCAGGTGTTGTGGTGAGACATTATAATTGGAGAGATATTAAAAGTTGAATGTTGGCCCCGAGGAGAGGCTTAATTTACTACACTGTATTGCCAAGAGTTTGGTCGATTGAAAACGTCCTTGATTTTGCACGATGTTAAATGCTTATATGAGAGTGGTTTCCAAGTATTTTTTATTAAATTTGGTTACCAGGAGCTTTCTATATTGTATGTCATTGATTTCAGCTAGGTCAGTGTAAGTTGTACCATGTATTTCTAGAAATATAAATTATTATTATTTATTATCATCTTCCATAACTTCTAGTTTGGCTTTCGACCACAGAGTTGAAAAGAACGAAAGTATTGTTTATTTTGGCAGTCCTCCGGGGGTGTTTGTGCCCACTCAATCGTGTTGTTAGATCTCTGGCAGTTTCTTTCACAAATATTCTTCCACATCCTCCACATGATGTGTAACAGACATCATCACCTCCTCCTCCTCCTCCTCGTCCTCGCATGTTGCTCTTCTTTTTGCATATTTTATGTTCTCGTATCGTGGATGAAGTAATGGCAAATTCTATCTGGTTTAGTATTTTTGTGATATTTTTTGCAATATTAAGGATAAGCTTCGCAACAAGACTAGTCCCGGAGCTAAGGGGTATGTCCTACGAGCAGAGATTAAGGGAAATCGACCTGATGACACTGGGGGACAGGAGGGATAGGGGGGACATGATAACGACATATAAGATACAGACAGAAGTTGACAAAGGGAATAGGGACAGGATGTTTCAGAGATGGGACACAGCAATAAGGGGTCACGTTGAAAAATCAGATGAATCACAGGGATGTTAGGCAGTACTTCTTCAGTCACAGTAGTCAGGAAGTGGAAGAGTCTGGAGAGTGATGTAGTGGAGGCAGGATCCATACATAGCTTTAAGAAGAGTCATGATAATTCTCATGGAGTAGGCATAGTGGACCTAGTAGCGACCAGTTAAGAGGCGGGGCCAGGAGCTACATATCGACCCCTGCAACTACTATTGGGTGAGTACACACACACGTTGTCTGGGGTTCTGAGTCCTAGCACTGAAGCCCAACATACTGTTCAATGTTATTTAACTTTACGTAGAACTGTAATAAAGTAAACGTTGCATTCTAATGTGAAAATTTAAAAAAATCGTTCCTTAATTAAAAAACATACTCATCAGTCTCTTCCGCTTAATTTATATAAATTATTTTACTTGTCAATTGTCATGATGATTGACAATCTTGTTTATCACTACGAATAATGACACATCGGCTCAGTTATTAATTAACTGAATGCATAAATGAATGATTGCTGCACATAGGATTTCTTGAACAATTATGATGATACCTGGAGTATACCTGGAGAGGGTTTCGGGGGTCAACGCCCCCGCGGTCCGGTCTGTGACCAGGTCTCATGGTAGATCAGGGTCTGATCAACCAGGCTTTTTACTGCTGGCCACACGCAAACCGACGTACGAACCACAGCCCGGATGATCAGGTACTGACTTTAGGTGCCTGTCCAGTGCCTTCTTGAAGACAGCCAGGGGTCTATTGGTAATCCCCCTTATGTATGCTGGGCCCCTAATACTTATTTGTGTTATCCTTAGCGTACTCGTGGCGCCCCTGCTTTTCACTGGGGGAATATTGCATCTCCTGTCGAATCTTTTGCTTTTGTAGGGAGTGATTTTCATGCGCAAATTTGATACTAATCCCTCTAGAATTTTCCAGTTGTATATAATAATGTATCTTTCTCGCCTGCATTCCTGGGAATACAAAACAAAGGACTTAACTCATAAATCACAGCTGCAAGGCGACAAAACTCATAAATCACAGCTGCAAGGCGACATAACTCATAAATCACAGCTGCAAGGCGACATAACTCATAAATCACAGCTGCAAGGCGACATAACTCATAAATCACAGCTGCAAGGCGACATAACTCATAAATCACAGCTGCAAGGCGACATAACTCATAAATCACAGCTGCAAGGCGACATAACTCATAAATCACAGCTGCAAGGCGACATAACTCATAAATCACAGCTGCAAGGCGACATAACTCATAAATCACAGCTGCAAGGCGACATAACTCATAAATCACAGCTGCAAGGCGACATAACTCATAAATCACAGCTGCAAGGCGACATAACTCATAAATCACAGCTGCAAGGCGACATAACTCATAAATCACAGCTGCAAGGCGACATAACTCATAAATCATAGCTGCAAGGCGACATAACTCATAAATCACAGCTGCAAGGCGACATAACTCATAAATCACAGCTGCAAGGCGACATAACTCATAAATCACAGCTGCAAGGCGACAAAACTCATAAATCACAGCTGCAAGGCGACATAACTCATAAATCACAGATGCAAGGCGACATAACTCATAAATCACAGCTGCAAGGCGACATAACTCATAAATCACAGCTGCAAGGCGACATAACTCATAGACGTATCAAAAGAGGTGAAGGTCACTCCATAAATCAATACATTCACATTAAAAGGAGGGTTAAAAAAAAAGAAGAAAGCCTAAACGAGTCTTTGAAATTAAAGCTGCTAATCATTCAAAAACTAATCCGTAGAATTATCTGTATCAAGATCCCAACATGTTGTTGTGTCTGACAGAATTGTATAAATACTTTAGAAAACTAATTAGTTGATAAATGAAACTTGTTCAATATTGTTGTGCAAAGGTTACTCAGTGCCACCATTCAGCCACTGACTGCCTTAATTAACGTTTCCGCAGTAAAGATACCCAGGTGCTGCACAGGTGTCCCATTCATTAACTTGTTGATTTTCTGAACCATTTATATAACAATTCCTTTCTGTCACATCATCATCTTAGGATCTGGATACAGGGAATTCTATGGATTAGTTTTCGAATAATTAGCAGCTTTAATTTCAAAGACTAGTTTAGGTTTTTTCTTGTTTTTTAACCTTCCTTTTGTGAAATGACCCTCACCTCTTCTGATATGCCAATAAATTTCTTCCTTCTGTCCTAAAGATCTAATACAGAGGCAAGAAGACAGCCACCGTTGACGGGAGAGTTAAGATGAGACCAACAGTAAGATGCTTGAGCAACTGTTACTCATGCTTCTTACTCATGAATTTATCGGTATTGTAAAATACAATTTTCAACTTACCCACTCCCCCACAACACCACTTCCCCTACGACCGTTGTGGGCCAGAGAGCCTCCTTAGTCACTCAGGAAATGGCTCAAATGGGGCAGAATTTTTGAAAGCTGAGAGCCTCATACCAGCTTGAACACCGTCCCTGAGATACCAGAGATTTATGCTGACTCCTTCTCCATCATTTCTGTTACTTCCTGTGAGTTCTGTGTGAGTAGGGAAGGTATGGGCCAGTAGGCCTGCTGCAGTGTTCATACTGTGGAGTTTGTAAATCACCATTTTATTTAAAGGTCTTCAGCCTATCATGTGAATGACTTCTCGTCCGGTTCATAATTTTCTTTTATTTTATTTTCAACCTTGCTGTATGGTTCGGGTCACCCGACAAAAGCGAGATGAGAAGACCAGTACAATCTGATAATGGATCTGACACTTGAGATTTCATCTTCTTGGACACTTTAGTATGTGTCTACACTTCTACATCATCATTACGAGAGCTCTGATGTTCTACTACTTCTGTGCAGGTCAACGATCTCTTCAAAGCCTTCATCTTGAGAACTCTGTTTTTCCTACACCTATTTCTACAACATTCTACGTTTGAGGAACTTGGCTTGTTCCCTCTACCTCTGTTGCCGGTCTCCAGTTGTCTACCACGGCCGGCAGCCAACACCGTTAATTGAGCTGCTACCTGTGCACCTTCATAGTCGTTGTTACCTTCTGGCGCTGGACTTCACAATAGTCACGACCACCTGTGACCTCACAAGGCCATCACTAGCATCCCGTTCCTCTGCAGCTATCCCTGTCCGCCTTGCCAAAACAACGGCACATTCAGACCAACATCATTTTATACATACTAGGCTTGCTTCATTTGATTTATTTATTTATTTAATTTTCCATCATTTGCTTCAGTTAGGATTTCACATTTAATTGTTTTATATTTTGAGACATTTGCTTATATTTAATAAAAAATTGTTTATCTTGCTTTATAGTTTATTTCTCTGTTTTCTTTTCTTGAGGAGGAGGGGGCTCCTTCAAATGCTCTTTGAGGGGGTGGAGGGCCCCTTACACCTTCATAGACGCAAAGAATAAAAAGAGACAACACAGTAACCTGAACACTTAAATAACCCGCACACAAGAAATAAAATTTATGACTACGTTTCGATCCGACTTAGACCATTAACTAGTCACACAGAAGTGTGAAGGGCAGGGAGCTAGTGTATGTACCAGAGGCGGTGCTGGGAGAAAGAGAGGTGGCAGTAGTATAATTGTAGAAACAGTGGTGGTGGTGGTGGTGGTAGTAGTAGTAAGTAGTGGAATAGTGGCAAAGGTGGTAATAAGTAGTAATAGTAGTAGTGGAGGTAGCCTACGGATAAGAGAAGAAAAAGGAGCACTGCAAGAGAGCTAATGACGTGATCACGAGGGTGGGACCAAAAACTCAGGGGAAAAACTTATAGGATAGATCTCACCTAGACAGAAGGCAAAAAAAATAGTGAAGAAAAGGAGATAGAGATGAGGTCAAGTCACGAGTGTTCTGAGGTTTGGAACATTTGACAATGTAATGAGAAAGGATGGCATCTACAGAGACAAAGCCAAGACTACGATTCGTATTAGCAAAGTTGTATATAAGGGATGCTTCAACAAGACGGCGTCTGTGAAGACTAGAAGAAAGGTAGATAATTTTATCAATGGACCAGTTAATAAGATGACTGTGATCTCTAACATGACAGAAAAGAGTTATTATTATGAGCAAGTCTTTAACAACAGTACACCACCACCCCCTCCACGCCACCACTTCCCCCCCCTACCCCCACAACACCACCTCCTTCAGAGCTTCACGTCAGACAAGTCATCACTCATGCAAGTGAAGATTGGAAATTTCACTGTTAACTTCCTGAAGAATCTCACAATTCTGCCTATGATTGAGATTTTTTCCAAATGATTTTATTGACAATCTGCTGCACGACTAAGTCCATTACAGTTTCTATCTCCTCTGGAAATGATTGTTCATATAGCGTCTCTTGAAGGTTTACGTAATGAAATGTTATACTCATTATGTTTGAAACAAAGAGACAATCATGCACACTCCCTTCAAATATCGATGCCCCTTCAGTAGCAAAGTAAATTTGAATTAAATTTATTCTTGTTTTAAGCATGCAGTAACAGAATATGTATTATCTTCCTAACGAATTTATTTAAATCTTAATAATATAAATTCTTGAGATTGTTGATAATACAGTGGAACCCCAGTATTCGAACGTACTGGACCTTGAACAAACCGGAGTCCGGACAATTTTGTTCAGAAAAAAAAAACCTGTCTTTGAACGTGGATAATACCACGAAGCTATGAATAAATGATGAAAGTGAATAGTGAAGTGCAACAGGTGATTGCAACTAACATTCCCGACATAGTGGTAAACATTAGTGCAACATTCTACGAGACACTCAGGCCTTCAGTCCATTCAAGACAACGATACTGGGGTCATACTTTCCCCACCACAAACTAGGGAAAATTGGGTCAGTTACAATACCAAGGTAAGTCTCGCCGTACTCACACCTAGTTAATGTTGGCTGCAGCCGATAGATTTGACTGGATTTACCAATGGACCTCGTGATCGGTTTTTTTTTAAGCCCAAACCAAGTGAGTACAACTTCTACTAATCACTTCAGATGTGAAATGCTGAAATATACGCTCCTTTGGGGCAAATTATATAATAAATACTCGTTATTCTACAGCTCAGATGTGGGGATACGACGATTCAAGCGAAGGAGACTTCTTGACCGCGGCTGTAAGAAGTCTGAATCATCTTTTTACGACGGGAAGTAAACTTTGCTGGTAAATTTACCCATAGCAATATTTTTGTTCCAATTGGTCCAAGTTGTTTCGTATATTAATGAAGCATTACGCAGTCTTCATCTCGTAAGAAGTCTTCCTCTCTTAGAAATAATATTCCATGTGTATGATCATCCTCGGTTAGCAATCATTCTGCATCTTTTCATCTTCTTCTGTTAGTAATCATTCTCAATCTGTGAAAGATTATCATCTGATAACAATAAATTTTTGCCTTCACATGATTTTCTTCGGTCAACAATTAAACCATACCACGGGTGGGGTTCGAACCCGCGGTCAGAGAGTCTCAAAACTCTCGACCATCGCGGGTTCGAACCCACCGTGGTATGGTTTGTTTACAATCGTGTCATTACGATTTCGTGAGTCAACAATTATTTTCTGTTTGTGAATGTTCTTCTTGGTTAGCAATCATTCATTTTCTATGAATTGACTTTCTCTGATTAGCAGATATTTTGTGTGAATGTTCTTTCTTGGCTAGCAAATATTCTCCGTCTATGATTGGTCTTCCTTGATTGGTAATCTACCTTAGACTGACTGTCCTATGACACGTCCTCCCTTTAATTATGCAACCAGTTATTGTCACAGTTAGTCACTGGTGAGTAGATCAGGCGTTCTAACATGTGTTAGTGGTGTTAACTATGTCAGTGGCGTGTGCTCGCTGTGTTGACAACCTCAGGCTAGTATATTAACAAAGCATCAGTGAGGCATTTACAGGCGAATCAAGAGCGGAGAGAAACACTTAAAGAATTAATATATTCAATTAAAGAGAGAAATCAAGAAAGGAATAAGAAAAGCCAAAATAGACTTTGAAATTTAGAACGTAAGAAAGGAGGAGCACATGTGTTTTATCAATATCCTTAAACGTTGATCAAGAAAAAAGATTAAAATGGCAGATGTCACCAGAGCTTATTCTCCTGAGACAAATATTAATACACCAAAAGCAATTATTAATAGCAAACATAAAAGCGTAGGTTATGAGCAGACAATAAAAAGTCATTTTTACACAAGACCAGTTCAAGAATACGCAGCGCCAGCATAAAGCCAACATTTAAGGAAGCACAAAGAAAATTGTGAAAAAATAGATACGAAATATGCTAAAGCGCTACATTACACGTAATTGACAAAACGAAGATCCTGAGGAGATAGTAAAGACCAAAAATTATTTTAGGACATCGACCGAGTGGGCAAGCATAGGCTTACTGGATTATCCTGAGACAAAATATACCACGGAGTCGTTTGAATGAACTTAAGTACAAAATTTGACGAGGAAAGGAGAATGCACTACGTCAATCGAGTAGACAAGGAAAGGGCACATGACCCAGGACTAAATTCCAGTTACCTTGGTGAGGTCAAAGATACTTACGCATAAACACCTGCCTGAAAATGCGTTACATGAAATCTTTTTCAGCAAAACCTTTCTCGTGTTTAGAATTTTTTGCACATTTAGATCACAACAAAGCGTTCTCACTTATTATATACAAAACCTACAATTGCCTGCCAATGAGACCTTACCCATGACCCGACACCATTATTCTGCGCTAGATACTACTTGACACTGACGCTTTCCAAGAAAACCAACAATAACATAACAGCTATAATTATTACTTACAGAATTCTGAGAATACTGAAATTTGCAAATGAAACTGTATTAAAGATTATGTACCAAAGTTTATGTCCCGAATCACAAAGGAAGGAAATATTACAGGATTACTTGCACACACAAGCATGGATATTACATGATTACAGTCTTACTCATATATTCAAAGTTTTGGTGAAGGCTGAGATGATTGAGTCAAGTCAGTGAATCGTATAATAATAAAATATCAAGATGAAGCAAGTTAAAGTTCTAAGTCGGACAGAAACATCGTCATATGTTTCATTCTATGAGAGGGTTATTGGTGTACTGTTACCCACAGTTATCTTGTTACTAACAGTAAGTTATCCTATCCTTACCCAGAGAGTTACCCAGTTGCTGCCCAGGGCGTTAATAAATCGTATCCCAAATGGTAATCGTGTCCTTGTCAAGAATTATCATATTACTCAGATGATCATCATGAAACTTATCCAGATAGTTACATCATTACCTGGATGGTTATTGTCGTTACCTTGCTGAAATCAAGACAGTTATTCTGTCGTTGCTGAGTAAGTTATGTTCTCAGATAATTCTCTCGTTATCCAGATATGAGCGTACTTAGTAGCTGTCCTGCTATCTAGACATTATGGTCGTTACCTAGATAGTTATCATGTAGGTAGCTAAATAGTTATGTAGGTACCCAGATAGTCATGCTGTAACTCATAATTATCCTGTAGTTTCAGAGATTATTTTTTTGTAAATACCCAGATAGTCATCCATTCGCTACCCAGAGTTATATAATTACAAAGATATTTAATATGAAATTGTCCAGCCAGTTATCCTGTCGTTAGCCACAGTTATCCTGTCGTTAGCCACAGTTATCCTGTCGTTGCTTACATAGTTACCACGTAACTTCCTACATTATCCTATCATTACTTATACAATTTGCTTGTAATTTCTCAAACAGCTACTACGTAACTAACGTTACTCAGATACTTACAATGTAACTACTTAAAAAGTTATCATGAAATTGCTGGGATAGTTGTGTCGTTATCCAGAAGGTGTTGATTCTTGTGTTATTTCTAATCCGGTCACCAACAACGTAACTGATCACCAGTGCTGAAAACGGTACAAAATACCGACAAGTTGGGTAACTTTATTATTGAAATGTTACGCTTACGAGGTAATCTTTATCAGTCAAATATAAAGGAGAAGGTATTGTAGGCAGCAGCAGTAGTAGTGATGTAGTCAGTGAACCTTGCACACGTCTCTTAATTATCAACTGATCACCTGATGATACTAACCACCACCGCCCTCACCTCCACAGGTTCATTATCACTCGCCACATACATCAGAAGATCATGTTAAATGTATCATTGTTTGCAGATATGAAACTAACAATATTGGAGAAGACATGCAAAGACAACATGAACATATTGCATGGATTGTAATATTGTCCTGGATTTAATCCCGGTAAGTGTAATGTTGCACAAGTTTCTCATTCATCAACTATATTATAAACTGTAGATGATTTCGGAATTTGAAGTAGATTATAAGCCAATAATTAAAATGTGTGTGTTTTAATGATACTATAATAAGTATGCTAGTATGTAGACTGGTAAATTCCAAGAAATCATTTCTGCTTTTACAAGTTGAAAATTACTTAAAAACAAATCAGATGCGCAGTTCTTACTGCGCTAACTTGCTAGGACATGGAGACGCTTTGCCTTGAAGTCCTTTATGCCTTGTACAGAGTTAGAGATGTTAATTTTTACTGCAAGAAAAATTATCCATGAGAACTACTACATATATCATACAGCTTTGTTTTTTCTTTCAAATTATTCAAGCATTTCGTCAGTCTAGAATGGTTTCTTTTAACCTGCTTCGCAAACTAACCCCTGTGGACAGTTTCTACTTCAAAGAATATGTACAGGAAATCGATGACTTTAGTTTATGTATCTCTTTATGTTGTCTAAATCCAATTAATATTCCCATTTCTTAGCAGAAGAGATGTGTCTGTATATTCACGATTCATAAAGTAAATTTTGGTTAAGCTAGGCTTGGTTGGGTTAAATTTGTCTACATAATAACTTATTTAGATTATAATAGCGAGGATGATTTGAGTAAATATATGTATGATAATAAAAATGAAAATAATAGACGGGAAATTCAAAGGAAAATGATAGAAAATATAGAATTACAAGTCCGAGGAGGAGAGTGGTTATGACGAGAATGAAGAAAGAGGAAGAAGAATGGTTTCCTCCCTCTCGGAGTTAAAATTAAATTTCTTCGGGACAAATGGGTGGTGGTCGAGCACCATGAGTGATGTGAACACTTGTTAGCAGTTGCACCCAAACTTGTCGCCCCAGCAACACTAACTT
This sequence comes from Cherax destructor, assembly GCA_009830355.1. Taxonomy (NCBI): domain Eukaryota; kingdom Metazoa; phylum Arthropoda; class Malacostraca; order Decapoda; family Parastacidae; genus Cherax; species Cherax destructor. Next base: position 239,982 of record WNWK01001127.1, on the reverse strand, counting down.
AATGAAGAAGGAAGACCTCACAGATCTTGTCAGACCTGACTATAATTCACCAGACTTACCAGGTTTCACCGGAACTCCCAAACCTCACCAAACATCACCAGACGACTCGAGACCTCACCAGACATCAAACCTCATTAGACAAACCACATCAGACCTCAATAGACCCCTCCAGATACAACGAGACCCCTCTGGACCCAACCAGGCCAGATTGAGGTACCCGTAAATTTGATAAGAGATAGATACTATATTCATGTGAATGCTCTAAACTCTTAAGGGTCATTGAACAACTGCAAGAGGGAAGTTTTAATTCCTTAAATCATGAGCATTTCATTAGCATCCAAAGTTAATGAATGAACCTATTTTACATACCCATGTCACTGATAATTTGTTTCAAAATGGCCACCAATTTCTTCAAATGCGTATACGTTTGGAAGTACAGAACCCGAAATCATGACCTTTGTGTCTAAATATTTGGTTTTCAGGTCAACAAAGTCGTTGGGAACAACAAATGGAGAAACTATTTACATTTGGAGAAACATATGTTATAGTTTGAACACAGAACAGAACATTGCTTAACTGAATAAATGTGGTAGCTGTTGTGCTGAATTTCCCCACCCACTTAAAATTGTTTTCATAATATCACACCTGTTATGAAGGCTACCTCCTTAGTGTTCCTTTTAAAAACATCTTAGTGATGGTGTAAACAAACATTTTCTAATTTAAATTAGTCCTGTTTTATGATGGATTTTTTTTTTTAAATTAGGTCAGCTATTTGTATTGTACTGTAAATAACGTCGAGGCGTCACAGAGGAAAAGATGGGCGAGCGGTGGCCATGTTGGGGGACTATAAAGTGTCTTTCCCCTATGATTTACGTGGGTGCGCGCGCGAGCGCGTGTTTAAAGTACGCTACGAGAGCTGAGAAGATTGTTTACCAGCAAGCAAGGTGCCACGGACCAGAGATATTTCGTTTTCTACACTCTTGCTACGAGTTTATTGGTTATATCCCGGCGTTTATTACCTTTCAGGAGATGCTTGACGTGAGACATCTGCTGAGGGTAAGTTGGAGTATAAAGCTGTGATTTTCTTGGTATTGTACATTTAGAACAGGGTGGTGGTGTTAGATGTATATACTGTCTGTTGAAATATGTTTATTTTCTTAGAATAAGTTATATTTAACCTTCATCGAATATAATTTTTTTTAAAACCCTGTATTGGCCACCTGTTTAGCATGCTTTTCTTAAGTTTACGAGGGAGTCTAGTCATTGGATGGATTTTGTTTGAATATTTTTTGACTAGAGCTAATGTGTTTTGTCCCCAGACAACTGTTTACCCTTAGAGATCACACGACTTCGTAACATGGGAGCAATGTCCGGGAGAAGTAACATGGGAGCAATGTCCGGGAGAAGTAACATGGGAGCAATGTCCGGGAGAAGTAACATGGGACCAATGTCCGGGATAAGTAACATGGGAGCAATGTCCGGGAGAAGTAACATGGGAGCAATGTCCAGGAGAAGTAACATGGGAGCAATGTCCGGGAAAGTAACATGGACCAATGTCCGGGATAAGTAACATGGGAGCAATGTCCGGGAGAAGTATCAGAAAAATGTGATAATCTGTTTTAAAAACTGGAAGGACCAATAATTGTTTTTTTTTTAATTTAGGGACACCTGGACTCAGGCTGTTCTCAGTGTAATGGTCGTAAATAATCCCTTTCTCAGACAAAATTATGTCTTGTCTTATTTTATTTGTGTGGGATTGATTAGTTTTGAGTTATTTCTTGATAGTAATTCCTTATAAATACGTATATTAATTTTTGTGTAACATTTTCTGTGTTCCTGACATTTGTGATTTACGTTTATTTATTGTGACTAATACTTATTTTGCATCATTAGTTTTTCTGCTTGGAAAACAAGCAGACTTCTTTTTCTGGAGTCTAACATTTACAATATGTCTGATAGCAGTAGATATTCTAGTGCTGACAGGCGCCTTAGACATTTCCCTGGTTTACACATCACTGTTAATGATAGAAGCATTGAAGCTGTTACTTTAAGATTAAAATTAGCCCTAATTCGGGAGGAAAAAGACCTGAGGAAGATTGAACATACGAAGCTCCTGTAGTAAAAAGAATCAAATAATTTGTTTCTTAACAGGGAACAGGGCAATAGGCAAAGTTATTTAATTTAGAGCTACAAAATTGGTCCCCCTTTTTTTCAAAATGACCCAGACAATCTTTCCTCGTTATTTGATAAAATTTCTATATTACAGAAGTGGCTAATGTATGGGACAAATTAGCACGAATCCAGTTATTCGGAAAAGAGTTGCAAGCAGTTAGTTCTAAAGATGAGAATGACTTTTCGGATTATGAGACTGAAGGAGGTAGATTTTCTTGCTTATCAGATGTTTTCAGAGATTCAGTCAGAAGTTTAAAAGACTAAAGTTTCAGACAAGTCAGTCTTTAGTGGAACACCGAAAGATGTCGCTGCTGACCAGACGTGTCGCTGCAAAGGTGTGGTAGGTGATTATGAGGGTGTAATTAACTTAATGTTATAAGAGGATCTTTTGAACAGTGTTCCTATATCTTGTTGTGGACTAAACTGTGATCAACCTACAACTGAGTTTACTAAGGATAGCGGTTGTAGTCGAGTGGGTTGGTGTAACGATGAGGTAGAGTGTGGGTGAAGGAATATAAAAGTAGAGTAAATGAGAGAGTGGGTGAGATGCTGTTAACAAATTTTGCTGAGAATAAGAAAAAGTTTTTAAGTGAGATTAATAAGATGAGAAAGCCTAGGGATCAAATGGAATTGACAGTTAAAAATAAGTGAAGAGAGTTATTAGATGGAGAGCCGGAGGTATCAGGAAGAGGGACGGAATATTTTGAGGAACGGTTAAATGTTGAAGAAGATAGAGAAGCTGTGATTTAGTGTATTAGCAAGGGATGTATAACATCTTGTAGGAGTGAGGAAAAGCCAGATATGAGTGTGGGGAAGGTGAGTAACGGTGTGGGTAGAATAAAAGTGGGTTAAAGCAGCTGGGATTGATGGTATCAAGACAAAAATGATAAAAGCAGATGGTGATATAGTTTTGGAATGGTTAGTGTTTTTATTTAATAAATGTATGAAAGATGGGAAGGTACCTAAGGACTGGCAGAGAACATGCATAGTTCCTTTGTATAAAGGCAAAGACGACAATAGTGTGTAAAAATTATAGGGAAATAAGCCTGCTGGGTAAGCCTGGTAAGGTGTATAGTAGAATTATCATTGAAAGAATTAAGAGTAAGACGGAAAGGGTAGGGAAGGTGTTTACATTGAAGCATGCAAGTGAACAGTATTTAAATAAGGGTAAAGAGATCTTCGTTGCATTTATGAATTGGGAAAAGGCATATGATAGGGTGGATAGGGAAGCAATGTGGCAGGTGTTGCAAGTGTATGGAATAAGTGTTAGGTTACTGAAAGCAGTTCCGAGTTTTTACTAGGATAGCGAGGCTCAGGTTAGAGTATGTAGGAGAGAGGAGATTATATCCCAGTAAAATTAGGTCTTAGAGATGCATGATATCGCCCAGGTTGTTCAATATATTTATAGATACCACTGAGTCACTAGACATCACTGACAATCAGATATTACAATCACAAAACATCACTGACCATCTAACATGTCTGACATCTGTCAGGGATGATTTATGATTGTGCTTAATTTTTGTGGATTTATAAGATTTTTTTTTTTTTCAGATTTAATGAAACTTTTACAACTGCCAAGTTAAAAGCGTTCAGTTCCTCATGGTTGTTTCAGTGATGGATGGAGAGGTGAAAATGAGAAAGATCCAGGAGATTACTGTGGCAACCAACTCTTTCTTTGTGCTGTCAGACAAGTGTGGATCGACTACTGGGAATGACACTACGAACTACACAAGGAAAGGCAAGAACATTGTTCTTGTTTAAGAATAGGACACACAGAGGTGTGCGTGTGTACTCGCCTATTTGTGATTGCAGGGGTCGATCCATAGCTCCTGGCCCCGCCTCTTCACTAATCGGTACTAGGTCCTCTCTCACTGCTCCATGAGCTTTATCATACATCTTAAAGCTATGAATGAATCCTGCCTCCACTACATCACTTCCCAGACTATTCCACTTCCTGACAACTCTGTGACTGAAGAAATACTTCCTAACATCCCTGTGATTCATCTGAGACTGTAACTTCCAATGTGGCCCCCATCCCCTACAACAAAGACACCCAGATGTTGCACACGTGTCTCAGTTTTCATTAATCGTGTTTTCTTGCCTCGATAACGTAGTGGGGAATTTAACTTTAGTCTAATTGATTGGAATTCCTTGACTGGTAATTTCAAGAATGTTTTTTATAACAGTTTGTGGCAGCACCAACGAGGGGAAATAACCTGCTTGATTTGTTTCAGGCAAATATGGATACTCTTGTACATGAATGGTACAGAGTACCAAAAAGATGAAGAACTGGACATGTGCAACATCTGGGTGTCTTTACTTGCAGACGTTTCACCATCAATCAATACAATTCAAGAACATTATGTGGAGACTGTTGAACTATATACAAAATACGAGGTAATCAGTCCCTCAACCTTAAGAGTTGGTGATAAGCATCGTAGTCTTGACTGACGCGCACACACGAAGAGAATAAATGCCTTAGAAAACCGACAAGTTAATATAAGAGACACTTGTGCAACATTTGGGTATCCTTATTGTAGACGTTTCGCCCTCCAGTGGCTTTATTAATACAAATTCTGTTCAGGGAAACGATACTGAACAGAAATAATCCGAAATGGATGAACAAATACCTTTTAGTGCAGAAAAAAAAGAATTTATAGGAGTATTAAAAGAGGCGAGGGTCATCCTATGTATCTACATACAGGAATAAGAAAAGCTAAACGAGATTATGAAATTAAAGTTGCTAAGGATCCGGAAACAAATTAGAAAGGCTTTCTCCAGGTATATAGAACAAAGGTTAGAGAAAAGTTAGGTCCTCTTAAAACTCTGAACAACTTAATGACAAACAGAATGAAATGTGCTCGACTTTTAATAATTAATTCCTATCGGTTTTCACAAAAGACAAACGATATCCAGTAATTAACTTTTATAATGGACATGAAGAAAATAAAATATGTAATATCACAGTCACTAGGAATATAGTAATCAAGTAAGTTGACCGATTAATGCAAAGTCCCCAGGCCCCTATGAACTTTTTGCAAGGGTTCTTAAAGTGCAAAATGGAACGTTATGAACCAATAACTAAACCAGTTTAATATATCTCTTCAAACTGGTGTAATGCATGAGATGTGGATGATGGCTGTTTTAATTCCTATTGTTATAACAGGAGGTAAGTCATTACCATCAAATTACCGCCCAATAAGCCTGAACTCAATTGAAGGAAAATTACTAGAGCCAATTACAGCTGATATTATAAGACGCCATTTTGATAAGCATAATTTGATCTATGATGCTCAGCATGGATTCACCAGGGGACGTTCCTGCCTAATTTACCGACATTCTTCAGTAAAGCATTTGAGGCAGTTGATCATGATAAAGAATACAGTGGTAGAGGCAGTTGATCACGATAAAGAATACAGTGGTAGAGGCAGTTGATCATGATAAAGAATACAGTGGTTGAGGCAGTTGATCATGATAAAGAATACAGTGGTAGAGGCAGTTGATCATGATAAAGAATACAGTGGTAGAGGCAGTTGATCATGATAAAGAATACAGTGGTAGAGGCAGTTGATTATGATAAAGAATACAGTGGTAGAGGCAGTTGATCATGATAAATAATACAGTGGTAGAGGCAGTTCAGTGTAGATAAACACAAAGTCCTAAAGCTCGAGAATGTAAATAAAATCTTGGGATCTTGATACAGGGACTTCTACACCTACCTAACCTCTAGGCATGAACTACTTCCACCTGTGGATTTATCTAAGGTGACACCTCCTACGACTGCTTCACTTCACCTGTGCAGTATATAAACCCCCTTCGCGCATATACCGTAGTCTTGTCAAGACTGATGTGCTGATTACATAGACTCCAGGGAGAGTGATTACCTCAAACTCCTCAAAGACTTCACCTATCTTCTTTGTGTTGGACTGATGAAGCCACTGTGTGGCGAAAAGTTTCCACAATAAAGATACCCAAGTGTGGCACATGTGTCTAATTTATCACTCAGAAATGTTCAAGAAATGTCAAAGTATTTTATCCACAACAATATATTACCAACCATTTTGGAACAATACCCTGACTTTACCTACTGTAAATAAATAACCATTTACACCTTTTTACAAGCATACCTTCTGTATAACCCCTGTGGTTTAGCGATTCTTTTGATTATAATAATAACAAGCATACCTTGCTAAAATATAAGGTAATATTTTTGTAATATTTGTACGACTTAATTAATGTCTGCATAAACAAGTCATTGCGACTGCAACCACATGTAAACATGTTAATAATTCATTACTATCACCCAAACTTTGTGGCCCAGTCACTGTACCCATTATTTGCCTCTCATTTAACTGGATGTCACTCCACTGACCACTGGATGTCACTCCACTGACCACTGGATGTCACTCCACTGACCACTGGATGTCACTCCACTGACCACTGGATGTCACTCCACTGACCACTGGACGTCACTCCACTGACCACTGGATGTCACTCCACTGACCACTGGATGTCACTCCACTGACCACTGGATGTCACTCCACTGACCACTGGACGTCACTCCACTGACCACTGGATGTCACTCCACTGACCACTGGATGTCACTCCACTGACCACTGGATGTCACTCCACTGACCACTGGACGTCACTCCACTGACCACTGGATGTCACTTCACTGACCACTGGATGTCACTCCACTGACCACTGGATGTCACTCCACTGACCACTGGATGTCACTCCACTGACCACTGGACGTCACTCCACTGACCACTGGATGTCACTCCACTGACCACTGGATGTCACTCCACTGACCACTGGATGTCACTCCACTGACCACTGGACGTCACTCCACTGACCACTGGATGTCACTCCACTGACCACTGGATGTCACTCCACTGACCACTGGATGTCACTCCACTGACCACTGGATGTCACTCCACGACCACTGGATGTCACTCCACTGACCACTGGATGTCACTCCACTGACCACTGGATGTCACTCCACTGACCACTGGATGTCACTCCACTGACCACTGGATGTCACTCCACTGACCACTGGATGTCACTCCACTGACCACTGGATGTCACTCCACTGACCACTGGACGTCACTCCACTGACCACTGGATGTCACTCCACTGACCACTGGACGTCACTCCACTGACCACTGGACGTCACTCCACTGACCACTGGACGTCACTCCACTGACCACTGGATGTCACTCCACTGACCACTGGATGTCACTCCACTGACCACTGGATGTCACTCCACTGACCACTGGATGTCACCCCACTGACCACTGGATGTCACTCCACTGACCACTGGATGTCACTCCACTGACCACTGGATGTCACTCCACTGACCACTGGATGTCACTCCACTGACCACTGGATGTCACTCCACTGACCACTGGACGTCACTCCACTGACCACTGGATGTCACCACTGACCACTGGACGTCACTCCACTGACCACTGGACGTCACTCCACTGACCACTGGACGTCACTCCACTGACCACTGGACTCACCCACTGACCACTGGATGTCACTCCACTGACCACTGGATGTCACTCCACTGACCACTGATGTCACTCCACTGACCACTGGACGTCACTCCACTGACCACTGGATGTCACTCCACTGACCACTGGACGTCACTCCACTGACCACTGGACGTCACTCCACTGACCACTGGACGTCACTCCACTGACCACTGGACGTCACTCCACTGACCACTGGATGTCACTCCACTGACCACTGGATGTCACTCCACTGACCACTGGATGTCACTCCACTGACCACTGGATGTCACTCCACTGACCACTGGATGTCACTACACTGACCACTGGATGTCACTACACTGCTTCACTCATCTCTTTATACCTGTCAATTTATTTACGAAAAATGACGTAAAAAAATATGAACTTGTACATAGCGTGTAATTACAATGTTTATGGAGGTGTATGTTCGCAAATATAGAGATTTTCAAAGTGACTCCAGCGGCACTGTGCTTGGTGCCGACACGTGACGTCACTTTGACATTGGTTTTCTTTAATAAATTACAGATTGTTTTTGTTCCACTTTGTAAAGGAACTTGTCGCCCTTTGCTTCATTCTGTGATTTTTTTTAACTCTCCTATCTCATTTAACTGCTATAAATAATACATAGTACATACAAAAACAAATATAATTATTTCCACAAAATATTACGTTACTAAAATGTGTTGCATAACGCAATTCGCCCTTTGTTATTGTTTGACGTTAAAGTTTTTCTCCCATCACTTAACATATTCATTATCCTAAGTGCCATACATAATCTCTGGTTATAATTATGACTATAATTTTTAAAGGGGTGGACCGGTAAGCCAGCGGAAGGCCTCAGTCAGATGACCAAAAGCTCCAGCTGTGGGTCATTATATGACTAAGACCCGCGTCAGGAAACATTTGTCCTGTTTCCTGACCAACCTTACCTACCAACCATCCTAGGTGCCATGAACACCTTCATTATTAATATTTTATTTAAAGAAAATAGCTAAATACGTATGGGTCATACAGCACCTGGGTAATGGAGGAAATCAGAGTTGATCCCAGGAAGGGAAGGATAACTTCAATTTGATTCTAGGAAAGGAAGGATTATTACAATTCCTTCGTTCAAGATCCCTCCATCAGCATTAAAATCCATCCCATGAAGGGACTAACCTCTTTATAATTCCTGTTATTGTTTGTGCTGACCTCGTCTTCACAATCTAGTATACATGTATGGCAAGTATTCTTCTTCCTCCTATGCTATGTTAAAGCAACATAGCTGGGTAAAGCAAGCGTCCATCCTACTCCTAGACTATGTTAAGCAACACAGTTGGTAAAGAAAAAAAAAATCCCCTCCGTTAATTATCATTCAACATTTCCGTATTTATTTTAGTTGTGTGAGTGATCAGAGTGTGAGTGACCAGAGTGTGAGTGACCAGAGAGCCCACACGAAACTTCTCTTATATGTGATCTAACCATTCTAACGTGCTGGTTATTGCAATTGTTCTCAGAATTCGTGCTCATGCGAGTGGTAAGCATTTCTCCCTCAGTTGCCTCAACTGCTACTTTATCATCCGGACATTATGTAATTTTGAAAATAAACAATAATCATCGTACATATTTTATATACCTTTTAGTTTTCTTCTACATATAGCATATTATACTTCATTACCAGGAATTATAATCACCATATACTTTGCACTACACACTAAGGCTCGGAGGCTGAGAGGTTGACGTGTCTCTGGGCTATCAAGGAAACCCAAAACTGAGTCCACGATTACACAGTAAAAACATTGTTGCTAAAAAATATCTCCAGAGTTAATAATTATACATCATGAATATTATCATGATACCTGTAAGTAATTTCTTAAACAACTGAATTCTTTCACTACTGAACATTAAAAGGCTCGGTGAGTCATAAGACTGTCACTGAGGAATAATAATAATAATAATAATAATAATAATAATAATAATAATAATAATAATCGAAAACGAAATATTAAGGTCCAAACGGCAAAAACAAAAGTAGTTCACCGTTAGGGTACATTGACAGGCACTGGAATAAAACTTCCTAGCACGCAGTTTAAAAAGAATGTGGGTAAGGATTTGTCCACAAACTAAGTTATGGAACATCAGAATAGATTTTCCCTACATCAATAACCACTCTGAGTGTTCTCTACATTCCCCACATTAATTAACGTCTTGTTTAATATTTTACACTCTTCTTGATATATATTTTTTTATTATGTACACGTTTGCTCTACTCACAATTTTTTAGACCATTCACTGAATATACCAAGTCACTGACTCAAACCATTCTTCGTTTTGAGTTATTGTTCACTGGACAAGAGATTTAACTGAAGAATAAATTATTCATTGCTTCGAAGAAACTTTTTATACCCGTCAGTCGCTGCTCTGAAGCACCATTTTCTGTAAATGATTTAGATCTTGTTCTTAACTATTACCATGTGACTAAAAAGCGACTAGTCATCGGCGAGCACTGACAACTAAACCTAAGGCAGAAAAATGGAAAGAGTTGCTGACCAGCAATGTCAACGTTGATAAATGAGATACTTGTGCAACATTTGGGTATCTTTATTCTGGAAACGTTTCGCTAGCCAGTGGCTTCATCAGTCCGATAAGGAGACGAACGGTGATAGATTAGGAGAAGTTTTTTTTTTTATATTTTATTTAAAACTCATCATTACAGGTATATAATAAATATATAAGAGAGATTTTCTACAGGTGCAACACAACATAGCAGCATCTCTACTACTCAGCCTACCATACAACAGCAGGGTGAAAACTACCTAGCCTCGAAGACTACCCCACCCTCCACCTACATTGTATTGAATCTGTATTGTTTATAACACATTATTACAATATTAATAGTACAATGAGTAAACAATGGATATATTTGTACAATTCAAGAATTACAGGAAAGTAGCAGAATGCTACTCTCTCAGCCCACCCGACCCCCCCCCCTTTCTCTCACAGCAATACATTAATTCCTCAATAGGTAAGCGGATACACTTTTCGCCATTTATAATATAATAAATATGATACTCTGCTTCAGCACTAGGTTGAATAACATGGAACTCTCATGCTTATTACAGCTGTGGGTGGCGAGTACCCGCCCTGTACCCACTACCCCACCTTTCAATCCACTCTCAAGAAAATATATACCAATGAAATACACTATACATTCATATTCATGTACGTATAATTATACAATGAGAGAATACTTGTGAACAAAACAGAATATAAGTATAACCGTAAAATGGAAAGTTACAAGTACGGTAAAAGACACAGCTTCGTCTCAATGTAATCAACAATCGCACACTACTGGAATACAAAATCAGTCAAGAGTAATCAATCGACCCCCTTGATATACCTACATACATGAAGGAGTTAAGCCCGTTTTTCCCTTCACTCGACGAGTCGTAATAATGACCGGACTGTGAATTCCTGATATTCAACTGGAAACTCGACTGGCCACTGCGGCCAGACAGGAGTTGGTTGCCACATTTGGTGCGATACCAATTCGCAGCAGCACCTGTATACAATCATTGGCAGACCTCTCGCGACACACCCACAAGGTATATACATAATCAGTAACTATATATCCAATCGTTCTTTGTACGATAGATGAAACTCCACCTATGTCTAGACTTAGTGCTCGAAGACTTTGAATACCGCGTCCCCCGACAACTCGTATTACTTTACCCAGCAACTCTCGTCTAGACCCTAAGCTTTCACAAAAATATAGACTATGATAAGAATCCGCGATCGCTCCGCAAGCAGGACACATTTCCCCTTCTATGAGGCGTCGATTATATAATACCACTTTTGACGGTAGGATGTTATGTAAGAACTTATAATATACTTCGCGCACTTTCGGATGAATATGTAATTCAGCGAAACGTCTCCAAATACCTGACCACTCGTACACAGGAAAAAGGCAATGCACTGGCGGAACAACAGGCCGTACCACACCCCGTATAAGAACTCGTATGGGCATATTTCCCGGTGGTTGTCGCGCATAAACAAGGCAGCGGAGAAAGTCTATCCCAATGCGGCATTCGTCTCCGCTGTACCACTTACAAACATATTCATGCAATGCTGGAAGGGACATCGTACCATGCGAAATCGCTGTCAAATAAACACCTTTCACAAACATTCCTATGGCATGTATTCGTAAATCAATTAAACCGAGACCTCCACATTTTACCGGTAAACACACTACGTCTCGCCGTAACCAATTACAACCACTACCCCACACAAATCGGTAAACGCGTGCTAACAACCTCTGCACATCAACACGCGCTATAGGAAAGTGTCGCGCAACGTGCCACACTTTGGCGTAGAGCAGTGCGTTCGTAACCACCACTCGCTGGTGCAACGTCAAACCATTCGCTCTCAGAGTGGACATACGGAGAATGACTTTATCAACGACAGTAGAAGAGTTTCGCTTTTGTGTCTCAACGAGACTATTCGTATATTCGATGCCACAGATCTTTAAATGGGATACTCTGGGCCACACCTGCTGCCGGTTCTCGTGTACGGTCGCTGGTTGACCTAGTAGCAAAACACCTGTTTTTTTAGGATTACTCCGCATGCCTGACGCTGGTCCAAACGCCCTAACTGTTTCCTGAACGGCACCCATTTCATCTAATCCGTTTAGAACTACTGTCGTATCGTCCACGTATCAATTATACGCACCATCTGTTTATTACGTAACCCAACACACGGTACTTGATTTAAACTAACAACGGCTCTATAAAAGGATCTTGAAGAAGTCCAAAGAACAATTGTGACATTGGACAACCCTGACGGATGCCACGGTTAACGGTAATTTTATTACCAAGACGACCATTAATCTGAACCTGCATACACGCTCCATCGTACAAAGAACGCGCCCAATCAATTATTTCTCGTCCAAAACCCTGCCATTTCATGAAAGTCCAAAGGGTTTCACGTTCTACTGTATCGAACGCTGCCTGCCAATCGATCGCTACTAGCGCTCCAATCTGATCATTTTTTTGACATTCACGGATATGGCGTGTGAGGACACTGTGTCCATAATGCATCGATCGTCCAGGAAGCCCACGTTGTCCTTCATGTATTACTTTATCGATGACTACCTTAATACGATTCCCTAAAATTTTAGCGAAGATTTTATAATCGCAACACAATAAAGAAATCATTCTATAATCTGTTATAAAACAACACTCATCATTTTTCGGGACTAACACAACTACTCCTGTTTTCTGAAGTGCCCCTAACCTTCTACATGCCTTCATTTCGTTAAACAGTGTTACAAGAAAATCTCGAAGAACGTTCCAATACTCTAAATAAAATTCACTGGGGATACCATCAATCCCAGGATTTACCTACATTCATACTTTGTATGACCGTCCAAATTTCATCAGCCGTAATCATCCCACCCAGTGTTACCCTGTCATCTTCGGTTATATTACAAGGTATGTGATTACCGAACGACTCGACCGCCTGCCAGCTAACTCCTTGACTCATAGTATGTTTACGGAAATATTCGTCAACATAAAACCCTATACTCTCAGTACTTGTTAATTTATTATCCGGATGATACCCTGCCACGCCTTGCGATGTCTGCATGCTCATAATGGATGTCGCCCGCCGACGGCGACTCTGAGCCCGCAAAACATAAGCTGAAGGGCGATGTCCCCATAGCACTGCTTCAACCCCGCTAGTGATTCTAGCTCCATTAAACCGTTCATTGTGTAATGTACACAACGTAGTCCTGAGCGCTTCAATCTCCGCTACCGGGTAAGACGCTCTGGGGAGATAGCATGCATCAAGCTGTCCTTGAATATATGCCATGTATCCAGTACGCATCTGATAATCAACTTTACTTTGACCAACAAAAAAATCGCGGACTATACTCTTCCCTACAGTATCCCACCAGTCAATTACATCACGGCTATCGTTACGACTCTGCATTGCCTTTTCCCACACTTGCGTAAAGAGTGACCGCACCTCCGCTTTCTTTAATAGTGACACATTCATCTTCCAGAACCTTGGAAAATTTTTTGGCAACCCGTCCCAAGTTAAATTAGCTACCGCAGCACGATGATCTGTACAACCCACATCGGTATGAACAACGTTCTGTACAACCACACCTCTTGACACATAAATTCTATCAAGGCGCGCTGCATATCCAGGCCGAACAAACGTGTGCGCTACGCCACCAATTATGTCGCCACCAACATCAACAAGGCCTACATTACGTATCATGTCACCTAAGAGTGGCAATAATACCCCTTTTCCCGGAGGATCAACATCTTTACGCCGAACCACGCAATTCCAGTCGCCGCCCATTATTGTAACAACTGGCAGCGAACGCAAGTGATATACTAAGGCATCACTATAAAACTGGGTTTTCACTTGCATAGCACTATCGGCCGGTCCGTACACAACAATGAAACAAACCGGAACCGTACCCCACCGTCCATTGACACGCATGACTCTACCCTCCACGTCAACTTCCTGTCGTGTCACATGAAACGGGCTTAACTCCTTAATACAAATAGCAACACCTCCTTTCAATCTCAGTGAATTTGTGCCATACACTCTATACCCATCCACATTCAATTTACTGACGTCACGGAAATTATGTTCTTGTATGTACACTACATCAGCGTTACATCTGCGCAAAAATTCTACAACAGCACCTCGTTTAATCCTATCACATATGCCATTGACATTTATAGTCACACACTTGAAGGTGATGATATAAAGAGGACTCGATCTGGATGCGGCATCGTCGTTACTGGCGTATCAAGTGATACGTCTCCCGTCTCAACTTCTCTACCGTGACCGGTCGATTCTTCTATATTTGTACTAGGAATGACTTTCGACCCGTCTTGTCTCGTAGGTTCGACCCATTGCTTTTTCCCAGGTCTCTGTTCGGGAGTTAAGATGTCATCGCTCTCGTCTGACACTGCGTTCCTCTTCCTTGATGGACAGTCCGCCGAACGAACTGACGGAGGCGTCGCCTCTGCATGAACGCTCACTGGTACTTCCAACACTGTAACCGGAGTACCAACTTCACTATTGTCTGGAGTTTCAGGTCCTATACTTAAATTTACATCAGGGATTTCACTCTCTTCACTTGGTATAGGAGATACTTCGAGTCCTATGTCTCGTACATGGAAAGATACGGAGTCGTCGTTGCAGTAAGCCCCACTTTGAGTGAACGACTGGGGAACTGCCGGTCTAGTAGACATAGAAGACGATGGTAACGTTGCACATGGCGATTCATCTAGTGTTGCCACGGGCTCTTCATCTGACCATGCGTTGTGAGACTTCCGCTTTTTCGTCTCTCCTCCGATATGAAACTCGCCCGGTGTCGTTGAAGGGTAATCATGACGCCTCGCCTCAGCTCGCTGTTGCTGTTCACACTGCGCAGCGACGTGGCCGGCTAAACCACAAAGGCGACACGTACGGCATTGACCATTGTACGTGACGTACAACTGTGTTTTAAACTCACTTAACATGACATACGACGGAATAGGCTGCTTCAGAGACATTTTGATGACGTAAGTGCCTTCTGGTAAATCTTCATAAGGGCCGCTGGTCCACCGTCCCATCGTTACAGAGTAGACTGTCCCATACGCCTCAAAAGTTTTTCTTATGTCATGATCGTCCGCCTCAAATGGGACATTCTTTGCACGGACATAGGTATACGTCCGTGACACATCGTGGAGACAAACCTCCACAGCTGGGGTGACCTGGAACCGAGCATCCTCGAAATTCTCCACCACTCTCTCGTATACATTTGATGACGTGAACTTAACAAAGATTCGTTTCACACCATTAAGAGACACTCCGTACAAATCACTGTTCTCAATTGCGTACGTCTCTCGTAAAATCTGCGGCAGGAGAACAGGTAGGGTAGAGCCCAACAGTGACCCACGGGTTAACTCCACACAGACAGTGTTCCTCCGACGCCGGTTACTCTCCGCCATACTGGCTACCAACTGCTGGTATAGGAGAAAACCTGAAGAGGGCAGCACAGTAGAGCAACCTCTCACCGCGAAGGCTGAGGTGCGAATGATAAGGAGACGAACGGTGATAGATTAGGAGAAGTTTGAGGTAATCAGTCCCTCAGTCTTGATAAAAGTACAGAATATGCACGGAGCACGGTTTTCTAAGCCATTTATACAATATCTACGGTGCCTACACACCCACTGACTCAGTACCTGCTAGACTGTCTGGCGACACTGTCATTGACTTCACTTGCCACCGTTATTAAACCAGGAACTTGAGAAAACTGTATTTCTTCTAGTATTCTTTGATCTGCGAACATTCGCACCTACTTTAACAGAATATCCAACCCCCCACAATTATCCTTAGTGAAGTGAACTGTAGGATCTATTACATATTATAGGCCAACTGGATTGATTTTGTGAAATCAGGTCACAACTAAACATGTCACAATGCATTTCTTATTAACACTAGTTCTTATTAACACTAGTTCCTATTAACACTAGTTCCTATTAACAGTAGTTCCTATTAACAATAGTTCCTATTAACAATAGTTCCTATTAACAATAGTTCCTATTAACAATAGTTCCTATTAACAATAGTTCTTATTAACAATAGTTCTTATTAACAATAGTTTATGAGTCTCCTGAGGATCTATTGAGCGGGTTAAGTGACTTTTTTCCTAGCGAATAACTCTGCTCAACAGAGTCCTCAGTTCACGTTTAAAATTAGGTTCCTAGTTGCTGCCGGGTACCTGAATTACAACCCGAATTTAGGTTTCCTCCAACACGTACAGTTTTTGTGAGACAGAATCCCACGGTGAACGATTTCACAAAGACAGCCATCATAGAGGAGAGACATGAGGAAAACATGACTATCAACTAAGTTTGATGATCAACTTCTCCTGGACACTGGTATGGGAGAACAATACTGAACAAGTGAATAAACCTGAAAACTGATGTAAATATGTTTGTATCCGTGTAAAAAATTTATATTTTTATCATGCATTTTTTTGATGAATTTACGTGTTTGTTAATGAATGAATGACACTTAATACGTATATATAACACCATGATTGTTAGGTGGCGTATATATAACACCATGATTGCTAGGTGGCGTATATTCTGTGGTTCTTCAACTTTAATTAAATATTAGCCAAAATATTGATCATAAGATCTCACGGTGCCCCGTGGCCTGGTGGCAAAAGCTCTCGCTTCACGCGGTGGAGGTCCGGGTTCGATTCCCGGCGAAGGGGTGGAAACATTGGACATGTTTCCTTACACCGGTTGTCCATGTTCACCATCAGTAAAATGGGTACCTGGGTGGTAGTGGACTGGTGTGGGTCGCATCCTGGGACAAAACTGACCTAATTTGCCTGAAATGCTCAGCATAACAAGCGGCTTTCTATATAGTAGTATATTATTGATGTCAATTATGGTCTGTATACCTTGTACATGTACTGGTAATAAATACAGATATATTATATTAAAGAAAAACTTAAGTGAAACTAACCAGCTCAGATTTGTGATCGGCGCATCAAAGTTAACTTAAAACAACCAATGTAATTTCTAAACTGGATAAAAAGTTGAACGTTAAGGTGATAATTAAACTTACAACTTAAATATACTTTCTAGTCTGGTAAAGAGGGCTTTGGTGGAGGATAGAAAATACTTAGTAATCTTCTAATGTTAACTTATACACATAGGTATTCCATCTAAATCCATTTTTCATTTTCAAAATATTTAATAACATCCCCCAATTATATTACAAAAACATATAATTATTATACCCGTTCAAAAATACCCGTTACCTTAAGACCGAGTAGAAACTCTGTGCATAAAATAAATATTTACAAATAAAATTATGAGTGCATTTTATCATTATTGGCATATGTCTATATAGTACAGTATTATTTTCCACAGAAATTTTGGTTTTAAAAATGTAAGGCAGGCTGCTAGAAGCCTGTCTGATGTGAATAAAATTTAAAAAAATTAAGAAACATTGTGAATGGATGGTGGTTGGTGAGTCAGTGACTAATAAGTCTGTGTATAGTGAGATGATCTTGCTACAATGGTATTAAGTCAGTGACTAGTGAGGCTGTGTATTCAGATAGTCATGTTACTACTGTACTGAGTGTCCAAGAGACTTATAAGACTGTCAGTGTTAGAATGGTCAAGTTATTAATGTAAACAATGGTATAGGACAACATTTCACAGGGTTCAAGGCAATGCAAACGAACTATGTCTCTTATTTAAAGATATATCTATTCAACCAATGCTAAGTTTACAACTCGATTAAAGATGTTGGTAAACAATTTAAGAGGAGTGAAACCATATATTGAGTTATGGAGAGAAATGCTTTAAAATTTTGACACGATCTACGAAAGAGAAATGGTATTCATCTGTTTGTGACCTGATCAATGACCTGATCAATGTCACTGTGTGAGCGAAACGTTATCAAAGTTTCGCATCATAATGCATTTGTCTCTTTCATATTTTTTTTATATTTCAAATAAATATATTGTGTTTAGTTTAAATAAGCATTTTCAGGTTTTGTGATGATTTTCAAAAATTGTTTGACAAAAATTTAACACAGCGCTTACACCTTGCTAGTACCCTGGCGCTCACACCTTGCTAGTACCCTGGCGCTCACACCTTACTAGTACCCTGGCGCTCACACCTTGCTAGTACCCTGGCGCTCACACCTTGCTAGTACCCTGGCGCTCACACCTTGCTAGTACCCTGACTCAGTGAGACTTTCACTGACTACTTCAACCCCCTCACTGACTACTTCAACCCCTCTCACTGACTACTTCAACCCCTGTCACTGACTACTTCAACCCCTCTCACTGACTACTTCAACCCCTCTCACTGACTACTTCAACCCCTCTCACTGACTACTTCAACCCCTCTCACTGACTACTTCAACCCCCTCAATGACTACTTCAACCCCCTCAATGACTACTTCAACCCCCCTCAATGACTACTTCAACCCCCTCAATGACTATTTCAACCCCTCAATGACTACTTCAACCCCCTCAATGACTACTTTAACACCCCTCAATGACTACTTCAACCCCCTCACTGACTACCTCAACCCCCTCACTGACTACCTCAACCCCCCTCACTGACTACCTCAACCCCTCACTGACTACCTCAATCCCCTCACTGACTACCTCAACCCCCTCAATGACTACCTCAACCCCCTCACTGACTACCTCAACCCCCTCACTGACTACCTCAACCCCCTCACTGACTACTTCAACCCCCATCACTGACTACCTCAACCCCCCTCAATGACTACCTCAACCCCCTATAGAGTCAAAATTAATTAAAAGTTATTTTAGACAAACATTCGTTTTCACTGAAGTTATAAATTAAATCAAACAAACACTGGCTACTTAAGCTACTTAATCAGCAATTCAGTTCAGGTATTAAATGAAAATCTCATCGAGTCATTCAATCAAAAGGATTTTGATTCTCCTACACAGCTTCCGTAGCGATCTAGCAGCTGCAACATAGTTGTCGAGTAGTTGCAACATAGTTTTCTAGCAGCTGCAACATAGTTTTCTAGTAGCTGCAACATAGTTGTTGGGAGCTGCAACACGGGGGGTCTAGCAGCTGCATCATAGTTATCTAGTAGATGCATCATAGTAGTCTAGCAGCTATATCATAGTGGTATAGCAGCTGCAACATAGTGGTATAGCAGCTGCAACATAGTGGTATAGCAGCTGCAACATAGTGGCATAGCAGCTGCAACATTGTGGTCTAGAAGCTGCAACAGTGGTCTAGCGTCTGCAACAGATGTAGCAGCTGCAATATAGTGTCGCAGCTGCAACACAATGGTCTACCAATTGCAACATAGTGTTCTAATTAGCTGCAACATAATGGTGGAGCCACTGCAACAGTGTGACAACTCGAAATTAAAGGTAGATTATGATTATCACTTATGGTTGAACTAGTGTAGTGTTGTTGATTATTATATATATATATATATATATATATATATATATATATATATATATATATATATATATATATATATATATATATATATATATATAAATATGAATGAGAGAGAGAGAGAGAGAGAGAGAGAGAGAGAGAGAGAGAGAGAGAGAGAGAGAGAGAGAGAGAGAGAGAGAGAGAGCAGTGTGTGTGTGTGTGTTGCTGTAATCTTTGTTTAAGACTTGTTTCCTGGTTGAATAAAACAAACTATTACATTTCTAACAAGTAATCTTATAGACACAGCCATCAGCAATTTTAAAGGAATTCGTAATCAAATGTTATTATATCAAGATTATTAAATACAGGTTTGATTTTGAAATTCTTAAGTAGAGAAGGAATATGAAGAAAGTTTTCATGGTAAGGAAGTCTTAGTTGAATATCTTTCTTCGTCCATTTTGTTTAATTATAAATAATACTTCTGGCAATTTTAAAAGATTTGTCTAAATTTTTTGTTTTGTTTTAGATCACATGTTATTTCACGAATCTTTAATATTTCTTCATGTGTGAACTCTGGGCTCTCAAAAACATGGATATTTATCTCCCTCATGATGTGAAAAATTATTGTGTACATAAGAGCAGTTATTTCTTGGTTACCTGTATATTTTCAATTTAAATTCTTGATTCCCCTTAAAACAAAATATCTAAAAAAGGCAATGAGTTATTTCATTCAAACTCGACAGTGAACTTTATGAACAGAACTAGAAAATTTAATTTAAGTAGGAATTGGTTTATATGAATATTCTTGGGTATTAAGCATAAAACATCGTCTTCATATTTGTTTTATTTGTTTTTTCTACGTTGAATTCTGTTAATCAGTCTTGTTTAAAAACAATGATGTACAAATTGCTAAGGACTGTGTATATAACTCACCATTAAACACAAATTTTGGCATCGACAATATGAAGTTTAATAAGGCCAATTATTATTGGCACAGGCAATGTTGATTGTAATACACAGATCTTACGATAGGAAACTTAATGAGTTATCAACAAGAACTTTTCTGAAAACAACGATGTGACATCAAAACTAACAATATTGTAATCATTTAAATCAATCATGGTGATTAGTTTGTCAACTAAATCAATATTATTCTTAATATTAATGTTAGAAACTCTGCATACAATTGGGCTCAATATATCTACTAGTCATTTAGATAATTTTCAGGCGATTGAGGTCGCTCCTGCCTGTCCCAGCTACTGGAACACTATGACAAGGTCTTGGATGCTGAAGAGGATAAACAAAGTACAGATGTAGTATACACAGACTTTGCAAAAGCTTTCAACAAGTGTGACCATGGTGTAATAGCACACAAAATGCGTGATAAAGGAATAACAGGAAAAGTTGGTAGATGTATCTATAACTTCCTCACAAATAGAACACAAAGAGTAATAGTAAACAGAGTAAAGTCCGAGGCAGCTACAGTGAAAAGCTCTGTTCCACAAGGCACAGTACTCGCTCCCTTTCTATTCCTCATCCTCATATCTGACAGACAGATGACACTCGGATTGCCATGACAGTGACCTCCATCGAAGACACTGCAAGACTCCAAGCGAACATAAACCAAATCTTCAAATGGGCCAATCAAAACAAAGGGAAGTTCAATGAAGAGAAATTTCAACTACTTGAGGAAATTAAAACTATCAGGGTATAAGACGAAATTAAAACTATCAGGGTATAAGACAAATTCTAACCATACAATAGAGTGAAAAAGTAATGTGAAGGACCAGGGAGTGATAATGCCAGAGAATCTCGCCTTCAAAGACCACAGCAATGTATCTACCGCATCTGCTAGGAAAATGATAGGATGGATAATGAGAACCTTCAAAACTAGGGATGCCAAGCACATGATGATTCTCTACAAATCGCTTGTTCTCTCTAGGCTGAAATACTGCAGTACATTAACTGCCCCCTTCAAGGCAGGCGAAATTGCTGACCTGGAGAATGTACAAAGAACTTTCACGGCACACAAGTACAATAAGGCACCTAAATTACTGGGAACGGTTGAAGGCCCTTGATCTGTATTCCCTGGAGGGCAGGCGAGAGAGATACATGATTATATACACTTGGAAAATCCTAGAGGGATTAGTACTAAACTTGCACACGACAATCACTCCCTATGAAAGCAAAAGACTCGACATTGAGATACAACATTTCCCCAAAGAAAAGCAGAGGTGCCACGAGTACACTGAGAGACAACACAATAAGTGTCAGGGGCCCAAGACTGTTCAACTGCCTCCCAGCATACATAAGGGGGATTACCAATAGACCCCTGGCGGTCTCCAAGAAGGCAATGGACAGGCACCTAAAGTCGGTACCTGACCAACCGGGCTGTAGTTCGTAGGTCAGTTTCCGTGCGGCCAGCAGTAACAGCCTGGTTGATCAGACCCTGATCCACCAAGAGGCTTGGTCTCAGACCGAGCTACGGGAGCGTTGACCCCCAAACCATCTCCAGGTAAACTCCAGATATGTGTCTGGCTGGATTACCTGGTTTGTATTTTGATTAATCCATACATACATGTAAAAGATGGGTTGGTGGTAATGAATTTTTTTAGTTCATCTTTGCCTTTCAGTGCTGTTTTATTATTTTGTTAAAATTAGTTCCCCTAGGACTACCACTTGATGCTCTAAGCGGTAAGAAAGTTAAGCCTTTCCTTGATTCCACCTCTTTCTTGGACATGACATTTCTGCTAGTTTTGCAGGCTGGGGAAAACTAACATGCTGAAACAGTGTTTTAGAACGCCATTGAGGAAATCATATCTGCTTTTGACAACCTTTGAAAGAAAATCGAACCATACGATGGCGCTATGCAGACACTGGAACAATTTCTATGTCACTTATTTCTTCTTAAAATACAGATTGCAATAATACAATAAGTAAAAAGCTGAGTCTAGAAAACTGCCACTAACAAAGGTGAACTGGTATATTCAATCATAACATAACCGAAAATCGATCTAGATTAATGATCAAGTCCTCCACGTCAACTTTTCCCCACCCCAGTAGTTTGGTTGGGACATGTCGACAGACGCTGGACGGAAGTATCAATTACCCAACCCTTAAAAACCAGAATGCGGCTGTGGCAGTATCAAGTGAGTCAGTATCAAGTGAGTCAGTATCAAGTGAGTCAGTATCAAGTGAGTCAGTATCGAGTGAGTCAGTATCGAGTGAGTCAGTATCAAGTGAGTCAGTATCAAGTGAGTCAGTATCAAGTGAGTCAGTATCAAGTGAGTCAGTATCAAGTGAGTCACAAGTCATGGCAAGGACAGAAATGCAAGGATGAAATACACTGAACTTTGTATTTTTTCCATTGTTACCCTGATGAGCCATGAGATGTGAATGTTGATTCTAATGGTTAAAGATAATGATGTTAATGAGTGATGATATGATTTAAATATGTATATTATTCATAATAATAATTATTATTATTATTAGCAGCAGCAGTATATCTAAAATATTAGCTCATGCTTAGTAGTGAATATATACTTTTTTCTTAAGTGTATGTTTATTGCATTAGATTCTTATCTATGAACTTCAACAATTTTTTTCCTCTGACTCAGACGGACGCTGTTGCCAACGTTGTGGCCTGGAATAACACTCGAAAATATTCCCCCAAAAAGTATTGCTGTGTGGGGGATTGTGAATAGTGAAACGAGCAAGTGAGTATTTGTGGTCGTTATCCATAATGACCCTTGTGCTTGTGCTACTCCATTTGATTATTTGGAATCTTAGGTATACGCCGCCATGGAATGTAGATGTGATTGAAAGTGTTCAACGAAGAGTCGTAGTTTGAGGAAGGTGTGTTGGTCCTCTGATATTGAAGAAGGAGCAAGCGTGAATTGCTGGAACTTCCCGAGGAAGAAAGGAAGAAAGGAAGGAAGGAAGGAAGGAAGGAATGAAAGAAGGAAGAGTACGATATGGAGTGAATATAAAGAGAAAGGGTAAAGGATTGCAGCTAATTCCGTCGACCATTAAAATTATGTTTTACTAATATCATGATTATTTGTTATGTATGACGACTGTGAAGGTCGTGGAGGCAGAGAAAATACTGAAAACCAATGGACATCACTGCGATGCACCACTGAGTCTGGATGCTTGCTCCTGTATACAAGGTTTTTACCAGAGATAATGGAGAAGCACTTAGACAAACGTAATCTCTGATGATGACTAACACTGAGTAGCAGGGGAGGCTGATGTCCGTGTACCAGACCCCAGTTTTTAAAAGGGACTAAATGTCACTGTGATTTGTAATTAGTGTGATGGAACTTAGTGTGAGAGACACTTCAGATTCCCTACTAAATACCTTTTCGGGCGCCATCTTTGAAAACTATCGTCCATTTTCGGTAAATCTGGAGTGTATCAGTTTTTGGACTATAACTCAATGGTTGATCCTACAAATATTTATCAACTATTAAAAGTTTTTAAAATGTCATTTTACGTAAGTTGAAGTAATTTCAGTAACGTTTGCAGGTAAAGATATTGAAATATTTCGAAAACATAATTTTTTGGCATTTTTTCAGGTTCACATGATTTCGGAAGATGTTGGTAAGTAGAAATATGGAATAAGTAAAATACTGTGAAAAGGTCTGTTATGTCTTTACTTTCTGCTGTCCAACCAATAATTCACAGAATCTAATAATACAGTTGAAATATATAGAAGTAAACTCATTCGAACAGTGAATGAATACTGTATTACAGTGCCAAATTATTATTAAAATCATACAGCGCTGCTACAGTGCTGTATCATTAATCATCGTATTCATTGTAACAGATCTTCCGTATTTGCTCGTGAAACGATAAGATCATATACTTAGTATAGATACTAGGAAAATCTCTAATATAGAAATAGATGCTATGCTGCATTATAGTGCCAAAATTAGCAAAGCAATTCGGTCATTATCATCTTCATTGTAACTCAGATCCATTGCGTCATTATCATCTTCCTTTTTCACATTGGAACATGACTATAGATTACAAACTGGTGTGAATGTAACAGAATTAAAGATGTAGATAAAGTATGATGGCCTACAAGTCTTTCTACATGGCACCAGAGAGGACCGCAGCAGCAGCAGCAGTTGTTATTCACTCCATAGTAAGTCTTTCTTCTACGGCGTTTTTCCAGTAGTGACCAGTAGCAAGGCTAGAAACATTAGCATAATTTTCGAAGCTTCTCCAGATGGCAGCCTGATAGATGGCTGTAACTGTGTACTGTTGATGCGAACATAGAATTAATGTCTTTTCATGACACCATGTCAGTGTGTTTTATGATGACGTTATGGTGAACGAGATAACATCCGAAAATTTGGACTCATGTGATACTTTTATGTCTTGAACATTCAGGACATAAAAAGCAAACAAGATTTCGTGAACAAGGAAACTGTGGTTGTTATCCAGATGCTCATCAGGGATGAAGGAACTGGAAACTGCATGCTGCACCTGATGGCTATACAGATGTCTTTTGCAGCTGTGGGACACTCGGTGTTTACTTCTGTGTCTTCAAGATAGTCAGAATTATTTTCATCTCTTCACAGAGTGAAGTGCTGCTTAGACTGACATGACGATCGAGCTATGTCTCGTGAGGCGTGGATGACAAGTGGTGGTCTTGCAAACATCAGCCACAAAGACGTGGCAAGGACAAAACGGTTATCTGCTCATATTATGCTCCAGTATGCTGATGAACTACCAACTCTCACTACCTCTTCCACTGGAAAACGGTCAGACCTGTACCGAGAGATGGATCCAGGTTTCCATGAACGTGATTCTGATAACCTTCAGAAGTTCATTTCATATCCGCATAGTCACAACCCCGTCACCGTCGCAGAGAATCCAGAGCTAAGAAACATAGCAAAAGGGCTGTGTTGATGACCATATTAGCGTTGATAAAGCGGAAAACGAAGGCCTATAAAGACACAATAAACTGACAGGTCAGAAGTTCGGGAACACTGTACTCAAAATGTCAAATAGGTAAGCACAGTAAGTGTCATGCGAAAGCCTATCCGTGTGGCCAATGGAGAGATCATATATGTATATCCTTTGGTGAGGAGCTGCAGCAACATTTGCTGGTTAATGCGAACATAAACAGACCCCCCGGACCGAAGCAGTTTTGCATATGAGCTAGCAACGCTTGCACCAACTCTCTCCCAAGATGAAGGCAGTATGAGAGTCACAAAATCCCAGATGGCTAATCAGATATTGAAGATGGATCCTGACATTACTAGACAAACCATTGAGTAACCTGTCGTAATAGAAATTAATGGATGTGCTTGGAATGTCCGAAAGTTGGGACTGATGTTGCTTAGGAGTATAGGATTTACCATGGTCTCAGTCCCCATCCAGTCTTCTGGTTATTCATTAGCAATAGTTCATTTCCACTCATCTTGAGGTTATGGACTACATCTCTACAGAGTTGCATCAGATCAGTTGTGCCAATTAATTTAATTAAATTTTTATTTTATATTTTTTACCCGGTTTCATTACATTTTGTAACTGCGTTATATACTGGTGCTTTTTACTTTGTCAAGTTAGTCATATATTTTCCTTGGATCTCATCACGTGTTGCATGTTGTTTTGATATTTTTTATATTCTAGTTTACATACTGTTGCTTTATATTTTGACAAATATATATCTTTTGTTTATATTTCACAATAATTTATAACTAATTTATTTACTGTTCGTGCACATTCTACCTTGTTATTCACTTCTTTTGTTCGTAAAAGCAACATTTCACGACTAGTTCATATACTATGCCTTGCCTTTCTTACATACTTACCATATTTTTAATTATATATTTGATTATATATTTAGAAAATATACTTTTTGGTGTTCATAATATAGTTACTTCAGTATTGTACCTGCAATTATGTACTTATAATTTACTATTATCACTAACCATAAATGGTAATAATGATCCTGAACTTAACTTCCTTTCAGACCTCTAAAATAATCAGCTAACAGCAAACCAAGATTGCAAGTGCTACACAACTAAACGCAAACAATCTTTAGTAACAACATCAACATCTCCATTTTCAGCTACAATTCCAGATCATTACAGCTCTGCTTGAGTCACTAAATGCTGACCTAACTTTCATTTTCCTCACAGAAACATGACACGATAGACATCTTCACTTTCCTTGGTAAACATTCATCCATAAAACCAAAACAGTTCAGAATCGATTTATGTAGAGCATATCAATGATCGCACTGCATAACTTCAACTTGTAACAGAGATGAGCTTGGGAAATACATATTTCTACATTTACGGCTACAACACAAGTTCCCACTAACATTAGGTGTTGTCTACATATGTCCACATCAAAAATATAGGCACCTTTGGAGATCACCTTAAAGGCCAAATCATATATATAAAATTAAACAAGCATCATTTAATAATTGCTAGTGACTATCATTAATCTCATCCAAGCAGAAGATCCACTATTAGCTGGCTTCCGTAAGAACACAAATAACTGCCTATTACTGAGACATCTGTATCAAACTTTGACCACATCTGGACAGACATAACAGCTCTTCTAAAAGATGGTATAATCACTGCCGGTATTAGTGATCATTACTCAACCTTCCTAGTAAACAATATATCCAAATTACCTACTGACACCAATAATATTTCAATTAGGCTTCATGATGATGCACCTGTGAATAATTTTGTCATGTCAGTAAGCAGCACTGACTGGTAGAAAGAACTCGACAACAATAATGATATTCATTTGTGTCCAAGCTTTTCTTAAAACAAATCAATATATCTACCATAAATATTTTTACTTCAAAACTAAACAAGTCACACTCAAGAAACTAAGCCCTTGGCTAACCAACAAAGTCTTCGGATATGTTGACAAGAAGCAAATCTCAAAAAAAAAAAAAAAAAAAAAAACAGAATTGGCTTCATTTTCACAAACTAGCAAAAAAATAAATACAACAACTACCATACTTATAATGAAATTCAAACATATGTATTATGCAAACATATTCCAAAAATATAAGGCGATATCAAAAAGACATGGATAACACACACTCAGACAGGGGACTCGAAAAATTGCCACGACCAAAGAAATTGAACTGACCAGACAAAACGAACAACCCATCAATTCTGCTGATACGGTAAATAAACTTAACGACTTCTTCTCAATCATATATACGAACCTTGCTTGCTAAATCCTGAACTTCATTGCTAAGGTTAGTGACTACCTCAGTGACAGTTACCAAAGCTCCCTCTACCTGTCCCCAACAAATTCTAGAATAATCACCTATCAGGTTTCAGACATCACACAAGTCTTACCTTGCTCACTTTACAAAACATTCACACCTACTAATGTGCGTTCTTCAGTTATAGACACTTAGTATGAACTTCAACCCAGCATTCCAACACTTCCTGGAGACCTGCAAAAGAACAGACAAAATACAAGAAAAAAAGTACCTCTTTACCACGCATTTGACTCAGCCCATCTAGGAACTACATGCGAATAAAGGTCTCTAAAATATGGAACTTTCTTCTACTGCATCTCCATCTATTCTTCAGTATATTCATTGCATGTAGCTCATTACGACTTATCTTGAGTTCATGACCAATATGGATCAGAGAGCTAATAGCTAATAGTACCATGAAAGCTTCTGTGGATGTGGGAAGGAGCAGTTAGGTCGCAGTTTGTGCCGTTGATTCAGAAAAGTCACAGAATTGTTGTTTGTGTAATCTTCCTATTGTAAACTTCACAGCTCAGTGGTACAGCATTGTGCTTGCTAAATGACAGGACCACGGTTTAAGTCCCTATCCATTCTTCTGTGTATTCACTAACAATCGTTGATTACGACATATTTTGGGTTTATGGACTATATGGTTTTGAAATGATGGAATACTAGCGTCTAAGGCGCAATTGTATGTTATGGGCGTGACTCGGGATTAGATCTGTGTACGGTGTGGGTGGCCGGAAACTGCATTCCACGTCGTATACTTTTGTGAAGATTTAATGAGGGTGAGGGATTGGTTTCAGGGCGTTCTACGACAGATGGGAGGAAGGGGGGGGGTTGTCAATGCTTAGAGCAATAAGACTAGAAGTATGGGGTTGTTCTGAAGAGGTCCGACGATCGGTTTCGTACTTGGTGCTCGACTATTTGTACGTTTCATGGGGAATGCGGGAGATTAGGAGTGCGACGCGCATCAGGGCGCTGGTGTGTCGTTTTTACAGAACAAAATGTAGCAATCGAGAGTGTATGGACAATGCTGGGAGAGAGACTTTTCGTTGGGATATAGAAACCTAACGATGGATGTATTTAAGGGGTTATGACATCTATAGTGAGTTGATAGGTTCCAAGATGGAGCGTGTGGGTTGGTCTCCCGGGGGATAAAGGGTTTACTTTTTAGTGTACGAGGTGTGCTAGCGAATAGGTGTGCAAGCATGCGGGGTTGTGGCCTAGGATGAGAGGAGGGGGTGACCTGTATGAGGTCCGGGGTATGTTTTCTCGGTGTGGTTGATGACTCAGACTGGAGGGGGGTCATTCAGGGACCCAGTGCTTGGTTTTATCATTTCGGCGGAGCTGTTGGTAATCCATTGTCAAGTAAGCCTGTTTTGCAAGGAGACCTGTCATATATATTAGTATATAGCGTGGCATAAGAGCTAGATACTCAAACTGGGCTATCATAGTCCGGAGACTTTCATGAAGGCGGTGACATCCCAATGTGCCAATGGAGGTTTTGTATCTGTGAGCGCGTCGCTTTAGTGGCCTTACTTGGGATCATTCAGACAGTGTGACTTTACATCATGGAGTGACTTCCACGCAGACTAGCTGGTGGATAGAACCTAGTTTCAATTGGTGACAACTCTTGGTACGAGTGTCGCTTGTGTACGTGTAAAGAATTTGATAATGTGTTCATGATGTAATCCTTGTATTATGTACTGATGTAATTGGTTAGGAGTTCTGTAACAGGTAAGAGGGGGAGGAGAGAGGTGACCTAATGTCAGGGAACTTACGGTGTCTCTGACGACGTCAAAATGTCACCTAGTGTTTCGAGTTAGGGAGGACACCCAAGCAAGTAGAGAGTCATATACACTAACCTTGGATGGTATGCTAACCATGAACAAGGCGGTGGTAGGATTGATCGTGGATTTAAGTGCCTCGACTCTGATTCGTAATGTTCATAGACAAACTTATAAGGCAACCGATCCTCATGTAACGTACATGTGAGTTAGTATCTATCGACAATGATACATAGTATTGAACAGATATGTGTTTCGACCTACATGTATCACATACTAAATCTAAAGAACAACATACTCTGTATGACAAGACAAGGTTCCATGGTAAGGTAATGGTAATGTATTTGTTAGTGTATTTTGGAGGGGGGGGGGGTTTGGTCGGTGCGATGGGTGGTCCTGGGAGCGTTAGGGATCATGTACCAGGTGAATTGTATTATTTGAACAATCGGTATTCAACATATATAAGGCATATATGGTTAGATGACTATGTTTGTGTTAGGATGTAATGTATATTGTTATGTTGCAAAAATGCTTTGTTGGGAACTCTGAACACACAGCAGATAAGACGGGATTTTACCCTTGTGATATGTAAGGTGTTGAGCTGCAGGAGGGTCTCCTACTGTAGTATATGACCATGAGGTCATGCAACTCCGGGATGCGGGGATATTTGGTTTTGTAATTTGTATGTTAGTAATAGTAATAATATGCATTGTAATACATGATTACCATTGTCATGAATGATTTGTTTCCGCTGCGGCGGCCTTATGATGTAACGGGTTTTACATCGAATATGAAACAACAAATTACTTTCCTGAACTGGTGTAGGGTTAAGACAGTGTATAATGTTTTATTACCACACACATTGTTTGTTCTTGAGGTATATCTCTTCTTGTATGTACCTGTATGTACTGTTTTTAAATTGTGCTTGCTAAATGGCAGGACCACGGTTTAAGTCCCCGTCCATTCTTCTGTGTATTCACTAACAATCGTTGATTACGACATATTTTGAGTTTATGGACTATATGGTTTTGAAATGAATGGTAATAGATGTAATATATAAGTCCTGGGAATGAGGGAAGAAACAGAAGGGTCACAGTTGGTGCTGATAACATTGCCAATTCACAGAAGTATTTCCTATCAAATCTTCCTTTTGTTAAGTATATGGTTCAGAGTACAGCATTGCTCCTGCTAAATGCCAGGCCCATGGATCGAGCTGCTGTCCGATCTCCTCCTTATTCAGTGCATACTTTGACTATCCATTGTCTATCATTACTGTTTGTAAAATATGGCATGAAAATATTACATTCACCATGAAACAATATTCAAAAAACCTACCCAAGTTAAACCTATGTCGGATTATTTGATGCTACTTATTACTTTTTTTTTTTTAATACTCCGGCCGTCTCCCACCGAGGTAGTGAGACCCGAAAAGTAGAAAGCACTTTCATTGTCATTCATTGACTGTGTTATCAGAAGTGCGCAGACACTGCAGTTCAGACGACCCTCCAGCCTGCCACATCCCCGCCCCTCCTTCAGAGTGCTGGCACTGTACTTCCCACCTCCAGCCTGCTACATCCCCGCCCCTCCTTCAGAGTGCCGGCACTGTACTTCCCACCTCCAGCCTGCTACATCCCCGCCCCTCCTACAGAGTGCCGGCACTGTATTTCCCACCTGCAAGACTCAAGTCTTCTATGTTAATATATGTAAAATTAGTGAAAAAGTGACATCAGTGAGTTACGGGGAGGCTCACCTATATTCTCAAGCTGTGTTTACCCTTCCATCCATTCCTAGAATGTCCTACACCCCATAGAACGTCTCGGCCATCCTAGAGTGAAAATTCCACCACTGCTAAATTCCATTAATTTATATATGTCAAGATATCTTATAAGTAAAAATTGGGAACCAGGACTTTATTAGCATGTTTCCTAAATTAGATTGAAATAAACAAAAAATAACAAAAAATTATACTTTTTTATTTATTTTCCATGCAGTCTGCATAAACTAGAAACCTCTGGGAACTTAAAGAATTTTCTTGTATAGATATTTGCATATCAAAATATAGTTACAATTTTAGTATAATAAAATGCATATGTAAGTTACATAACCCACTCAAGAAATAACACAAAGCAACAACTACTTACCAGTTTATCTGCAGACAAACATTGCACATTGCACATTGCACCTATTAGTCGGGAAGGATGTATTGCTATCTTGTTTTCATTTATTAGCAGACAATGAGAGAACTAGCATTTCTCTAACCATGTTGATGGAACGATGTCCGGATGAACGAGTCACATGTGGAAAAATCCTGGTATATTTAATGAGAGATATTTAGATGGAACTAGTGGAAGAAGTGGAAATACACTAGTTGTAGACGTGGTCATAGCGGGGCCGTCTAGTGGAGTAGGTCAGGCTCATATACTAAGCCAGAGATTTAGCAATAGAGTTGTAGAATATGAGGAAAGATGTCTCTCGACTGCATCTATATTTAATTATCTTATTTGTGAAAGAACATGAGTGGAGACATGCAGTAAAATCAGATCAATTTGCAATAAGAGAATTCTCATAGGCGATATCAGCCTACAGACATGAGTTACTGAAGACAGGAAATTGTAGATGCCACCTGATAAAACGTAGTATATTTTGTTTGTCCACCAATATTTGCCTGGTGACAAGCGATATTTATCTACAAACTCCTGACTGGTGACAAGCGATATCTGTCTACAAACTGCTGACAAGTGATATCTGTCTACAGACTTCTAACTTGTGACAAGCTAAATCCGTCAGCAGACATCTGCCTGGTGAATGAGAGCAGAAAATTGTTGAGGACACTTGAGCTACAAATAGAAGTTGTGTGGTAGTTCCTTTAACAATGGAAGTGTTAAAAGTTCGCCTCCATAAATTGATAATTTATTGTTTTGTATCACCATATTAATTACAATACTCCTGAAACATTACAACTCATCTTAAATTAACTATTGTTGTCGGTCATTCTACGTCACTGATTAAATTACGATCGTTTAGTAAAGGCACGAATTAGAAGTAGGTCAACACGTATTGTAAATGAGGACATGTGTGTCAAGCGACTTCATATTATCACCTTGGCCACAGCCAAATACGAGTTAAAGTTCTATATTAGAGCCAGGAGTACTTCCTTTAAACAGGATTGTTCTCTTTAGGTAAGAAAGATGTAAGGTTAAGATTCGCTTCTTAAGCCGTAAATCATGTAGCAGGAAATGTAAGTGCTGGTGTTTAGTTAGAGATGAGATTGTATAATGTTGTTGACTGATTACCTACTAGCATTCTTTTATTCACTTGTTGATTCAGGTCTTGTAATCCAGTTTGAATATAGTGCGCAAACGTATATTAAAAGCGAGGAATTAGACACTTGTGCGGTACCCGGGTCAACTTGTTTGAAGGGGTTTACTAACCAGTGACTTTTTCAATTCACTGCAAACATATACGATGACAGTAAAAGATGACTCAATCAGCGCCTACGTCTTGCAGAATTATACAGAAAAGAAAGTGGAAGTTCGAGAAATCTGTCCATCCTAGAAGCCGGTGATCATTACCTTAGTTTTGATGAATCAGGTCTTGATGAATCAAGACTGACGTACTGAACCCCAGCTTCTTCGTTGAAGGATTTATTATTTCACTTCAACTTTTTTCTGTGTACAGTTCTGCAAGACTGAGGGACTGATTACTTCATCTATTATCATCATATATCATCTCTGTATGGAGCTGTAACAAACACTCTTTAGCGAAACGTCTTTAAACGAAGATACTCAGGTGTTGCACATGTGCCTTAGACATCATGTCGGTATTGTATACCATAATTGTAATGTGCAATAAAAATCTTTTGCTGATTAATAATAAATAACTAGTGTGTTCAGAAACTGGATCAATAATCAGCAACCATCCACACATAGCTTAAATATTAAATATTAGACGTTTACTTTTAGAAGAATGTTGTAGGGAAAATATGAGTTTTAGAGCCTAGGTCATAGGTGTATCCCCTTGATCTTGCACTACCTTCCTCAGAATGGATATTGCATACATAATTAACTAGAAGCTTTGGAGGAACGATCTAAAATCGGATCCAGGGGTCCATTGTTTTACATCACAAGACTTAGTGATTATCTTCAGTTTCCTTTGAAAGAAGACTAAGCCAATCACAAGTGACATTGTCAACAATCAACTGATAAAATAAACAAGTTTTGCAATTCGGCCTCGAAACCGAACCTTCAACCTTCTGCAGAACATGCTGATGTCTTAGGAAAAATACCAAATAAATGTACAAATGAGTAATTTAAAGAATATTTTTTTATGAAACTCATCTCTCCTTAAAGGCAGCTTCATTTCTCTCACTCGAAATTACATCGTATTTGGTAAATCGTTTATTAAAGTTAACAATTAACATTAACCAGGTACTGAAATTCAAAGATGCAGAAGCAATGCAAGACAGTCAAGATAGTCTTGGGTTGAACGAATATAAAAATATATTTATCAGTACCATTCTCCAAAACAAGACCATTGCATGACCTAGGTGGACATACCACTGCATTGATACATGGATACCCATGACATTGATACATGGATACCCATGACATTGATACATGGATACCCATGACATTGATACATGGATACCCATGACAATTTTATAAGCCAAATCTGGCTCTTACGTGAGAAGGTATTGAAGCATTTCCTCAATCACGGGGGAATATATACATGTATAGGGACAAGAATGCCTTCAGTTTTCTATTTTTAAGAATTGAAAAATGACAGAAATAGATTATAAGAGAAGTGAGTACATGGCTCTCACTATATTTTTACTTAGCAGACACATAGTAATATACTGATATTTGACATAAAATTAGAGGAGTCAGTACTCACCCTCAGCTGCAGGAGGTGGCCGGTGTGAGGGTTTATGGTGAATAATGCACCTCCGGTGGTGTGACCGCCCGCACCATTGCCGCCCACACCATCACCGCCCAAACTGTATACTAGTCCCGCCGTGTCCACTATGTCAGGGTCAACGGCCTCTACCTGTAAGAACAATATTTTCTATTTATGTTCACCATATTTTAGTGCCTATTACTCTAATTCCAAAGACCTATTACCTAATACCCTGTATCTGCCTGACTTCATTTGCCTTGGTATCTATACTTAATGCCTTGTAGCCTTGCACGCTCATCCTCTCTCTGTTTCTAACTTCCCAGTTCCTTGCTATTTAGTGCTCAAGTTTTTAGTTAGGTTACGTACATAAGTTAGGTTACGTACATAAGTTAGGTTACGTACATAAGTTAGGTTACGTACATAAGTTAGGTTACGTACATAAGTTAGTTCGTACATAGTTAGGTTACGTACATAAGTTAGGTTACGTACATAAGTTAGGTTACGTACATAAGTTAGGTTACGTACATAAGTTAGGTTACGTACATAAGTTAGGTTACGTACATAAGTTAGGTTACGTACATAAGTTAGGTTACGTACATAAGTTAGGTTACGTACATAAGTTAGGTTACGTACATAAGTTTATTTTTTTACTATGGACTTATAGAGTAACTTATAGAGAAATTAACCTAGGACAACCCGATCAAATTAAACAAGTTATTCCATACACTTAGGCACTATTGTCTTGGCTTCAGATTTCTGCTTACCATGATTCAAAAGTTTTTTCACATTCTGTAAGATCAAGTTTTACATCACCTAGTTTTTAACTACGAGGGTTATTTTCATTCCCAATTATTAGAATTTTTCACTTGCCCACATTAAACTGCATCTGCCACTTCTCAAACCATTACATTTACTTGTCCAAATCCTGCTGAAGTTCATTAGAGTTCTCCTAAGGATCTTTTATTCAGCCTATTTTTGCCATCAGCGAATTTATTCATGTTACTTCTTATTCCTTCATCAAGTTCATTAATGTAAATTATGAACAACAATGGACCCAAAACTGACCCTTGAGGAACGCCACTAGTGACCTGTCCCCATTCATTGTTGACCCCATAAATGCAAACACTCCTATTGGTAAACCATGTCTCTATCCATGCCTTGAGGGGGAGTGTGTAAAAATAGACCTACTGTTAAAGCTCCTGGGACGAAGAAAAACGTTCAGTTAGGTTACAGTTGGTCATCTCGATTCGAACCCTTCGTCCACCATTCTGTTTATCCATATATATATATATATATATATATATATATATATATATATATATATATATATATATATATATATATATATATATATATAATATAATTTACCAAACTGCGGCAGGCCAGGATTCGACCCTACGACACATTGTCCCGCCTCAGGAGACAGTACAACCTACCATATCACCTTAATACTGAGCCAGCGATCCTACAAAGATCACGCATCCAGCAGAGCTAGATGTTTTTCTCGTGATCCGAGGACACTCATGGCAGTGGTATCTCAAGGATTAATTTCAGCCTCCTCCTGTTTGAATACCCACTTCAACAAGCAGTCTATATTGCAATGAAATCACAAGTTATTTTGAATCATTTACCAAACTGCGGCAGGCCAGGTAGCATTGAAAATGGGTTATGCAAATACATTTTTTAGTGGGTTTGAGATGTACTTGCTTAGTATGAGTGAAAAGGCTTAGTGCAGTGTTTCTCCTTTATTATTTTCTCATGTTTATATCTTGTGTGTCCTCGATGAATGCCAGTTTCTTAAAAAAAATATATTGTCTTTGAGCAGTGTTACAGAATCATGATGTTTTCTCTAATTTATGAGATTGACACAGAGAATCTGAGTGATATTCTGCCTTGAGGAAAATAGTTCCTCACTGTCAAGTCCTCTGAATTTTCCTATTTGATAATTACTCATTCGATTCTATTTTATTTTTTTAGGAAATTGAAGATCTATCTGCTTTTTCTTCCAATAATTCCTTGGGGTCTGAATTACTCCAACTTTCCCAACTTCTAAAATGGGGGATCTGATGAATTAATTACTGAAACGGTTACAGGCGTCTCGCATTTCCATAGTTTAATCACGAATTGTTAATAAGAATAATAACCATACAAGGGCTGTTTGCTTCTATTGGCTGATTATTAAGGAAAAACAATTTCATTTTCCATGTACCCCAAGTAATAATTCTTTTCCTTGTGACTGACCTTGAATATAGCCGAGGGAAGATGTGCGTCTTCTTCTTCGACGACGGTCACCTGGATGTCGTTCTCGAGGAAGCGTGGAGCATTGTCATTAACGTCAGCGACTGTCACCTCCACGACGGTGTGCACGACGCGTCGCGCAGCCTCCGCCGCCACGACCAGCTCATGCTAAGGAAGACAACACCAATATTAGAGAGAATTTGTACAGCATTCTATACCTCAGTTAACATTAACTTCATCTATACTGTTACTATCACCATGACTATCACCATCACCCTCTTCAACACCAGCACCATCACCATCTTCACCAGCACCATCTTCACCAGCACCATCTTCACCAGCACCACCTTCACCATCTTCATCACCAGCACCATCTTCATCACCAGCACCATCATCACCATCACCAGCACCATCTTCATCACCAGCACCAGCACCATCTTCATCACCAGCACCATCATCATCTTCATCACCAGCACCATCATCATCTTCATCATCAGTACCAACTTCAACATCACCATCTTCAACGCCATCACAATCACCATCTTCATCACCATCATCTTCATCACCATCACCATCTTCATCACCATCTTCATCACCATCTTCATCACCATCTTCATCACCATCTTCATCACCATCTTCATCACCATCTTCATCACCATCTTCATCACCATCTTCATCACCATCTTCAACACCATCTTCAACACCATCTTCAGCACCATCTTCAACACCATCTTCAACACCATCTTCAACACCATCTTCAACACCATCTTCAACACCATCTTCAACACCTAGGCTCTTGCTGACCAAGACATCAGTGTGAATATTTGAGATTACCTGCCTTAGGAATTTACTAACTTTTCTCACTAAGGTGTTTGAGGAGGTAGATCATGGTACTGAATATGATATTGTGTATATGAACTTCAGTAAGACTTTCTATAGAGCTCCACATCAGAGGCTACTGAGGAAACTTAAGGCACTCGGAATAGGAGGAGATATTGATTAGCAAAACATACAATACTTGCACCACCGTCACTATAACAACCATGCCACTATTATCACCATCAGGAAGGATACAACCATGACCAACAACGCCACCTTCACCACAACGATCTCTACCAACGTCATTATAACTTTCTCTTTAGACAGGATTTCATTCACACTCATGGGTCAGGACGATATTATAACCATGAATAGTTTACCATCTTATTACCAGCTTCTAGGCTGAATGAACATAAAAACTAATAATTATTAAACATACAAACACATTCACACACATAGAATGGACCATTAGACAGATGGAAATCATACTGAAGCAATTTTGAAGATTTTTTTACACTAATATACAAAGATGGAGTAAGCTCAATAAAAGATTAGAACTTAAGAAAAAAAATCTGATATATATTTATAGTTTGTCTAACAAAAACCAATTCGGAAAAACAATTTTAAATGAGGTTGCATTACACGGAAATTAATCATTGTCGAAAATAAATAGAGTAGGGAAGAAAAGAGGTTTGGTAATATTGGCAAAAGACTCTTCAAGTTACAGAAATTGAAATCCAAAATACTGAAAATATTGAAATTTTAGGATTAAGAGTACACAATAAAGATGAGAATCCCTTAATGACAGATGTATATAACCCACCATTTAATAATACTTGGGAAAGACAAGAGTTCAAGAGGATAAATGAAGGATTTCATAATATCCTTAAGGAATATTATGGAACGTCACGTCATAAAAACCACTTTCCTCCACCCACTTCTCAACAAACACCCCGTGCATAACCAAGCCCTCGCTCCACCCACTTCTCAACACACACCCCGTGCATAACCAAGCCCTCGTTCCACCCACTTCTAATACGCTCACACACACCCCGTGCATAACCAAGCCCTCGCTCACACACACCCCGTGCATAACAAAGCCCTCGCATACAAAACCTCCTTTACCCCCTCCCTCCAACCGTTCCTAGATGACCCCTACCCCACCTTCCCTCCATTACATATTTATACACCATTCAAGTCATCCTACTTTGTTCCCTCCTAAATGTCTAAACCCCCTCAACAGCCCATCCTCCGCCCGCACCTCCTTATCTGCATAATATTCACACCACACATAGCCCTCAGATACGAAATCTCCACTGTCTCCAGTATCCTCGTTGATGCAATGTTCACAACCCATGCTTCTCACCCATATAAGAGCGCTTGTACCACTATTCTCTCATGCATTCCCCTTCTTTGTTTCAATGAACCACTCGTCTTTTTCCCCTCGTCAGTTCTGTGGACCACCTCGTCTTTCTTATTTTACTTATTCTCCATTTAAATTTAAGTCCTTTCTAAAATTGTCTCTTGTACACTTAAACATATATTTGTTTTCATTTATGTTAATGTGAAAATTAATAATTTTGTATCAAAAGTACCTTAGAAAAATTTCCTAACCTTATTATAAAAAGCGCAATTTAATTTAGCCTAATCCAACTAAATATATTTTTGATAAGTTTACAATAATTTAATAATAAACAAACACAATGAAATATATTTTCTTGTTAGGTTCAGAATGATTTTTGCGAAATTATTGCATACACAAATTATTGCATACCCAATTTTTCATTAACATAAATGAAAAAATATATATCTTTAAACGTATAAGAGAAATTTTTAGAAAGGACCTAATTTTAAATGATTTCTTGCTAATTGACCAATTTTACCTATTCGCCACGATATATATTATATATCTTTCTTTCAACACGTCGGCCGTTTCCAACTGAAGCGGGGTGGCCCAAAAGGAAAAACGAAAGTTTCTCCATTTACATTTAGTAATATATACAGGAGAAGGGGTTACTAGCCCCTTGCTCCCGGCATTTTAGTCGCTTCTTACGACACGCATGGCTTACGGAGGAAGAATTCTGTTCCACTTCCCCATGGAGATAAGAGGAAATAAGAACAAGAACTAGTAAGAAAATAGAAGAAAACCCATAGGTGTGTTTATATATATGTTCGTACATGAATGTGTAGTGTGACCTAAGTGTAAGTAGAAGTAGCGAGTTGTACCTGAAATCTTGCATGTTTATGAGACAGAAAAAAGACACCAGCAATCCTACCATCATGTAAAACAATTACAGGTTTTCGTTTTCTTTTATTTATGTATGATATATATATATATATATGCATATATATATATATATATATATATATATATATATATATATATATATATATATATATATATATATATATATATATATATATATATTCATACATAAATACATACATACATACGACTTTATATATAAAGTCGTGTTTGTTTTAAGTAAAAAAGAATTTAAAGTGTGTACAGAAGAATTGCTTCCTTTAATTAGGTGTGGTTGTGGAGCAGGAACACTTTCTGGAATCAGGAGTCAGGTTCACCCAAGTGGACAAATCTCTTCTAACATTTAGAGCGGCTTGAGATTTTCGCTTTTTCCTTGAATAAAGAAGCGTCAACTACAAAACTTGTTTAATTCAGTTAATAAACCAACGTTTGCAATGTGATATTGTCTACCGAAGACTTCTTAACTACTAATCTTCACATATTCTGTACAGTCCTAGGCACTAACACCTGCATGTACAGTGCAGTCCTAGGCACTAACACCTGCATACACAGTGCAGTCCTGGGCTCACACCCTCGCATGTTTTAATTATATTATTAGTAAGAATTGTTAACTCATACTACTGAATGCACTTTACGTTAATTGTAATACAAACGCTGGCCATAATGAAATACACAAATGTTTTAGATCATTCACAAACTGCCACAGTAAATAAAGTTCAGAGAAAATTCATACTCGCAAAAAAAAAATTCCAAGTGTTAAAATGATTTATGTAAAAGGTAAATATACAACTATTGTTTAAAAATTTTCAGGGAAAAGAAGGAAATTATTTGTTGCCTCTTAACATACATAATTAATATAATTTTTCACAGCACTGTTAGTTAACTATCTACTAAAATATCACACTCGTATTACAATTTCAGTTTTTAGAAATAATTACATTTTACGAGAAGAAAGCAACAACAATATTTTTTGTTCCTACAAATTTGCTAATGAAAAAATCCTATCAGTTAAACGTAAATATTATAAGTCTATCATGCTATTCTCCTACACGTGTAATACCCAGTGCCGCACTAGTCTAGGTAAATTATTACAATCAAAATGTTATTTGTCATCCTAACATTTTTCTAGGATTCACACCTATAAATAGTATATGTCAATTTGTATCTAAAAATCTTTTATGCTTTAAGGTTTTTTATTTTCAATTAACTAAGCGGCTTTCTATATAGTAGTATGTCATTGTTGTCAGCTAGGACTGTATACCTTGTACATGTACTTGTAGTAAATAAAGATATTACAAATATTACAACTCCTAACACTTGGACTATCCGTCTTCAATTCTCCAATTGTAAATTTTCAAAACACAGCGGTTTTAAAAAGTTTCACTTACACCTGTTGTCTTTACCTTAGTCACTCAGTATCCAGTACTGTTTACTCATAAACCTAATGATTAC
The DNA here is from genome assembly GCA_009830355.1 of Cherax destructor. Taxonomy (NCBI): domain Eukaryota; kingdom Metazoa; phylum Arthropoda; class Malacostraca; order Decapoda; family Parastacidae; genus Cherax; species Cherax destructor. The sequence continues at coordinate 198,601 of WNWK01001127.1, read as the reverse complement.
CGATTCGTAATTACGTAATGGTAGCAACAGGAGCAGAGCTGTGCTAGCTGTGTCCCGTGTTCAGTATATTTTTAATCCTCAGAGTGAAGCAATATTCTTCATAAGACTTGTTCGCTTACTTTTTACAAAGATAAGAGAGACTGTATTTATGTAAGAGTCACTTGCAAAATAATTTCCAATGACATGTTCATTACCTGAGTTGATATCTTTATTTCCTCATCACTTTACTCGAGAGTCTATTAAATACAGACTACAACATTTCCAGTAGCAGAGTTAGGTTATTTTGCAATCTAGGCTAACATTTTTAAGACGCCCTTTCCCACCCATGCAAAGTTTACCGAGTTTATTGTTTTATTGTACTGGGCTGCAGGCCAGCCTACTGTGCTGCAGGCCAGCCTACTGGGCTGCAGGCCAGCCTACTAAAGCTGTCACATTCTGACACTTAGCCTCGAACAAATAACTCTACCAACCTTCCAGAAGGTGCGGGATTGATCCCCGGCAAGTATGTTTCCTTATACCTGCTGACCATGTTCACCTAACTGTAAGCAGGTACCTGGGTATTAGCCGAATGTTGTGGGTCGTATCCTGGGGGACATTAACCTAAATTGCCCGAAATGCTCTACATAACCAAGAGCTATGTATATAGTATGCCAATGACGCCAGTTAGGTCTGTAATAATTGTATCATGTACTTAGAGAAATAAATATTATTATTACTATTTTCATTATTCCTCAAGATGACTGAAGTGTGCACTTACTCCCGTTTCCCTCTCCACCCTCCTCACTCCTACCTCCCCACTCTCACCCTCCCCTCACTCCTACACCCTTCCCCTCACTCCTACACCCCTCCCTCACTCCTCACCCTCCTCCTCTACACCCCCTCCCCCCCTCACTCCTACACCCCCTCCTAACCCTCCCTCACTCCTACACCCCTCCCCTCACTCCTACACCCCTCCCCTCACTCCTACACCCCTCCCCTCGACTCAATGAACTTCACCCCCATTGTCCTGACATAGACCGGAGGTTCAGACTAACACAAGTTTAAGATATGGGACTTCATGGGAAGTGAAGAGGTTGTCTTACTGTGAACAACACAAAACAAACACGTTTCTAAACCCTTAGAAATTCATGACGTAGGGAAAATATGTAATTGACTATTAAAATGAAAATAAAGGAAGAAAGAAAAGATGCAATAAATAAAAAAATTCTCAGAATCAGTTAGGCCTATTGTTATATTATTAAGTAACATATACAAGAACCACAGCCATTATTGCAATAACTGTGATGGATAAAACAAGAAAGAAGGTGACGTACAATTATAAATGACAAAACTTCAACTGATGAAGGAATCAAGATAAAAATAAGTCAAAGTAACAATCACAGACTTAGTTTTGCTGACATTTCTTGAAGGAAAGCAGAGCTGCTCTTAGGAGTCTAATGATTGTTCCACATCTTAAAGGCGACCAGTTTAGATGGCCGGTTGAATTTTTAATTTAGCCAAATTGACAGGTTTTTATTTACAGGGAATAAAGAGTCTGAGGATTGTCTATAGTCACTTCAGAACTGTATGTGAAGTAGTTTAGGACCCAGCTAACCAGAGGGAACAACCTGACCTAACCTGACTGTGGTAAACAAAGAAGCCCTAATAAATAATCCAGTGATCACAGCTATGGCCCCGGATTTTTGTTATGTATATTATAACGTAGAAGGAACTCTTGTCTAGTGTTTGACTGGGGTTGTCTGGGAAGTGATTATGGCGTTAAAATCCGTGTAAATAGCAACGATAAGAACTGCCAATACATATCCCATAACACTGTTTAAGCTGCTCAAAGACATGTATTCCTCACAGGAAAATGAAATAAAATGCAAATGACCTTATATCGTTAAACCGAACACAGAAATAAATTTTAGTAAGCAGACATTAATTGCAAAGCATTTCATAATAAGAGTTAAATTCAAATTTTCTATCAAAACTTATATTATATTAATATAATATTAATTTTCTTTTTGGCCCAGGTTTTGAAGTTACTGTCGAGATGCAGAAAAAAATTAACAATATTGCCATAAGGAATGTCCAAAACTTCACAAAAAAAGTTATTATAAATGACAACCAGCCAAGTTAATCTCGTGACTCTTTTTCATTAAATCCCAAGTTGCTTCCGGTGAGCCAATTATATTTCCAGCCTATTGCTTATACTACAAGTGCGGGGCGTGACTATAACACTTGCTTATACTACAAGTGCGGGCGTGACTATAACAGTTACTTATACTACAAGTGCGGGGCGTGACTATAACACTTGCTTATACTACAAGTGCGGGGCGTGACCATAACAGTTACTTATACTACAAGTGCTGGGCGTGACCATAAGAGTTACCTTAGGAAAATATATTGATATTGTCAAGCACACTGGCAAAGCTAAAAACGTGAGGGGTGAAGGGTGCTGTGAGGGGTGTAGGGTCACTGTGAATGGCAGGGTCACTGAGCGATGAAGGGTCAATGTGAATGGCGGGGGTCACAGTGAAGGGAGAACGTGAGAGTTGAAGTCACGGCGAATAGGATGGGGTCGCTCTGAGGGGAGAGGTAGTTATGAGGGGTGGGGTCACTGTGGGGGGAGAGGTAGTTGTGAGGGGCGGGGTCTGTACATATTCATTTCTGGCTCTACGACTGGTCTCCTTATTCTCCTGGGTCCTTTGCCTTCTATACTTCTTCCATTCTCTAGCACACTTGGTTTTGGCCTCTCTGCACCTTTGAGTGAACCAAGGGCTCATCCTGGCTTTCTCGTTATTTCTGTTACCTTCGGGAACAAACCTCTCCTCAGTTTCCTTGCATATTGTTGTCACATATTCCATCATCTCGTTTACTGACTTCCCTGGCAGTGCTCTGTCCCACTGAATCCCGTGCTGGAAATTCTTCATGCCTGTGTAGTCCCCTCTCTTGTAGTTTGGCTTCGTTCGTCCTGCCCTTCCTGCTTCCCTCTCCACTTGTAACTCTACTATATATTCGAAGCTCAGAACCACGTGGTCACTGGCCCCGAGGGGTCTTTCATATGTGATGTCCTCAGTATCTACAATACTCAAGGTGTGTGTGTGTGTGTGTGTGTGTGTGTGTGTGTGTGTGTGTGTGTGTACTTACCCATCTAATTGTTCTCACCTAACTGTGGTTGTAGAGGACGAGTCATGGCTCCTGTCCCCGCCACTTCACTGGTCACCACTAAGTCCACTCTCTCCCTACTCCATTAGCTTCATAATACATCTTAAAGCTATTTATGGATCCTGCCTCCACTACGTCACTTTCCAGACTATTCCACTTCCACAGCCCTTGTTGCTGTGTCCCATCTCAGAAACATCCTGTCAATTTCTCTCAGTATTATATATGTCGTTATCATCTCCCCCTATCCCTCTTGCCCTCTAGTGTCGTCAGGTCGATTTCCCTCAACGTCTCCTCGTAGGACATACCCCTTAGCTCCGGGACTAGTCTTGTTGCAAACATCTGCACTTTCTCTAATTACTTGACGTGCTTCACCAAGTGTGAGTTCCATACTGGTGCTGCATACTCTAATATGGGCCTGACGTACACGTGTACAGAGTCTTGAAAGATTCCTTACTGAGGTTTTGAAACGCTATTACTGAGACAGGTCCTACCCAGCTGGCTCCCGGTCTCCTCACATACCCTCTGTATCCTCGTGTACACTTGCCCTATTCGACAATAAACCCAAGCCTAGTCTACGGCCGTATTATTTCACCTACGCTACCATTCTGCTACCGGTGTTCCGACGTGTTAGTCCAGATAACAGTGATTCTTAGGTTTGTCAGGCGCCCATATGCTGCTGCAGTTATTTCGTTGATATGCGCCTCAGTTGATGTGCTTGGTATTATACTCACCCTAAGATCCTTTTCCTTGAGTGAGGTTTGCAGTCTTAGACCCCCCTCCCCTAGCCTGTACTCTGTCTGAAGTCTTCTTTGCCCTTCCCCAATCTTCATGACTTTGCACTTGGTGGGGTTAAACTCCAGGAACCAGTTGCTGGACCAGGCTTGCAGTATGTCCAGATCCCTTTGTAGTCCTGCCTGATCCTCATCCGACTGAATTCGCCTCATTAGCTTCACATCGTCTGCAGACAGTAACACTTCTGAATCTATCCCTTCTGTGATGTCATTCACATACTAGAAACTGAACTGGTCCTAGGACTGACCCTTTGGAGCTCCGTTCGTCACAGGCGCCCACTCTGACACCTAGTCAGGTACCATGACTCGTTGCTTCCTTCCTGGCAGGTATTCTTTGATCCATTGCAGTACCTTTCCTGTTATGCCTGCCTGATCCTCTTGCTTTTGCACTAATCTTTTGTGTGGAACTGTGTCGAAAGCCTTTTACAGTCCTAGAAAATACAATCTACCCACCCCCTCTCTCTCGTCATGCTTCCATCACCTTGTCGTAGAACTCCATTAAGTTTGTGACACAGGATTTTCCTTCCCTGAAACTTTGCTGGTTGTCGTGTATAAGCTCATTCCTTCGTAGGTGCTGCACCAATCTTCTCTTAATAATCTCCTCTATGACTTTGCATACTATACATGTCTCTGACACTGGTCTGTAGTTTAATGTTACGTGTCTCTCTCTCTCCTTTCTTAAAATCTTGGACTGCATTTGCTGTCTTACACACCTCAGGTATTCACCTTGTTTCGATACTCGTGTTGAAAATTGTTAGTGACACATAATGCCTCTGCTCCCTCTCTCAGGACCCCTGAAGATGGTAAATGTAAGTTTACTGATTTCATAATTTTATGAAATAAATAATTAATTTTACAGAGAATAATACATATTGACTGTGTCAAGGACGGTCAAGGAAGATACATATTGACACTAGCCAAGACGGCCGAGGAAACTCTCTCAGCGTTATTATCGGGTAATGAAAATCAATATGGTCAGTGGAGGCGGTTATGGTCAGTACGTTATACTGACAACAGTTGACCGAAGAATTGTGAGCGTATTGCAAGGGATATTCTCCCAAGTGTGCGCAAACTGTACAGGATATTGTTCCAAGCGTGAGCGTATTTCACTATTTTGTTCCAAGCGTGAGCGTATTTCACTATTTTGTTCCAAGCGTGAGCGTATTTCACTATTTTGTTCCAAGCGTCAGACCATTGCTCGGGAAATTGTTAACGTGTCAGCATGCTGCTCCGGATGTTGTTCCAAGCATGAGCGTCTTGCACGGGATGTTCACAGTGGGTGTAATGCACGGGATGTTCAAAGCGGGCGTAATGCACGGAATGCTGTTCCAAGTATTGGCGTAAACCCCCGGATCAAGAAATAAAGTGTTGTTCCAAGAGCGACTTCGTTGCACGAGATTATGTTCAGAAATCAACGTATTACACAGGATATTCTTCAAGAGTGAGTGTATTGCACGGCATATTGGACATGATGGAGTGAATTTCAGGGAATATTGTTCGTTAGTAAGCACACTCCACAGAATATTGTTCTACTGTGAGTGTACTGTCCTCTGCAGTGCTCGGGAGTGAGTGTACTGTCCTCTGCAGTGCTCGGGAGTGAGTGTACTGTCCTATGCAGTGCTCGGGAGTGAGTGTACTGTCCTCTGCAGTGCTCGGGAGTGAGTGTACTGTCCTCTGCAGTGCTCGGGAGTGAGTGTACTGTCCTCTGCAGTGCTCGGGAGTGAGTGTTCTGTCCTCTGCAGTGATCGGGAGTGAGTGTACTGTCCTCTGCAGTGCTCGGGAGTGAGTGTACTGTCCTCTGCAGTGCTCGGGAGTGAGTGTACTGTCCTCTGCAGTGCTCGGGAGTGAGTGTACTGTCCTCTGCAGTGCTCGGGAGTGAGTGTACTGTCCTCTGCAGTGCTCGGGAGTGAGTGTACTGTCCTCTGCAGTGCTCGGGAGTGAGTGTACTGTCCTCTGCAGTGCTCGGGAGTGAGTGTTCTGCAGTGGACGTGCTCGGGAGTGAGAGTATTTCTGGTGATATTGTTCAAAGATTTAGCGTCTTGTCAGCGATATTGTTTAATGAGTGTATTGAACTTGATATTGTTCAAGAGTATTTTACTGAACGGGATGAGTGTTCAGGGAATGTGGGGAGTGAACTGCCACTGAGTGTTTAAGAGTGAGTGTACTGCCTCGCGTATTGTTAGAGTGAGTGTACTTCCCTGCACGGGATAGTGTTCTGCAGTGAAGTGTCTTGCAGGAGTACTTTTTCAGCAGTGGTGTGCAGGGATATGTCTTTCAGTGTGGAGTGTGTCTGCCGCAGTTTTCTTTAGGAGTGAGTGTACTGCAGGGAATTGTTCGGGAGTGAGTGTACTGCCGCAGGTCGGGATATTGTTCATGAGTGTTTGAGGGATATTCCTTCAGAGTGAGTGTACTGCCCCTGGAGTGCTCAGGAGTGAGTGTACTGCACGGGTATTGCTTTGAGAGTGAGTGTACTGCACGGGATATTGTTCAAGAGTGAGTGTATTGCACGGGATATTGTTCAAGAGTGAGTGTGCTGCACGGGATATTGTTCAAGAGTGAGTGTACTGCACGGGATATTGTTCAAGAGTGAGTGTACTGCACGGGATATTGTTCAAGAGTGAGTGTATTGCACGGGATATTGTTCAAGAGTGAGTGTACTGCACGGGATATTGTTCAAGAGTGAGTGTACTGCAAGGACACATGGAGCTTAAATACCTCCAGAGTCTTGGCTAAATTGATTTTAGGCCACAAGACACAACTGTCAGTTGGCGTCACTAAACACTGCACCTGCGCCTACGCTACTAGTCGTCTCCACGCTACTAGTCGTCTCCACGCTACAAGTCGTCTCCACGCTACAAGTCGTCTCCACGCTACAAGTCGTTCCACGCTCAGTCGTCTTGCGCAAAGTCGTTCTCAGCACAAGGCCCACGCTACAAGTCGTCACGCTAGTCGTCTCTACGCTACAAGTCGTCTCCACGCTACAGTCGTCTCCAACGCTACAAGTCGTCTCCACGTTTTTTTTTTTTTTTTTTTTTTTTTTTTTTTTTTTTTTTTTTTTTTTTTTTTTTTTTTTTTTTTTTTTTTTTTTTTTTTTTTTTTTTTTTTTTTTTTTTTCTAGTCGTCTCACGCTCAGTCGTCTCCACGCTACAAGTCGTCTCCACGCTCAAGTCGTCTCCACGCTACAAGTCGTCTCCGCTCAAGTCGTCTCTACGCAGTCGTCTTTACGCTAAGTCGTCTCACGCTAAGTCGCTCCGAGTCGCTCAGCAGTCGTCCACGCTACAGTCGTCTCCACGCTAAAGTCGTTCCCAAAGTGCTCAGTGAGTCGTCTCTACGCTAAGTCGTCTCTACGCTACAAGTCGTCTCACGCTACAAGTCGTCTCCCTCAGTGCTCAGTAGTCGTCTCTACGCTACAAGTCGTCTCTACGCTACAAGTCGTCTCTACGCTACAAGTCGTCTACTGTCCGCATAGTCGTCTCACGCTAAAGTCGTCTCTACGCCATAGTGTCTCGACGCTCAGAGTCGTCTCTATGCTCAAGTCGCCACGCTAAGTCGTCTGCGCTACGAAGTCGTTCTCTACGCTAGCAAGTCGTCTGCAGTGTCTACGCTCAAAGTCGTCTCGTACGCTACAAGTCGTTCCACGCTACAAGTCGTCCACGCTAGTCGTCTCACGCTAATGTCGTGGTCTCTACGCTCATAGTCGTCTCTACGCTGCAAGTCGTCTCTGCTAGAAGAGTCGTCTCGACAGTCTCTGAGCTGTCGTCTCTGACGGCTACAAGTCGTCCTCACGCTTCAAGTGTCTCACGTAGTCAGTCTCTACGCTATAAGTCGTCTCTACGCTCAAGGTTTGCGTCTCTGTCAAGTGTCTGCGATAGAGGTCGTTCTCGTAGTCAAGTGAGTTACGTCCAATTGTCAAGTGTCTGCTATTGCTCAGATAGTCGTTCTCGCACAAGTCGTTCTAACGTAGCAAGTCGTCTGCCAGATATTGTTCAAGAGTCGTACTGCTACGAATGTTCAGTATTACTAAGTCGTTCAGATTAGCAAGTTTTCAAAGTAGTGTCTCACGATAGTCGTCTCAGTAGAGTCGTCTGCACGATATCTGTTCCAGATACAGTCGTCTCACGGATATTGTTCAAGAGTGTTCACGGTATTGTCAAAGTCGTCTCTGCAGGATGTTCAGCTAAAGTCGTCTCACGGGATAGTCGTCTCAGCTGAAGTCGTCTCACGCATAGCAAGAGTGTCTCACGTGAAGCAAGTCGTTCCACGATATGCAGAGTTGTCTCAGGGATATTAAGCGTAGTCTGCAGGATATTGTTCCACGCTAGTCGTCCACGGATAGTCGTCTCACGTAAGTCGTCTCACGGATATTGTTCAAGTAGGTCTCACGGGATATGTTCAAGTCGTTCTCCACGCTATTCAAAGTACGTCTTAGCTACAAGTCGTTCTCCACGCACAAGTCGTTCTCACTACAAGTCGTTCTACGCTACAGTCGTCTCCACGCTACAAGTCGTCTGCTCAAAGTGTCTCCACGCTACAAGTGTTCACGCACAAGTCAAGTAAAGTGTCTCACGTACAAGTCGTCTACCTGCAAGGAGTCAGTCGTTCAGCTCAGTGTCTTGTACAAGTGTCTCATACAGTGTTCAAGACAAGTCGTCTCCACGTAAGTCGTTCAGCTAAGTCGTCTCACGCTACAAAGTCGTCTTGACGCTACAAGTCGTCTCTACGCTACAAGTCGTTCCAGCTACAAGTCGTCTTACGTAAGTCGTCTCACGCTAAAGTCGTCTCTACGCTACAAGCGTTCACGCTACAAGTCGTCTACGCACAAGTCGTTCACGCTAAGTCGTCTACGCTACAAGTCGTTTTACGCTCAAGTCGTCTCACGCTACAAGTCGTCTCACGCTAAGTCGTCTACACAAGTCGTCTCCACGCTACAAGTCGTTCCACGCTACAAGTCGTTCCACGCTACAAGTCGTCTCCACGCTACAAGTCGTCTCCACGCTACAAGTCGTCTCCACGCTACAAGTCGTCTCACGCTACAAGTCGTCTCCACGCTACAAGTCGTCTCCACGCTACAAGTCGTCTCCACGCTACAAGTCGTCTCCACGCTACAAGTCGTCTCCACGCTACAAGTCGTCTCTACGCTACAAGTCGTCTCTACGCTACAAGTCGTCTCTACGCTACAAGTCGTCTCTACGCTACAAGTCGTCTCTACGCTACAAGTCGTCTCTACGCTACAAGTCGTCTCCACGCTACAAGTCGTCTCCACGCTACAAGTCGTCTCCACGCTACAAGTCGTCTCCACGCTACAAGTCGTCTCCACGCTACAAGTCGTCTCCACGCTACAAGTCGTCTCCACGCTACAAGTCGTCTCCACGCTACAAGTCGTCTCCACGCTACAGGCGGGCGAAACGTTCCCTTGTTAATAAATTTTCTTCACGTTGTGTCTCTCTTTTATTCATTTGTAGTAATCATAAACCTTGTTTGTAACACTTCATAATTCACTATCATATTATCTCTCACTGCATCACATCATCTCTCACTGCATCATATTATCTCTCACTGCATCACATTATCTCTCACTGCATCACATTATCTCTCACTGCATCATATTATCTCTCACTGCATCACATTATCTCTCGCTGCATCACATTATCTCTCACTGCATCACATTATCTCTCACTGCATCACATTATCTCTCACTGCATCACATTATCTCTCACTGCATCACATTATCTCTCACTGCATCACATTATCTCTCGCTGCATCACATTATCTCTCACTGCATCACATTATCTCTCACTGCATCACATTATCTCTCACTGCATCACATTATATCTCACTGCATCACATTATCTCTCACTGCATCACATTATCTCTCGTTGCATCACATTATCTCTCGCTGCATCACATTATCTCTCACTGCATCACATTATCTCTCACTGCATCACATTATCTCTCACTGCATCACATTATCTCTCACTGCATCACATTATCTCTCACTGCATCACATTATCTCTCGCTGCATCACATTATCTCTCGCTGCATCACATTATCTCTCACTGCATCACATTATCTCTCACTGCACTCAAGCACTCATCCCTCTATACTAATTCAATTGTCTTGTTATTCTATAATATGGCAGGGAATGAAGAGAGGGCATGAGTAAAGGATTGGAAGGAAGGGAGGATCTGAGAAAGGACAGGAGAGGCAAAACATGTAAAGTAGGGAAAGTAGGAAGAAATGGAGAGGGTTTTGGGAAAGAAAAGGGGGTTTGGGAAGCTAGGTAGAAGATGCAGGATAAAATATTAAAAAGGGGAGGAGAAGGATGGTAACTAAAGGGAAACAAAGGAGACGGAAGCAAGGCTGAGGGAGGGACGGAGGGAGAGAAGGAACGCAGGAGAAGACGACACTGGGGCGTAATTGAGAGAATAAATATTAACATTATTATATTAAAAAACAAGCGCCCCACCCACATGGTTGATACAGCGTTACGTAATATAGAAAGGTATTACTAGTAAGGAAGGAAAAGAAGCACTGGAGGATAATGAGTAAGGTAACGAGAATAAGAGGGCGGGTAGGAAACAAAATTGCCGAATAATGGGGAGGGGGGGAGATGCCTTGTTATAGTAATTAGTAATCCAAGAAGGAGTACTTTTAATTGGTTTCCTGATTTATTTCTTCCTATGAGGTTTTCCTTCGTAACCTGAGAACAACTTATCCGATCGGCTTCAAATTTTCATCGCTGGTGTACTGAAAGGAGGGAATGATTCTTGGAACTTCTACCATTTATACATGACCTCCGCTCACTGTTATATAGAACATTCCTGGATTTCGTTTCCATGATGCAAAGTTGCATCACTGCAGCATCCTACTTAGAAGAAAACTGAAATTTTTGAGAGTAGATGAAAATTGTTCAATTTAACTTTTAAAATAGTACAGCTTTTTTTAGTGAAATAAATTATGCAAGCTGCCTTTAAACGACTTTAGTTGTTAATTGCCAGTACATATTAGGGACAGGATGGAACTCAATAGGTGACGGATTAGTCGATATAAATGTTTCAATTTTTAATTAGTTAATAAATTAGAAATTTCTGAATTCCGAGCAATATCTGGCTAATTCCTCTTATAATTGTCTTAATATTTTCAACAATATTGGGCTTTTCTAAAAGTATTTGTGTTGGTTTTTGGGCCGTGTGGGATTTAGTTTACTGAATTTATTAAACAAATTGATTTTCATACAATAACTGGTGAAGGCCTCTTTTGTTTGTTTTCAAATAATTGGTACATTTTAATTAGATATTTTTTAAATTGATCTAGGGTGGTGTAGGTGACATTTTACCAGTTATTGTGAAGAAATTTTGAACATTTAAATATTGTTTCATGAAATTATTTGTGAATTTCTAATATAATCAACTTCAAGCTTTCAACACTGATTATCTCTCACTAAGAAAGCTTTGTTAATGGACAGTCTAGCTGCCAGTTTACATAATTTTAATATAACCCCACAGCCTCTTACGAGACATGCATATGATAATTCCAACCCTAAAATATAATATAATTTGTGGGGTACAGAAAATTTGAAATAGAATTTAACTGAGAAATATTGTAAAACGTTTTTATATGGATTGTTTAGAGTTTTTTTCAGTTTAATGAGTTCTTATGTAATTTCTAAACAAGTGACTTTATTCCAGAGACTAATATTTATTTATTTATTCCCCAAGGTATTTATTTTTTATCTTGAGAATGCCTTATCCGATCCGCTTCAAATGCTCAACTTTGGAGAATTATAACTAGATCAAGGTTTTTCTACTACTTTCATGTTCAACTGCTTTGTAATAAGCTTTACATTGATATTTTTCGATTTTTATTTTCCTGCAAAAATTTGATAAACCTTTTCTAAATGGCTTCAAATATTGAACACTGATGTTACCTATTTAGAAGGAGGGTGACATTATTATTGTAGTGTGTAGGTGCAAATTTACCAATTATATTTCTGAAGGGCTTCTGATTTATTCCATAAAATATCTTGAGTATGCCCCTTCTGAATGGCTTGAATATTTAGTAGCTGATTAACCTTATGAAAGGGCTGATATTATTTGGGTTTATTTTGTGTAGGTTCAAATTTTTCATTTTACTAAACATAGTGAAACTTGGAATAGCAGGATTCTGCGCGCTATCTTGATAGTGCCTTTTCTGGTGAAATAAGAATAAGACACATGCCAATAGAAGAAATGAAGCCATGAAGTAGTAGAATATGTGGTCACAGGTGAGTGGGGGCCATTTGTGGAAGTCTGGCTGAAATGGTTGGTCAATTACCACAACTAGGTTGTTAAATCTCTGGCCTAAATTATGTGCCAGACTTACATCCACTAGTGGGTCCCACCCAACTATTATCACATGTTCTGCTGCTGCATTGCTGTGCTGCTTCTGCTAGATCCACTACTAGCCTGATCACTAACTTTCTTGTAGGAAACTAGAGGCTGTTTGTGCAGTTCAATTGCTGTATCACTGTCACATCTTAAGGACTGATCAACTTCCACAAACACTAGTGAACTCTGCCCACATATTTTTTTCCGTCTACTACTGCTGCATCTCGCCACTCCTTAAAATGGCTCCGCTATAAAAGGCTTTTCTCAAGTCTGCGTGATATTACATACATTTTATTTAAAGAAACGCATCTAGTTTATAGCGTGTTAGTGACCATTTATTTAAATACTTAAGAAAATCCTTCATTTTGTTAAGAGGCAGATATTTTTTATGTGATTTTTTTTGCGTCTCTAGCAAAGTAAAAAAAAAAACTTAAATATCAGACGTACAAAGCCTTCACATTCATCAGTTCTCTGTTTAACTTTGAGTTTATAAGTCACAACACTAGCGTTAAGTGGCTACTTACCTCAGGTTCGTGTGTGACAAAATATACAGTACATTCACAATTTTTTTTTTTCAAAATGAAAACCATACCAGTGTTTTTAAATGATTTTGTGTAATTTAGCCAAGAGACGGTGGAGGGAAGGCGGGGTAGGGGTCAACCTAGGAAACGTTCGAGGGAGGGAGTAAAGGAGATTTTGTGTGTGAGGGGCTTGGACTTCCAGCAAGCAAGCGTCAGCTTGTTACATAGGAGCGAATAGAGACAAATGGTTTTTAATACTTGCCGTGCTGTTGGAGTGTGAGCAAAGTAACATTTATGAAGGATTCAGGGAAACCGGCAGGCCGGACTTGAGTCCTGGAGATGTTAAGTACAGTGTCTGCACTCTGAAGGAGGGGTGTTAATGTTGCAGTTTTATAACGTAGTGTAAGAGCACCTCTGGCAAGGCAGTGATGAAGTGAATGATGATGAAAGTTTTTCCTTTTCGGCCACCCTGCCTTGCTGGGAAACGGTCGATGTGCTAATAAAACAAATAAAAAATAATATGCAGCTTGGATAGTCTGAACAGTGCAGTGAAAAAACGTCCTATTGGCAACAGTCACCACCTCACATCTGATCTCCCTAACGATAGTCCCTAATCAGGTTACTCCAGTCAACACTTTTCCAGTAATCCTTTTGTCCCACATTATCAGCTGTGATTTGTGATCGCATTCTCGATTTTATTCTGATATAAACTGTTTAAAAAGGCTTACCGGGGTTATTTCAAGAAAACTGATAGGCTTTAGATCCTGTCAAATTGTTCCAGTCGATTTGGCTAAAGTTAAAATCTCTCATTAAAATTACATTTTCGTTTCTAGATGCTTGAGAAATTTCGTCTCTAAAAAGTTGAAAATGGCCACTATGTGGATTTTTGTGTATGAACGTCACATCTAAGATCATCTTTTCATGCTTTTCGAGAAACTGCAGCCAAATAGATTCTGTGTCTGTCACTTCCATCTTTATATCGTCTCTGATTCAACATTTTAAACTATTCTTAACATACATAGCAACTTCTTCAGTTTCCTGTGGACTATCAGTGAGAATACTTTATGTCTCTGTGGAGGAATCCAACAAGTATGTCTATTTTGCAGTTTAAACTAGGTTTCAGATATTGCAATATTATCTAAGTTTCATTAAAATAAGCAGTTTTGTTTCTTGTAGTAGAGCTATTTATATACAAGATATTAAGGAAGTTTTTGTCTTTTTTCTCTTCCCTGTTTCGTTCGTATGTAGACCAATTTTCGTGTTTTTTATCAGGAATAATTTTATGAGCAATTTTATGAATGTTTACCTTAAATATCTTGTCAGCATTTTCCTCTTTCTCTAGTACTGCTGCCCTTTAGTTCACCCCCTTCCCCACACACACCGCTACCTCTTTCTTCTATCGGTTTAACGTTCTATACAGTTAAGACTCCTTCAACCGAGTTGGCTAGTTGTGTCACACCTGCACCAAAGAGATGCACCCCATCTATTGCATATATATCATGTTTGCCACAAGAATTATCCCAGTTGTTCACAAGTGGAATTACAAATTCATTATGGTGCTTGTCTAGCCAACAATGTGCCACAATTGCTCTAAACGTCCATTCACTGTCCACTTCCCTTCTAAGCATACTACATACGATCGGAATCCCTTCCTGTAATATAATTAGATCAACTGCAACCTTGTATTTGGCCAACAACTCTTCGGACTAGTGTTTCTCACCATTATTATCTCCAGCACTGAGGTAGATAATTTTGTTCCCATTATCTAACCTGTCAACTATATCACACACACCAGCTCTTGAGAAACAAAGCTCAGTCCTTATATCAATTCTGAGAAATCTCCTACAACAAGAATGTTCTTTTGCTTGTATGTTTAGACATTAGCCGTCCCTGTCTCATGCTTGTATGTTTAGACATCAGCTGTCCCTGTCTCATGCTTGTATGTTTAGACATTAGCCGTCCCTGTCTCATGCTTGTATGTTTAGACATCAGCCGTCCCTGTCTCATGCTTGTATGTTTAGACATCAGCCGTCCCTGTCTCATTATTCACAACTGCACACTCCTTCTGAAGAACAGTAAAATTATTTTTGTTCTCTAACCCTGCTGCTGCCTTCCTCTGCTTCACCCTCCCTGCTGCTACCTTCCTCTGCTTCACCCTCCCTGCTGCTGCCTTCCTCTGCTTCACCCTCCCTGCTGCTACCTTCCTCTGCTTCACCCTCCCTGCTGCTACCTTCCTCTGCTTCACCCTCCCTGCTGCTACCTTCCTCTGCTTCACCCTCCCTGCAGCTACCTTCCTCTGCTTCACCCTCCCTGCTTCTACCTTCCTCTGCTTCACCCTCCCTGCTGCTGCCTTCCTCTGCTTCACCCTCCCTGCTGCTACATTCCTCTGCTTCACCCTCCTGCTGCTACCTTCCTCTGCTTCACCCTCCTGCTGCTACCTTCCTCTGCTTCACCCTCCCTGCTGCTACCTTCCTCTGCTTCACCCTCCCTGCTGCTACCTTCCTCTGCTTCACCCTCCCTGCTGCTACCTTCCTCTGCTTCACCCTCCCTGCTGCTACCTTCCTCTGCTTCACCCTCCTGCTGCTACCTTCCTCTGCTTCACCCTCCTGCTGCTACCTTCCTCTGCTTCACCCTCCTGCTGCTACCTTCCTCTGCTTCACCCTCCCTGCTTCTACCTTCCTCTGCTTCACCCTCCCTGCTGCTGCCTTCCTCTGCTTCACCCTCCCTGCTGCTACCTTCCTCTGCTTCACCCTCCCTGCTGCTACCTTCCTCTGCTTCACCCTCCCTGCTGCTACCTTCCTCTGCTTCACCCTCCTGCTGCTACCTTCCTCTGCTTCACCCTCCTGCTGCTACCTTCCTCTGCTTCACCCTCCCTGCTGCTGCCTTCCTCTGCTTCACCCTCCCTGCTGCTACCTTCCTCTGCTTCACCCTCCCTGCTGCTACCTTCCTCTGCTTCACCCTCCCTGCTGCTACCTTCCTCTGCTTCACCCTCCCTGCTGCTACCTTCCTCTGCTTCACCCTCCCTGCTGCTCCTTCCTCTGCTTCACCCTCCCTGCTGCTACCTTCCTCTGCTTCACCCTCCCTGCTGCTCCTTCCTCTGCTTCACCCTCCCTGCTGCTACCTTCCTCTGCTTCACCCTCCCTGCTGCTGCCTTCCTCTGCTTCACCCTCCCTGCTGCTACCTTCCTCTGCTTCACCCTCCCTGCTGCTGCCTTCCTCTGCTTCACCCTCCCTGCTGCTACCTTCCTCTGCTTCACCCTCCCTGCTGCTACCTTCCTCTGCTTCACCCTCCTGCTGCTACCTTCCTCTGCTTCACCCTCCTGCTGCTACCTTCCTCTGCTTCACCCTCCCTGCTGCTACCTTCCTCTGCTTCACCCTCCCTGCTGCTACCTTCCTCTGCTTCACCCTCCCTGCTGCTACCTTCCTCTGCTTCACCCTCCCTGCTGCTCCTTCCTCTGCTTCACCCTCCCTGCTGCTACCTTCCTCTGCTTCACCCTCCCTGCTGCTACCTTCCTCTGCTTCACCCTCCCTGCTGCTACCTTCCTCTGCTTCACCCTCCCTGCTGCTACCTTCCTCTGCTTCACCCTCCCTGCTGCTGCCTTCCTCTGCTTCACCCTCCCTGCTGCTACCTTCCTCTGCTTCACCCTCCCTGCTGCTGCCTTCCTCTGCTTCACCCTCCTGCTGCTACCTTCCTCTGCTTCACCCTCCCTGCTGCTACCTTCCTCTGCTTCACCCTCCCTGCTGCTACCTTCCTCTGCTTCACCCTCCCTGCTGCTGCCTTCCTCTGCTTCACCCTCCCTGCTGCTACCTTCCTCTGCTTCACCCTCCCTGCTGCTACCTTCCTCTGCTTCACCCTCCCTGCTGCTACCTTCCTCTGCTTCACCCTCCCTGCTGCTACCTTCCTCTGCTTCACCCTCCCTGCTGCTCCTTCCTCTGCTTCACCCTCCCTGCTGCTACATTCCTCTGCTTCACCCTCCCTGCTGCTACCTTCCTCTGCTTCACCCTCCTCTGCTGCTACCTTCCTCTGCTTCACCCTCCCTGCTGCTACCTTCCTCTGCTTCACCCTCCCTGCTGCTACCTTCCTCTGCTTCACCCTCCCTGCTGCTACCTTCTCTGCTTCACCCTCCCTGCTGCTACCTTCCTCTGCTTCACCCTCCCTGCTGCTGCCTTCCTCTGCTTCACCCTCCCTGCTGCTACCTTCCTCTGCTTCACCCTCCTGCTGCTACCTTCCTCTGCTTCACCCTCCTGCTGCTACCTTCCTCTGCTTCACCCTCCCTGCTGCTACCTTCCTCTGCTTCACCCTCCTGCTGCTGCCTTCCTCTGCTTCACCCTCCCTGCTGCTACCTTCCTCTGCTTCACCCTCCCTGCTGCTACCTTCCTCTGCTTCACCCTCCTGCTGCTACCTTCCTGCTTCACCCTCCTGCTGCTACCTTCCTCTGCTTCACCCTCCCTGCTGCTACCTTCCTCTGCTTCACCCTCCCTGCTGCTACCTTCCTCTGCTTCACCCTCCCTGCTGCTACCTTCCTCTGCTTCACCCTCCCTGCTGCTACCTTCCTCTGCTTCACCCTCCCTGCTGCTGCCTTCCTCTGCTTCACCCTCCCTGCTGCTACCTTCCTCTGCTTCACCCTCCTCCCATTACTGGAAAACACTTTCAATTTGTTAGTCGACTTGTTTCCCTTCATTTCTGACAGCCACTTCGCATCCTTTATTAACCTTACTATCCTTATCCAAATGCAGAAGCCATTTTTTGTATTAAAATTCTTCACATAGAATTTCCTGAGAAAGATACACATAGCCAAGCAACCTCCCTTAACCAATGACCTGTTTAGGTTATATATCCCTATATTTTTCTTTAAGTATATATAAAAGGACTAAGAGTAATGCAATCTTGGTGTACTGACTTGTAAATCAAGCGTGATAGAACTGGGTGGGTAGAATGCATATTCTTAGAGTACAAGGAATTCTTCGACACAGTGCTGCATAAAAGTCTTTTACATAAAGAGGAGATTCATAAGAGACAAAGTAAGAGTATGAACATGAAGGAAATCTAAACAAAACATCCTCATAGGATCAGTCTTAGGTAATGCATTACTAAGTATATTTCAGCCACTTGGACACAAAGCAAACGAGGAAAATACAAATATAAGAAAACAGCAAGAAAAAACATGAAGGCAGGGATGGAGAAAAAAAGGGGATTAGTCAAATTAAACCATAGCAAATTTAACTCTTCGCAAAAGGAAGAGGAAATTGGATAGGGTTTTCACCTTGGCCAAAACAAATTCACAAAACCGGTAATGAAAAATCCGTGTATAAAAACATGGCTAACCTGTGACACAAAGCGCACATAAGAATTGCTATCACATAAGCAAACGAAATAAAAAGGCTTCAAATTTCTGACCCACGAAATCTTCAAATCATTACAGTGAAGGTTGCAGTATGCAACACCTGAGTCACATAAAGTAACGAAGAGGCTTGCCACCAGGCTTGTACCAGGCTTGTACCAGGCTTGCCACCAGGCTTGTACCAAGCTTGCCACCAGGCTTGTACCAGGCTTGTACCAAGCTTGTACCAGGCTTGTACCAGGCTTGTACCAGGCTTACCACCAGGCTTGTACCAGGCTTGCCACCAGGCTTGTACCAGGCTTGTACCAAGCTTGTACCAGGCTTGTACCAGGCTTGTACCAGGCTTGCCACCAGGCTCCTACCAGGCTTGTACCAGGCTTGCCACCAGGCTTGTCACCAGGCTTGCCACCAGGCTTGCCACCAGGCTCCTACCAGGCTTGTACCAGACTTGCCACCAGGCTTGTACCAGGCTTGCCACCAGGCTTGTACCAGGCTTGCCACCAGGCTCCTACCAGGCTTGTACCAGGCTTGCCACCAGGCTTGTACCAGGCTTGCCACCAGGCTCCTACCAGGCTTGTACCAGGCTTGCCACCAGGCTCCTACCAGGCTTGTACCAGGCTTGTACCAGGCTTGTACCAGGCTTGTACCAGGCTTGTACCAGGCTTGTACCAGGCTTGCCACCAGGCTCCTACCAGGCTTGTACCAGGCTTGCCACCAGGCTCCTACCAGGCTTGTACCAGGCTTGCCACCAGGCTCCTACCAGGCTTGTACCAGGCTTGCCACCAGGCTCCTACCAGGCTTGTACCAGGCTTGCCACCAGGCTTGTACCAGGCTTGCCACCAGGCTCCTACCAGGCTTGTACCAGGCTTGCCGCCAGGCTCTACCAGGCTTGTACCAGGCTTGTACCAGGCTTGTACCAGGCTTGTACCAGGCTTGTACCAGGCTTGCCGACCAGGCTCCACCAGGCTTCTACCAGGCTTGCCGCCAGGCTCCTACCAGGCTTGTACCAGGCTTGCCACCAGGCTCCTACCAGGCTTGTACCAGGCTTGCCACCAGGTCTACCAGGCTTGTACCAGGCTTGTACCAGGCTTGACCAGGCTTACCAGGCTTGCCACCAGGCTCCTACCAGGCTTGCCACCAGGCTCCTACCAGGCTTGTACCAGGCTTGCCACCAGGCTCCTACCTGAACTGAAAGCAAAAGCAGCAACGAATATTAATAAAAGTTTGATCTTATTATTCCGACAACAAACTGAACATGAACAGTTAAAGTAATTACAAAAGATAATCAAGGGAACTGACGAGGAGGAAACAGATTATTCAACACTGGAGGATAAAGACGAGGGGACACACATGGAAGCTATACACCCGTATGAGGGAGAAACTTTTGGAAACTCTTCTGTGACGATAAGGAAAGTTAAGAATTAAAATAAACTACGAGAGGACACAAGGCAAATAAAGTTGCGTAAATATTTATGGCCACTGAGTATCTTATGTACAAAGATTATCATTAAGAAAACACAATAAAGAATAATTAACATATGCAGGAAAAAAAAAGAAATTCCGTAGGTAGTTCAGCTCCGGTCAATAAATATTGGCAACGGGAGTTTTTACCAGCACTTGGTTGGGCTGGAGCGCTCCGCGGGATATAAACCAGCCTCACTGTGCGCCCAGGGAACATTTACTGTATTTTCCTGGGGCCAATACTCCTAGTGGGTTCACCACGATATCTGCTCGCGACCACCAAAATAAATGGAAAAAATCGTGCATGATGTAAAATAGCAGGTGTAATTTATGTGAACGTGTGAGATGGTGCTTTCAGCAGGTGGTGATCTTCAGTAGGAGAACGACATGATATAAGCGCTTGCTAGTATGGGACTGGAATAAATGAAGAGAGGGAGATGGGATCATGTGAAAAAAATAATTAATGCTCATTATATCAGTGACTGACAAACTATTTAAATATCTTGATAATGTGAGAAATCACGAAAGCGTTTGCAATTTCACTAATTTTTTTCACTGTGGTTATTTTGCATATTGTGATATCACCTGCATCTGTGATATCCTGCATCTGGTAACAAGCAAATTGAAATTCATATTGACGCAAAATAAAAAGCTTCTAAAATAAAGATTGCCATTGCTAACCTCGTAATCATAACTGATTACGAGGTTAGTTATAATATCAGTTAAAATATCAGTTGTCATAACTACAATGTCATAAACAAAAATTCTAAACCACCTATGATAACTATGACATGAAGAGGAATATCCCAACTACACGTCACTATAAAGACATGAACAAGAATATCACAACCACACGTAAATAAAATGACTTGAACAGAACTTAAAGTGTTAAGTGTGCAGAGTGCATAGTTTATATCGTCACTGTCACCTAACATCTTGTCACCCGGGTTCCTGAGAAGACGCCTTAGTGTCGATAAAGGGATTTTGTTCCAAGGAACAGAGGCTATCCGTCCCTTTGTTGGATCAAGCCAGATGCCTTCCGCTTTCTCAGAAATTCTACAGATCATACGGGATTACTGCTTAATATAAATATTAATAATAATAATGACAGTATCAATATTGCTGTTATTCCTCCTCCTCCTGCTAAAGCTAATAATAATAATTATAATAATAATGATAGTAATAATAGATAATAAAATAATGTCAGCATGATCTTAGCGAGACGGCTCAAGGTCCCTTACACTCACATCTGCGATGACAGACATTCACAGTAACACAAGTTCTCACTTCCGGGAGGAAGGGCAATCCTGGTACTGGTGATAGGAAATGAAGCTCCCCTCCCTCCCTTCCCAACTCCTTCCTTCCTTCCTTCCTTCCTTCCTTCCCTCCCTAATCCCAACTCCTTCCAACCCTCCCTCCTGTTCCTCAGATCATAACCGATTAAAGAACGAAGAGGCACAATACCGTGACTGGCACAATACCGTGACTGGCACAATACTGTGACTGGAACAATACCATGACTGGCACAATACCGTGACTGGCACAATACCGTGACTGGCACAATACACAAATAACCCGGACACAGGAAAGAGAAGCTTATATCCTCCTCTCCTATATATACTGGCTCCCTCATCTCCACTACACTGGCTCCCTCATCTCCACTACACTGGCTCCCTCATCTCCACTACACTGGCTCCCTCATCTCCACTACACTGGCTCCCTCATCTCCACTACACTGGCTCCCTCATCTCCACTACACTGGCTCCCTCATCTCCACTACACTGGCTCCCTCATCTCCACTACACTGGCTCCCTCATCTTCGTGTGTTAGTGTGGCTAGTCAATGGTCCAAGTCGGACCTAAAAATCGTTAAAAGTTTCTTTTTCCTATGTGCGGGTTATTTATGTACATTATCTATTTCCTCCCGATGCTTCTTCCCCAGCGCTGTTGAACCCTTACGAGATTACAATTCCCCATGAAATAATTAATAACAAAATGGAAAAAAAAATCTTTCAAAATCAATGGGAAAAGTACCAAGTGACTTTATCTCTTGTATATAGAGCCATTTTTGTAAATCCAGTGAAAAAAGTGTATCCATTATTTAGTAGCACGTGAACAAGTATTCATTTCTTATCAATTTTGGATGTTGTGCTTCAAGTGCTTTTAAAACAGATCACACTGTATAGAATACTTTAACAGGAGAACTTATTGTGCTGTGATCTGTTTAGAATGTTCAACTGTTCTTTGGTCTGATTAAGAGTGTTCCAACTCAACTTCGATCTACTTTAGCGTGTTCAAATGAATATTGATCTGGTTAAGTGTGTTCACCTGTTCGTTGATCTGCAACTGCAGCAAGATCCGTTTAAGAGTGTTGAAACTGCAGCATGTGCTTAAGAATGTTGCCAGTGCAGCATAATGTACTTAAAAGTGTTGCCACTGTAGCATGAACTGCTCAATGTCTCACAGCTGCAGTATGATATCTTTCAGAGATTTATAACTGAACCATGATTTAAGTGTTACAACTACAGCATGATCTGCTTAAGAGGGTTGCAACTGCAGCATCATCTGCTTAAGAGACCAACATCTGGGAATCTTGATTGTAGACGTTTCGCCAACCAGTGGCTTTATCACTATAAATTCGAAGACATAATTGGCAGTAGAACTATATACAAAAGATGAGGTAATCAGTCCGTCAGCCTTGGAGTTGGTGTGAAGAGCACCGTAGTCGTGATGTCTGAAGCACAGGCAAGAATCTGGTTCAGAAGACATCTCAAAAACCTTTTTAACTACTACTGGTCCGTCCCCGGATATGACCTACTTCCACTGGGGAGACCCGCGTACCAGTGACCATGTCTTCTGCTACGCGTCCCTCACCACCTGACGCCAGTATATAAGCACCAGCCTTATTGCCTGTGTATTGATAAAGCTACTGGTTGTCGAAATGTCTACAATAAAGATACCAGATGTTGCACAAGTGTCTAATTTTCATCTTGCCGGTATTGTATATCATTCATGTAAAGCTTGATCAGCTTAAGAGTGTTGCAACTGCAACATAATCTGCCTAAGAGTGTTGCAACTACAGCATGATCTGCTTAAGAGAGTTACAGGTGAAATGTCTATTACAATGAGTCTGGGAAATAATTTTCAATGTAGTTGCTAATCAGGTAAAGGTTTTGATATCTAAAAGAAATTACTTTACTAATTGTTTCTAACATTATCAATATCACATTATCATCCTCATCATCATCACCAGGAGCATCATTCATATCAGCATAGTCATCCTGATCATCCTATTTATCATGATAATTAATCACTCTCTGCATAATGTCATTATCACCATCACCACTGAGATCAATTTCGACATTTTCACCATTATCACTATCATTATCTATCATAAGCATCTGCGATGACTCCTACTTTGTATAAGATCCAGCATCTTGCAGTCCCACGCTCCTTCCCATATCCCTCGCGTTCACCTCTTTCACAACCCCATCTCTAAATTTGTTAAACAACATTGGGACATCATGCATTCCTAAGTCTTATTTTCTCTGGAAATCGGAGTCTCCCTCACTCCTACATTCCCTAACCTAAGCTTTGCCCTCTGCATAAAAACTCTTAACTCCTTTTAGTACATATTATGCAGTGTGCTGCAGAAAAAAATTATATAAAAAATAATGCTCCATAGTTCCGGGATTGTACTGAATCCGGACGCGTATTATTCCTGGTCAGGCAGTGGCCAGGAGACAGGAGTAAATAAGATGTTTGTGAGGGCAGTAGAAGGGCGGTGACGGGGAGAAGTCATCATGGTTTGGGCATTGGTGTATGTGGTGTGGAGAGTTTTTTTTCAGTGTATATTATAGGTAATTTTGTTTGTGTTTAAGTGCTCTCATGTTTAACTGATGTGGTGGTGGAGTAGTTTATAAGTGATATATAAGTTTCTTTTAATATTATATTATATATTTTTGTATATGTGAGTTTTTGTGCCCTTCCTTATACTATATTAACTATTTAAATGTATACTTCATAATTGGTGTGAAGGTACAAGGTGGTCCTAGAGTAGTTGGTTATTTCATAATTCAAATACCCCTAGACTTGCCAGAAGCCAGGACATTTAATTAAGTTACGATTTCAAAGTCAAAACAGTAGCCTACTTTCTGTTTCACACATTTGAAGCATCTGGCGCATAGCTTCCCTATCCATCCTATAATTTGACTTTCCTAAATCTAAAAATACAGCAAACAGCTCCTTATCTAAGTACTGCTCACTTATGTTCTTCAATGTAACCTCGTGGTCTCCACATCCCTTACCCATCCTAAAGAAGAGAAGGATTAAGAGTGACATTATTACTACGGTAATTAGGTATTGAAAGGTCAGATAAGAATATACTGAGTTAAGAGGACCGTGGTCAAGAGGATACAGGTACAAGATGAACAAGCACATAAACGGAAGATATCTTAACTTGTTCACAACCCGCACATGAGAGAAGAAAGCTTATTGACGACGTTTCGGTCTGACTTGGACCATTTACAAGTCACACTAACACACGAGAGAGAGGGAGCCAGTATACATAGGCGAGGGGGACAGGGACGGGACAAAGGGAGGAAGAAAAAAGTGGAGAAGTACCGTCTTCTACCACTACTACTTCCACTACGAGTATTACCTCTACCACTACTTCTCCACTTTTTTCTTCCTATGTCCCGTCACTGTTACCCTCGCCTATATATACTGGCTCCCTCAGTCTCTTGTGTTATTTTGACTTCTAAATGTTCTAAGATGGACCGAAATGTCGTCATAAGCTTTTCTCTTCTACGTCCTTGTTATTTGTGTATTGTTCCTGTCACGGTATCGTGCCCTTTTTTCTATGTTCTTAACATGTAATTTTTAATCTCAGGGAAGTTAAAATGTGGAATGAGTTTGATGAAGGTGTTTAGTCAAATTCAATAAGTAGTTTCAGGAGGAAATAAGATAAGGCCAAAGAGATCAGAAAATAGTAATGACGACCAAACTAATCTAAGAGGTGAAATGAGGAACCGCTAACCCAACTCGGCGAGTGCGTATTTCGGTAGACAGACGCCGACCACTTGTCAGTAAAGCACGTAAATGGGACATAAAAAGAAACCCAGACCATTCCACAGTATTCACAAGGTCTGATTTATTGCCACTCACTAGTCCGATATTGTCTGGAGCTCCAGTAGTGAATATCCAAGGATAAGAGCTCGTAATAAGACTTTTCGCGATTGGTTATTGGAATATCTGCCTCTCTCTAGATTTCCTTATTTGTGGCTAACAAACTTGTGGTGACTTTATTAGTAAAACTAAAGTTTTCTTAAGTGACATTATGCTGTAGAACTGCACTGGTCAGATTTGGTAAAAGTGTTTGTTTACATTTTTAGTAAACTCTTTTTTATGTGAGTATTCTGTTGTTTTGCACAAAGAAGACATGATTTTTATGCTTCTGAAAAATTTCCAGGTCGACATTGCAATCAATGTACAGGCGTAATCACGAAGCGAAGCTCTGTGCCAATAACAGCTTCTGAATATTGTGTTGTCATACCCTTACTGCTGTTATCCCGCTATGGTTGTTGGTAATGAAGACCCTAACTAATATATTTATGAAATACCCCACAAATATTTCACCACAAGTACTGATGAATCAATAGTTTGATCAATGGACATACAATTTTTGTTATGCTATAAACTTTTTTGGTTAAGTATTAAAATATATTTCAGAACAGGTGAATTATCCTTGACCTATCTCATGTGTTATGTTATTTTCCGATGACTATACATTCTGTAAGCTATTAGATCGATGCTTCAAGTACCTTGATACTGCCTTGATGTAGCCTGTTACTGGGCAAGAATGTCTCTTGTAGCCTGCTACTGGGCAAGAATGTTTCTTGTAGCCTGTTACTGGGCAAGAATGTTTCTTGTAGCCTGTTACTGGGCAAGAATGTTTCTTGTAGCCTGTTACTGGGCAAGAATGTTTCTTGTAGCCTGTTACTGGGCAAGAATGTTTCTTGTAGCCTGTTACTGGGCAAGAATGTTTCTTGTAGCCTGTTACTGGGCAAGAATGTTTCTTGTAGCCTGTTACTGGGCAAGAATGTTTCTTGTAGCCTGTTACTGGGCAAGAATGTTTCTTGTAGCCTGTTACTGGGCAAGAATGTTTCTTGTAGCCTGTTACTGGGCAAGAATGATGTTTCTTGCGGATTGTTAATGAGCAAGGTTGTTGTCTCCTATTGTGGGATACTGTTTTGGTTACGTCATTTTCAACTGAAGTCTTGGCTGCCTTACATATGTAGTCCATTGTTGCTTATTGTCCTCGGCTTTTATGGCGGAGATAAAGTAAATATGTCTTTCCTGAACGGGAACTGAATATAGTCGCTAAGTTGTAACTAAATTGTTTTTGTTTTTGTTTTTTTGCATTAAGACAAAAATGTTAATTTCTAAGACTCATTTTTATTGGAAAACATTCTCTTTCTTTCTGTAGGCTCTAACCTCTCATAAAAACTCTTTGCAGCTTTCATCAACTTTCCATATTACTTATGTCTGCAACACCAGTCACACAGCTGTGTGATCCACTTTGTCAAGTGCATTTTAATATCTATAAATACAACAAACGATTCATTTTACCTAATATTTGTGCCGTTTACTTAAATTCTTCAATGTAAACAATTGAACCACACCTCTATTCCTTTTCTATAGGCACTGTTTCCTACCTAGGAGCTGGAGAATAACATCCAGATGAGGCCAATGAAATTTGTGATCAATCTCGAGTCTATAAGAGCCGCAGGCCTAGCAGCTAGAATTTAATTCAATTAAAAACAGTGAAAGTCTTAGGCAAGCTGAATGAAGTTTTGTGAAGATATCTTTAAGAGTTTGTAATAGGCAAATGGACAGTACCTCAAAACCCTCTCAGAAAGCCCTGGATTTAGTTGAAACTAGAAAAGATAAGGTTTTTGCATGCGACGTTATGGAAAGTGAATCGGCCATATTGGATTCGAATCTACATTGACTAACACGTACATATATAGGTATATAAATATATATATATATATATATATATATATATATATATATATATATATATATATATATATATATATATATATATATATATCTAAACCTCAACGATAGATATTGTATGCTTTTCTGCTTAATGTAGAAATCGGCAAAAGATAAGCCAAGTCTAGCAATTCTCATTTGTCAAAAGACAAATGAGAATATCTCCAATGAGGCGGAAACACCAGGAAAAACATTGTTATTAATTAATGAAGATGCTTTGTGGCTAGTGAACGTCTCTTGATCCAAGTAGTTTGAACTATCTTGCATTTCTCGTTCTTATACAAGGACTAAAACATCGTTACACCTGAATCTTTATGAGAGTGGCGTCCGTCTACGACACAACGAATCTTCAGGAGGATATAAATTCTTCCAGTGAGCCTTAATTAATGAGGACAAGTTTCAGTTGCTCCGCTATGAAGGTATGGAGGAAATAAAGACTAAAACGGAGTACAGAACTCGAACCATTCAATAAAGCGAGAGTTCCCCGAGTGAGACTTGGGAGTGATGATGTCAGAGGTTCTTACATTCAAGGATCACAACAAAGTTGTTATTGCAACAAGGAAAATAATGGGCTGGATAGCTAGAACTTTGATGAAATAATAAAAATTTCCTTAAGATCTTGAAAATTGTAAAATGCGCGCGCGCACACAAATATATATATATATATATATATATATATATATATATATATATATATATATATATATATATATATATATATAATATATATATATATATATATATATATATATATATATATATATATATATATATATATATATATATATATAAAAACACTGCGTCTAGCCAAGGATTCGAACCCATGCTGCTTTGGCCCGCCTCATGGTGAGCGAAAACTCATGACGCTCTAACCCACAGGACCACGCAATCCTACAAGAACCAAGCACCCAGCCAAGCTAGGTGTGTTACCCTTGGTCCGAGGACATACGGTGGTGGTGAATGAAATTTGCTCAGAGGCACCCACACCACCGTATGTCCTCGGACCAAGGAACACACACTGGCTGGAGTGCTTGTTCGTGTAGGATTGCGTGTCTCGGAGAGCGTTATGGTTTTCGCTCACCATGAGCAAAACGCTGTTATCCTGACAATACAACGTTGATTGATCAATACCACTTGTCGAGGTCACAAATATATATATATATATATATATATATATATATATATATATATATATATATATATATATATATATTATTATATATGATATATATATATATATATAATATATTCTTGACCACATTGACATTCATCCGTCAATATGTGTCGAAATGTCACCTTTCACAAATTTAGATGAATTATTAACAAAGGTCAGCATTCAAAGGTAAATTATGTAAACTGCCTCTAAAAATTGTTATTGCCATTTTTTTAAAATAAATATTCTCTCTGTGAACGTAATATTTTTGTATATGTGCATGACCTAAACATTGGTCTTTATGTAGTTCATCAGGAAGGTTGTCTTTCAAATAAACAACTTTTAGCTTTCAATTTGTATATTTACATGACTAACTTTTTCTGATTCGCAAGCATTCCGAGGCTCATGTAAAACTTTTCTTGATTAAATTTTTGTTACAGAAAACTTGGATAACTCTGTGTCGTCATTTGGAATACAAGTATTTCAGCAACTTAAGGCGGCAGGTCGTGTATGTCACTCAGAAATCCTCCCAGGACGGTGCTACCTTGTGCTACCTGGGCTCTACACCATGAAAGGTCTTGGTATATCCCCCTCATATTATCATACTCATGTCATCATCTACCATACCAATCCCCTCCCTTCTAATACGCATCCTAACTCTCTTCATTTTCATTCTCGTCTCTTCATTTCCTTTTTCATTCCTCCCTTTTGCGCTGCATTCCCCTCTCTTGCATTTCATTTCCCTCTCTTCCTTTCTGCTCCCCTGTCTTTTTGTTCTGCTCCCCTCACCTTTCTCAAATTTTTTACTCCCTCCTTCTTCCTACACCTCCCACATGTTCCCGATATCTCTTCTTCGTTTTTTTTCACGCATTCAGTCTCCTGTATTTCTCTTTCCTTCCCTTCCTTTGACATTAATTGATGATAATTCACCATTGATATTAATAAATTAATATACACATTGGCAGGATTTCTCTACTTGTGTCTCTCTCAGAGAAGATATGACAAGTATATCAAGCTAATATTATTTATATCCAGAATACACCACATATAATCGAATGTGTATGTTTATTTACATATATAAACACTTGCCAAAGTTTTTCCTTCCATTTTCTTAATTTAGTTTCCCAGGTTTCTTCTGCATTAAAATTAGACTAATTTTAAAAAAAATTGTCTGAATGAACTGGTTTTGCCCAAAACTCTTTCGTCAAATAAACATGAAAGATCGCCTCTTTGATAATTTTATATGTTCATATGTTTGTTCAGAAACATATTGAAATTACTAAAATAAAAGAAAATGAGACATTCAAAATACTGAGAAGCAAAAATTTTTCTATTAATCAGGCTATTCCATTAGAAAGCAAACTGAGTGTTAGATTACTATTATAATAAACTCAAAATGCAAATTAGACAATCTAATTGAAAAAAGTGACTGGCCTAAACATGTTAATAACAATATTGTAATTAACTTCTCAGATGAAACATTAGATAAGAATACAACCGCTGCTTTAGGTTTTGGTCTAAGTTTTGCAACCTCTAAAAGAATCAATGTGGAAATTGTAAAAGCATTTTGCAACTTAGAAAAATCTACTTATTTATCCATTGATTAAATTAATATAAGTAAGGTGAAAGTTTATAGTTCTATGATGAAACAAGATATTCCCAATTGTCCTCAAAGATTTTTTTGAGCCTCATGAAAAATCTTATTAATAAAAAATTCATATTACTAAAATAGACAAAATAAATCCAGTAGTAATTTTAAAAGAAACTGATTACCAAGGTAAAATCAATAATCCCTTAAATGACAGAAATACTTATTCCAACTTAGAAAAAATCACTTATTCAGTTATCAGTAACTTTAACTTTAACAAAAGAATAAAACGACTACTGAAAGACAAAGATGAACTATTTAAAAAAATCACGACCACCAATCCATCTTTACCCTATATTTATAGATTAATAAAAACACACAATCCAGCTAGACCTATAATTAGCTCCATAGGTTCAGTTTCCTATAAATTATCCAAATGTTTAGTAGATTTGTTCAGCCGAATTGTTTGCAAAATTTCTAACTTTACAATTAAAAATATTGATTTAGTTGATAAATTAAGCACCATGACTGATTTAAATGATTACAATATGTCAGTTCTTTGTTTACAGAGTTCCTGTTGATAATTTATTAAGTTTCTGAAGAACTCTGTAATTACTATTTACCATTGCAAGTACCTACAATCACTGAACTTATTAAACTTTGTATTGTGGATCCAAAGTTTATGTTAAGGGCGAGTTTTAAAATCACAAGTTTGGTATGGCAATCCTCTTTCACCTGTCCTTAGGAATTTGTACATGGAATATTTTCAAACAAGACTCATTAACAAAATCCTTCCCAACAGAGCTAAGTGGAACAGATATGTTGATGATTTGTGCCTAACGCCCAGGAATATAGATATAAACCATTTTCTTGATGAATTAAATAATCGAGTTAATTACATAAACTTTACTATTGAATTTGAACAAAGAAACTCATTGCCCTATTCAGATGTCTTAACTATTAAGGGAAAACCATGATTTTAAATTCAAAATATAAAGGAAATCAAGTAACTGTTCTTATGTGCACTATTATTCTTCACATCTTGATCAAATTAAACTTTCTGTATTTTCATGCATATTTTTGAGAGATTTACGTGTTTGAAACTTTACGAAGTAGGCAATGATCTAAAATACCCAAAATTCTTAACTGATAAATCCTTTAAAATTGAAAGAAAGAAATTTTACAATTCAAGAAAGAACAAGGATTTTCAACCAAGAATATGTTAACTCTCTTTTTGTGGCAGCAGTACAGTAGCAGTAGTAGCAGTACAGTAGCAGCAGTACAGTAGCAGTAGCAGCAGTACAGTAGCAGCAGTACAGTAGCAAGTACAGTAGCAGTAGCAGCAGTACAGTAGCAGTAGCAGCAGTACAGTAGCAGCAGTACAGTAGCAGTGGCAGCAGTACAGTAGCAGTGGCAGCAGTACAGTAGCAGTAGCAGCAGTACAGTAGCAGACGAGTACAGTAGCAGTAGCAGCAGTACAGTACAGTAGCAGCAGTACAGTAGCAGCAGTACAGTAGCAGTGGAGCAGTACACAGTAGCAGTAGCAGCAGTACAGTAGCGGCAGCAGGATACAGTAGCAGCAAAGTAGCAGTAGCAGAGTACAGTAACAGTGGCAGCAGTACAGTAGCAGTGGCAGCAGTACAGTAGCAGTAGCAGCAGTACAGTAGCAGCAGTACAGTAGCAGTAGCAGTACAGTAGCAGTAGCAGCAGTACAGTAGCAGCAGTACAGTAGCAGTAGTACAGTAGCAGTGGCAGCAGTACAGTAGCAGCAGTACAGTAGCAGCAGTACAGTAGCAGTAGCAGCAGTACAGTAGCAGTAGCAGCAGTACAGTAGCAGTGGCAGCAGTACAGTAGCAGTGGCAGCAGTACAGTAGCAGTGGCAGCAGTACAGTAGCAGCAGTACAGTAGCAGCAGTACAGTAGCAGCAGTACAGTAGCAGTGGCAGCAGTACAGTAGCAGTGGCAGCAGTACAGTAGCAGCAAGTACAGTAGCAGCAGTACAGTAGCAAGCAGTACGGAGTACAGTGGCAGCAGTACAGTACAGTGGCAACAGTACAGTAGCAGCAGTACAGTAGCAGCAGTACAGTAGCAGTAGCAGCAGTAATAGCAGTGGCAGCAGTACAGTAGCAGTCAACAGTACAGTAGCAACGTTACAGTAGCAGTAGTAGCATCAGTAGCAGATGTAGCAGTACAGTAACAGTACAGTAGCAAGTGCAGAGTACAGTAGCAACAGTACAGTAGTACAGTAGCAACAGACAGTACAGTAGCAGCAGTACAGTAGCAGTAGCAGACAGTACCAGTACAGTAGCAGCAGTACAGTAGCAGCAGTACAGTAGCAGTGGCAGCAGTACAGTAGCAGCAGTACAGTAGCAGTAGCAGCAGTACAGTAGCAGCAGTACAGTAGCAGCAGTACAGTAGCAGTAGTACAGTAGCAGTGGCAGCAGTACAGTAGCAGTGGCAGCAGTACAGTAGCAGTGGCAGCAGTACAGTAGCAGCAGTACAGTAAGCAGTACGTAGCAGACAGTACAGTAGCAGTAGCAGCAGTACAGTAGCAGCAGTACAGTAGCAGTGGCAGCAGTACAGTAGCAGTAGCAGCAGTACAGTAGCAGTAGCAGCAGTACAGTAGCAGTAGCAGCAGTACAGTAGCAGTGGCAGCAGTACAGTAGCAGTGGCAGCAGTACAGTAGCAGTAGCAGCAGTACAGTAGCAGCAGTACAGTAGCAGCAGTACAGTAGCAGCAGTACAGTAGCAGTAGCAGCAGTACAGTAGCAGTGGCAGCAGTACAGTAGCAGTGCAGCAGTACAGTAGCAGTGGCAGCAGTACAGTAGCAGTAGCAGCAGTACAGTAGCAGTAGCAGCAGTACAGTAGCAGTGGCAGCAGTACAGTAGCAGTGGCAGCAGTACTAGTGCACGTACAGTCAGTGCAGCAGTACAGTAGCAGTGGCAGCAGTACAGTAGCAGCAGTACAGTAGCAGTGGCAGCAGTACAGTAGCAGTGGCAGCAGTACAGTAGCAGCAGTACAGTAGCAGTGGCAGCAGTACAGTAGCAGCAGTACAGTAGCAGTGGCAGCAGTACAGTAGCAGTAGCAGCAGTACAGTAGCAGTAGCAGCAGTACAGTAGCAGTGGCAGCAGTACAGTAGCAGTAGCAGCAGTACAGTAGCAGTGCAGCAGTACAGTAGCAGCAGTACAGTAGCAGTGGCAGCAGTACAGTAGCAGTAGCAGCAGTACAGTAGCAGTAGCAGCAGTACAGTAGCAGTAGCAGCATACAGTAGCAGTGGCAGCAGTACAGTAGCAGCAGTACAGTAGCAGTAGCAGCAGTACAGTAGCAGTGGCAGCAGTACAGTAGCAGCAGTACAGTAGCAGCAGTACAGTAGCAGCAGTACAGTAGCAGCAGTACAGTAGCAGCAGTACAGTAGCAGCAGTACAGTGGCAGCAGTACAGTAGCAGCAGTACAGTAGCAGCAGTACAGTAGCAGCAGTACAGTAGCAGCAGTACAGTAGCACAGTACAGTAGCAGCAGTACAGTAGCAGCAGTACAGTAGCAGCAGTACAGTAGCAGTAGAACGGTAGCAGTGGCAGCAGTACTAGTAGTATCAGTGGCAGTAGTACTAGTAGTAGCAGTGGCAGTAGTACTAGTAGTAGCAGTGGCAGTAGTACTAGTAGTAGCAGTGGAAGCAGTACTAGTAGTAGCAATAGCAGCAGTAATAGCAGTGGCAGCAGAACTAGCAGTACTATTTTCAGCAGTACTAGTATCAGCAGTATCAGCAGTAATAGTAGTAGTACTAGTATCAGTGGCAGTACTAGTAGTAACAGTAGTAGTGGCAGTAGCACTAGTAAAATCCGTGGCAGCAGTACTAGTAGCAGTGGCAGCAGTACTAGTAGCAGTGGCAGCAGTACTAGTGGCAGTGACAGTAGTACTAGTGGCAGTGGCAGCAGTACTAGTGGCAGTGGCAGCAGTACTAGTGGCAGTGACAGTAGACTAGTGGCAGTGACAGTAGACAGTGGCAGGACAGGTACGTGGCATGAGTAGACAGTGGCGTGGCAGCAGTACTAGTGGCAGTGGCAGCAGTACTAGTGGCAGTGACAGTAGTACTAGTGGCAGTGACAGTAGTACTAGTGGCAGTGGCAGCAGTACTAGTGGCAGTGGCAGCAGTACTAGTAGCAGTGGCAGCAGTACTAGTGGCAGTGACAGTAGTACTAGTAGCAGTGGCAGCAGTACTAGTAGCAGTGGCAGCAGTACTAGTGGCAGTGACAGTAGTACTAGTGGCAGTGACAGTAGTACTACTAAGCTGTCGTGGTGTGTGTGTGTGTGTGTGTGTGCCTGTTTCCTTACTTTTAAATTGGAAGATGCTTATATTTATCGTTGCATTATCACTGTATCTCTTCCTTCCCTTCTCTTTCCCTCTCTCTCCTCTTCCCTTATCAAGCTGTAAAGGGTCTTTTCCCAAGTATTATCGTCTTTGAGCAGACTAATAGCGTAAATACTTACGTTACAAACAAGGTGACACTTTTGCACTCAATGTCTTTTACTCATGCTACAAACTACTCTCATGTTGTTGTTGTCTCTATCTTTAGAACTTCACTGAATTCATGCGCCCATTTGTGCCTGAGTGTGGGTAACAGATGGATGTAATGAGAAGCATGGAAAAGATGCATTATTAAGGAATGCATGACAGGTTTATCAATGAATTTATTATTAAGGGATAAATAAAGAGGTAGGAAAGTAGAATTGAAGTCTGAGTAAATCTGACTTAAAAAAATCTCTTATGGGTAACTGGAAATATTTTGTATGTTTATGAAACTATAAACTAATCCCTTGTTTATTTTTTCCAAGTTGCAAATTTCTTTTGCAATTTCAGCATTACTGACTTTTTTTTAGTCCGCAATATTTAGAACGAAACCTAGAGGAAAGGTGGCGTTCTTCACTGACGCGACTCTTAACAAATTTATCACAAAAGTGTTGTTAGTATGTATGTTTAGTTCAGTCAATATTTCCAATTAGATTTTCTAACTTGCATTTTAATTTATTTTAACCTCATTACAAACTCTTCTGAGTTTGTAGCCTTAAATTTCAAGAGTGTTATTAATCTGGGTTTATTGTGAAATAAGACAGTCAATGATCTATAATTTACTGATCACCAGTGAATGCCAGTGCAATTAAATTTATTTGGTCTTTTGAACATAGTGAGAATATCTCTGAGTACCTTAGTGTTATTAATACATCAGAGGATCTACACTAATTCTATTAATTAATTATAAGTTCCTTGGTGATGTGAGGATGTGTCCAGCTTAGGATAGTGAAGGATATAGATGAGTACAGGTCGAATGTTGACAAGTCCTTATAGGACAGGAAATTATTAATTCACATACTCTCAATTTTATTTCTTTAACAAATATTCTAAAGTTGCCAGAAATACATTTTACAAACCTAAAATAGGACAAAGAACCTCATTCAACCATGAATATGTTGGTTCTGCTCTGTTGGTTCTGCCCTGTTGGTTCTGCTGTGTTGGTCCTGCTGTGTTGGTTCTGCCCTGTTGCTTCTGCTGTGTTGGTCCTGCTCTGTTGGTTCTGCCCTGTTGGTTCTGCTCTGTTGGTCCTGCTCTGTCTTGAAAACTTTCTTGATATTTCTTCTCCACTTACTGTAAGAACTTTAAAAATTCAAGATATATAATAATAAAAGTCTATTTGATTAAGACTTTCCCTCCAAAATGCTGATGGCTGTGTCTATAACATTGCTTATAAAAAAAATGAAATAAATTTTATTTTGGGAAACCTGGAGAACGTCGTGAACAACAGTAGAGCTGAGAAATATTCTGACGCTTTTAAGAGATTTTAACCACCTTATTGATTTTCTAAAGGCCGAGAAAGTTAAATTAAACGAATCCATTGTTGAATGAAATATAATATAATCGAACTTATAAAAAATAGTGATGATTGCAACTTGAATATTACCGTATTTTACAAATTAGATTCATATATAATGAATGTTTGAGTATTTTAAGCTGAGTTGACAGAATTTCCCTTTGCCTGACATGTCACTTAAATTTTATCTGACATGTGACCTGACTAAAAGCTTCACAACAACGAAAAGGAATTTCCAGGCTATGTAAGGTCATATGTGAGGTGACAAATGACCTTACTCACTGATCAGCAACACTCCCATACAAGCAACGGGGTGGATGGGGGGTAGAAATCTTAAGCTCAAGTTCCATTACACTTATCAGTGCATCATCAGGAGCTGTGCAATGTTTCAAAGGCAGCAAGAGGAGAAATGTGGGGAAGTTTTTTCAGAGTCTGGTGGTATGAGTGGCACCTGCCAGGAGTGGCACCTGCCAGGAGTGGCACCTGCCAGGAGTGGCACCGCCAGCATCTCTCACTCAGTGAGGGAGGTCCGGCCGAATGCCAACTTCCCACCGAACCATCCACGTCCCACCCCATATGAGGTCGGGTGGGCTAAGCCTCACAGTTTGCAGACAGAATGAGTTAGAGTAACTAGGAGATAGTTAGTAGCCAGCCCTAAGCTTCTAACCACTGAGAACAGGTCAAATGACATAAGAAGTTACTATTGTTGATCATCATCATACAGAATGTACCTATTGTGTACAACCTTCTAAGTAATAAAATAGAAGGAATAAATGCCCTTATTTTGTCAACAGACAATACCTAATGTCCCAGAACATTTTAGAATATTCAGGAAATACTCTCAGTGTTAATTAATATGACTATGATCTCTGCTACTCCGATTTTTCTCTCTTACAATAACTAGACAATTCCTGATTGTTCTTTTTAACGCCAATATTATCATTAATATTACCATTATCATCATTATGTTGCTAACAAGCTAATTCATTGAACCACTGAACAAGTTGCAATTACCATGTTGCAGTCAACTATGTATATACCTTGTCCCGCTGTACCTCGACGGGTTAGGACATCGATAGGTCATTCTGTTTGCCTCTCTTTTGGGCTATCCTAGGATATTCTCACACACACACACACACACACACACACACACACACACACACACACAACACACACACACACACACACACACACACACACACACACACACACACACACACACACACACACACACACACACACAAATTATATATATATATATATATATATATATATATATATATATATATATATATATATATATATACTATATTGTCTTCTCTGAGGATGAGGGTCCCCAATAAAGTTCCAGAGGTGGTACCTCCCTATATTTTTGATATATATATATATATATAGTGCGCACAAGCGAGTGTGTATCCTTCGAAGTGTATATACAGTACACTGCTACTTGTAAAGTTCATTGCATACGTCAAGAGATAAATACTCCAAAATTATGTTCCAATTGCCTATTCTGAAGTACATTACAAAATTCTAGGCAAATGGATCAAATTGTTTGTTTATGATTTAAATAATTCCTGGTTACATACTCTAAGCATATCAATAATGTCGTGATCCTGTTTCCTTATTGAGTTTAAATAATCTTTGTTTATTCTACTTCTCATTTTCTAATAAAAAAAATAGCCAAAATTAAGGGCGCAACTAAAGATTTTCCTGTAAAATATTGGTACATAAATGATCTCATCATCAAGTTCAAGAATTTTACGCCCACCCACTTTCACTTCCTGCGTCACACGCCATCCAATCTCTCTATAGTTAAGTTTTTTAGTACCTTAAAATATTTTAACAATTTTTTTAAGCACTTAACAGTTTTCGTCATCAGCTTTTGACGTTAGTGTCTTCATTATTATATCAAAATATTTATTTACAAAACGTAGATAATGGCGTACATATGTAAGCCATATAGCGGATAAACTAAGTATAAGCAACTCTTGTTTGGGAATTAATTAAAAGCCGTAAAGAGAGTGAGACTCAGGTTAGGTTGGCAAATGAGAAGCGATTTTTTTTCTAGAAAAAAAAATATAGCCTTTGGAAACAGACGTGTGATATCCCGACGGTTGTTCAATTTAATTATAGATGAGACTGTAAAATAAGAGAGGTGTGACATTAAGAAAATGCATCTGAAACTTAGTGGGAGTTATCTCAGTTGTTCGTTGCTGATGGCACATTATTATCGGAAGATTCAGAAAATACGATCGTGGAAGAGTTTGGAAATTAGAAAAGAACAATTGAATGAGAGTGAGGAAAGTCAAGGCTACGAATGACTGGAGTAAAGAGGTATGGAGGATGCAAATGAAGTTGCAGATGTAGACGAATGTATGAAATACATTACACTGGATGCAAAACGTGTAATGTGCCAGATTATTGTGATGACAACGTCTTTGTATGTGAAGCAGTGTCTTTCAGTGTTGCAGTGAGGAGGAGGGTGGAGGCAGCACAGATGTGTTTGGTATCACTGTATGTTGTCAGCAGAGATGTGTTTGGTATCACTGTATGTTGTCAGTAATATGCGGAGAATAAAGACAGAAGAAACTGGAAGATTATGTGGTTATATAAACTATTTAATGCACGTAGACAAGGAGAGGTTGTTGAGATGGTTTGATCATTCAGAAAGAATGGAAAAACGACAGGGTATATAAACCAAGGTTGGGTAGAAGGAAGTACGTATATGGTACTTCCCAGAAGCGATCGGACAGACGGTGTGTGTAAACCAAATGAGTGGTAAGGGTCTGAATATATCTAACAGTCATGTGTGAGACTGTTAGAACGGAACAAAAAAATTATATGTAGTTTTTGGAATTTGATGTGTTGGTAGCAAGTTCGGTCAAGTTATTCTGAAAGATGGGAGAGAATGCTGACTTTTCGAAGATTATTTGAATGTGATGTCTGTGTAATTTTGACAAGAAATTGCACAGTTGACTGTGTTTCCTTCTCTAGGTCACAGTAATTTAGTGAAAAACGGCTATATTTAAAAACATCGAGTAAAAATTCCTTGTTTCTATTTCTCCACGAATACCGCAGGAACATCACTCTGCATTGATGTCATTATGCCAGAACATCTAAATTTTGGCTGACCCATGATAAATTTGGATGGATTATTGTTTTGTTATATCTAGGGATGGGACGAGACCAAAATTTTGGGCGATATCTATACCAAGTTGTCGTCCGATACCGACAATTTTCCCATATTTTTATATTTTTAAAAATTATAAAGCCTGTTTACAATATATAAAGGAATGTTTATTGCACAATGGGTATAAATAACACAGGAAGTTGAATATTAAATAACTTAAATTTTTTTAGATGATGTCATTACGATATACTTGGCCTGTTGTATTAGTTACTGGTATTCAAAGACACTTGTCGATAGTGTATACGTGTGTGTGTACTCACCTAGTTGTGCTCACCTAGTTGTGGTTGCAGGGGTCGAGTCATAGCTCCTGGCCCCGCCTCTTCACTGGCCGCTACTGGTGGTGTGTGTGTGTGTGTATGTGTACGTGACGCTGCCCTAGTGATGGAGGCACTGTACGTGACGCTACCCTAGTGATGGAGGCACTGTACGTGACACTGCCCTATTGATGGAGGCACTGTACGTGACGCTGCCCTAGTGATAGAGGCACTGTACGTGACGCTGCCCTAGTGATGGAGGTACTGTACGTGATGCTACCCTAGTGATGGAGGCACTGTACGTGACGCTACCCTAGTGATGGAGGCACTGTACGTGACACTGCCCTAGTGATGGAGGCACTGTACGTGATGCTACCCTAGTGATGGAGGCACTGTACGTGACGCTGCCCTAGTGATGGAGGCACTGTACGTGACGCTGCCCTAGTGATAGAGGCACTGTACGTGACGCTGCCCTAGTGATGGAGGTACTGTACGTGATGCTACCCTAGTGATGGAGGCACTGTACGTGACGCTACCCTAGTGATGGAGGCACTGTACGTGACACTGCCCTAGTGATGGAGGCACTGTACGTGATGCTACCCTAGTGATGGAGGCACTGTACGTGACGCTACCCTAGTGATGGAGGCACTGTACGTGACACTGCCCTAGTGATGGAGGCACTGTACGTGATGCTACCCTAGTGATGGACGCACTGTACGTGACGCTGCCGTAGTGATGGAGGCACTGTACGTGACGCTGCCCTAGTGATGGAAGCACTGTACGTGATGCTACCCTAGTGATGGAGGCACTGTACGTGACACTGCCCGAGTGATGGAGGCACTGTACGTGGCACTGCCCTAGTGATGGAGGCACTGTATGTGACGCTGCCCTAGTGATGGAGGCACTGTACGTGATGCTACCCTAGTGATGGAGGCACTGTACGTGACACTGCACTAGTGATGGAGGCACTGTACGTGACACTGCCCTAGTGATGGAGGCACTGTACGTGACACTGCCCTAGTGATGGAGGCACTGTACGTGACGCCAAATGACGTCACACTGTGAGTGCGTTTTTCAATTTTATGTCCCAACAAAATGATTTATTTGAAACAAACTACTGTAAATTATTAATAATTATTAATGTGAAAATAATAATAATAATAATAATAATAATAATAATAATAATAATAATAATAATAATAATAATATAGTAATAATAATAATATAATAATTATAATAATAATAATAATAATAATAATAATAATAATAATAATAATAATAATAATAATAATAATAATAATAATAAAAATAATAATAATAATAATAATAATAATAATAATTAATGTATTTCAGTTACTGTGAGATCCAATAAAGGCATCCCTGAAATTCATAACTCAGTTCCCAATGCACGCAATTGTAATTGTGAAGAGTGCAGCAAAAGTTGATAATGGAGTTCAATATTAGCGTTGAAGATTTACGGTAATCAGAAAAGGCGTTCCCAGGTACCAGAAGGAAGAATATAAATTTCTTTAGAAAAAATAATGGGTAATTAGGCCAAACCATACCACGGGTGGGGATAGAGAGTCATAAAACTCCAGACCGGCTAGTTAGGCACCGGGCCAGCTGGATACAATAAGATTCATCCAACTAGGTATATTTATACACCATAGGAAGGTTAGGATAGACGCCAGTGTGACCACAAATGCAAGTTTGGAATCGTGTCATTACGATTTCCTGAGTCATGGGTAATTAGGATTTTACACAGCCTAAATATAAATTCACACCTTTCATAGATGTCAAAATGACCATTGTCCTAAATTAGAAAAGAACATTAAGCTTGAATCCACTCAGAAGTTGCATTATTAAGTTATTAGCTTGGAATGATTGGAGATAATCAGATGCAACACCTACAAATTATAGCATGAAAAGCGGTATTTCATTTTTTGCAGCTTCGAAATAAAGCAAAATCAATCCAAAATTTTCTGCAAATTTTAAAACGCTTTAATAAAGTACAGTATGTAATTAAACTTTATAAAAATTGTGGAAAATTTTGATAATTTTTCTGTAATTTCTATGGTAAGTGATAGAAAAATAATGTTTGTGTAATAGTGTAGGTGTTTATCTTCAATGCGACTTTTAAAGGTGTTAATTTATATATGAACTTTTATATTACCTACAATTTCCATATTTTTTTGTATTCAGTTAATTAAGTAAAAATGTAATCAGTGTAATTTAGAGGAAATTAATATTCTGATAAGGATAATGTGCTAACACCCTGAAATGTCACTGAATATAATTAAATATATGTGTATAATATAATTGTTTAGAGAGAGGCATCGAAAATGGCGGAACGTAAACATTAAGTAATGAGTGTTGCAAAATTTAATCGTGGGTCATCGAGGCCAACAGAAAGAGTATTGGCAAAAATTGGGGACCATGAAATGAGTGAAAATAACGAGAATCTGGAAGGATTGAGATATATTGTGAATAATCATAATAAAGCCGATAAGGAAGATAATACTGGAAGCGATGATGTTGACCACCGTGTATAGTACAATTATGTTAGCCTCCCAGTGTGAACTAAAACTCACAACAGATAACGTAGCTAGTTAATAGCCAGTATTAGTTGCCTGCCTGTAGAGGGGCGTTACGATATATCACCAGGACCATAATTTGTTAAGATATATTTATAATGTAATTGAACCACTAATTAGTGTATAATTGTTAATGCACAAGAAATTACTTGAATTAAGTCACATAGTTTTTTTTTAATTATTATACAGTCCACAATCTAAATTGGCATTCCTGATATTCTAGAACCATATGTTCCTAATCCAAGGTCCCGAAGTGTTAGTTGGGGAGCTGAGACGGTGGGCATTGACTGAGAGATAGTGTTGCCTCACTGAACTCGCACATGTCTCCCAGGTACATCAATATCAGTAAGATGTGCCAGAGTTCTACCCAGTTATGTGGGTGAAAAGTTAATTCAAGATTGTACTTGAAAAAATTCATCCACGTAATTTATGACAAAAGCTTAGTATTCATAACATTCAAATTTTTGAATATCAAGGTACCACTGTAATAAACAAATATTTTGTGAGAAGGCAAACTAAAATGTTACCGAAAATGTTCTAGGAAATGTTAAAGTTTCCCCCTTTGTTAAGTTTAAAAACACAATAAAACTTTAGGATTTTATTTGTGTACAGTATTTTTTTCATATTTACATTTAAGTTCAAATTTTCAATAATCATATAGTAGTTAGACTGTTGGGTTTAGTCCTGACTCTTTCTCTTATACTTCAGCTCTTCCTCTCACCGGCTATTCTTCTTCTGTCCCCACTTCCCTCTCGCCCCTAGTGGGTCCTTACCTGAGAGTCTGAACTAACTAACTCAATAATCGATTAAGAAAAAATATTTCATTTTGATTTATTTTTAAATATTATATTGATAAAATTTATAAAATTATCTCATTGATACCCACACAGCCCAAAATTAATACAAAAATACTTCCATTTAAGATACACCAGCATTTAGAGTCAAAACAACTAATTGGTTATAACTATGACCATAATTTTTAAAGGGGTGGAGCGGTAAACCAGTGGAAGGCCTCGGTCAGTTGATCAAAAGTTCCAGTGGAGCGTCATCATCTGACTAAGACCTGCGTCAGAAGACACTTGTTAGAGATGTATTCTCTAATTATGACATTTTAATACTTAATAAAATTGGCACACTGGAATTTACACTCATCAAAGTGAATAAGCTGTGCTTTTGTGTTTTAATAAAGCCGATCAATGGTAAAGCTTTGATGTCGTTCAGAAAAGTCATTCTCCAGTAATTGACATGATTCCAACGATTCCAAGTTTGTTAACTATTCAGACTAACCTTATGGGGTATTATCTTTCTTAAAGAACCCATCGTCAATAATATTTTGAAGACAATAAGAAGCATTCTTTGTATAATGAGTAAAAATTAATATCCCTATTTATTCAATAAATTTTCCTAAGTGTAACTTATAGCACCCCAGAGCAAGGTGAAAATTTGAAGCCGATCTGAAGAGTCATTCTTCAGTTATGGCAAGGTTT
Source organism: Cherax destructor (assembly GCA_009830355.1). Lineage (NCBI taxonomy): Eukaryota > Metazoa > Arthropoda > Malacostraca > Decapoda > Parastacidae > Cherax > Cherax destructor. Next base: position 155,783 of record WNWK01001127.1, on the reverse strand, counting down.
CCAACGACTCCAATTTTTTTACTATTTTAATATATCAACAAATATGCCTGCACCCAAACGAAACTTAATAGGTAATATCCTGAACCAAAAATACATCAGCGATTAAATACTGAATTAAATATTTCACCATTTTTGAACGTTTAATGCTACGACACAGAGGATTTTGGTAGTTATCTGAGCCAATACATGAAGATAGGAATAGGTTCGAGAAATTTGGTTATAGGACATGTTCATAAGCAATTGTTTGAGGAGTTTCGTCCCCAGTTTCCTGGCACAAGTGTTGAAAATATAAATGCAATTGGTTTAGGCATTCTCCAGTTCTGAACGAAATAAATTCGAGAAGTTGGAGGAAGAAGTAAAAGAGACTAGATTCATGTCGGTCACTTTGCAGTCGGTGGAGGTTATCCCTGTATTCTATAACCCCATTCCTCTGTGGGGGATTAAGGTAGTGTGTGAGGGCTCACAGCAGAGTCGGGTTAGTGGTCCCTTGCTTCAGTCGTGAATTCAGCCTGAAGCCTGCCGCACCACTTCAGGGTAACTTCAATCAATGGGGTACTGACCTTTACTCCTCACAGTAGGCAGTGTTAACGTGACAGGCAGCTACTTTGGTAATCTCTGGTCGTGAGAGTGTCACCTCTATATACGTGTATACACCTGAATGCATTCACCAATACTCACGTGGTAGTGTGGGGAACAGAGGTTACCTCAGAATACCTCAGAATACCTGTGTGGGTCACGCAACTGCCTGTTTCAGCTAGTGAGTCCTTTGCCTGTGGTGATCGTATGGTGCACGAATGTATTCACCGCGCAAGGACACAGAGAAAGGTGCCTTGCTCACTGCTGAAATGTGACTGACTCGCTGTCAGCTCAGCCTACCCCCGGGCTGAAGGTGCCTAAGGCGTAATTAATGTATGGGACATATAATTACTACAGTAAGCTAACGACTATCCCTAACTTAACTTGAATATCTGGAGTAGTAATGTAGTAATTGTAGTGTATAATTAGCCTAGAAGTTATGAGGCTAATTCTTAGTTGCAGACGAGATGTGGGGCAGGCAATACAAGAAAGTGGAGCATACTGTGAGCCTACTTGTGCCTCGTACAGAATCTTGCAGCCTCTACTGTCAAGCAGATGCTAGATACGTCGACGTTCAGTAAGCTTCCTGGCCGCCTTGTTTGCCAGGTTTACAACGTGGTTCTTCATGATCAGTTTGGAGTCGAATTTCACCCCAAGGACATCAACTTCCTCCCCAGGTACCATCACTCTTCCATTCATACTTACCATTGCTACAGCATTACCATCATGGTGTTTAGAGACCATCATCCCTTGTGTTTTTTTCATGAGCAAATGTTACCTGCCATCGTTGACTGTGAGGGAAAAGTTCATTAGATGGGAGTGCTGGCTGTATGAATGGTGGTGGTGGTAGTTTGGTGGGTAGTATGCTTGTTCTGTTAGATGGGTGCTTCGTTCCCGCTACCCTTCCTCCCTTCTGCAACCGGTGGGTGGTGACGAGTGTCCCACCAACCGGTTGTCAGTCACTTGACTTTCGGCTCCCATAAAATTTGTAAGTATTCATTCCACTCCTGTTTAATTTATTATGTGTTTGGGTTAATTTAGCTTCAACAAGACCTTCACTCTTGTTTAGGTTTTTATGCTGCAAATTCTTCCTGTCATTATTTGGACTTAGTGTAACGATTGGTGTGTAATATTGTGTTTCTTTATTTTAGCCTTGACTGTCGGCTCTGGTCATCCGACCAGGCGAGATAAGAGGGGCAGCATTAATCTTGAACAGATCTTACATTCAATCAGCCGTTCCCCAGTTATCACCCCACCAACGTTTCATGGTAGTTCTTTACTGGCGACTCAACTGCTTCAGAAGTATTGTGGTGGTCAGAGGACCCCAGTGCCTCTGTTCGTCAGAATATATAATCGTGTTGGGGTCACTGTCTACTCAGTGTGTCACGTCCACCTGTGACCCCCCATCCCCCATCGTCATCAACAATGGCTAAGCGTTCCAAACCTCGATTCAGAGCTACGTGCCCAGAACATCGGCACGGCAGATTTTCTCCACTACGTATTGTGTACATATTAGCTTTGAGTCACTAATTATTTATATATTTCATTTTTCATTTCTTTGCTTCAAGTAGGATTAATTTCATGTTTAAGTGTTTTATATTCTTTACGAGTTTTACATATTATTTTATAATTTTTTTTATCTTATTGTATCATTGATTTTTCTATCTTTTCATTTCCATAAGGAGGAACCAGCTTTATCAAATACTCTTTGAGGGTCTGACAGGGCTGTAGAACCTTCACATTTACCCCAGGCTGATATAGCTGTCAGCTGGTGACTGATGTAGCGTAGAGCAGCTGGCATTTCCTCTCTTAGATAAGTAAATGTTAGCGTGCAGTCATCTGCATATGCATGGGATTCTGGGAAAAGATACAGAAGGTCGTTGAAGTAGACATTCCATAACAATGGCCCAAGCACATTTCCCTGTGGAACACTTGCCCCAGTAGGATGTCTTGCTGACTCTGTCCCATTGATAACTACCCTTAGGAGGAGACAGTGTAGAGCCTGCAATTCCCAGTGCTTGCATTTTTGCCAAGAGTCCCTGGTGCCATACTCGGTCGAAAGCATCAGCAATATCCGCTGCTACTACACAGCTGAGTTTGGATTCATCCAGTGACTGGTTCCACTTATTGGAAAGGTTTAGCAATAGATCAGCAGCAGAGTAACTTTTTCTGAAGCCATATTGACGGTCACAAAGTGAGTAGTAGTCGAAAAACTGTCATTTGCCGTAAAATTATTGTCTCAAGGATCTTGCCAGTGATTGACAGGAATGACACTGGTCTGTAGTTACTGATTTCTGCTCTCCTCTTCTTTTAGTGAACAGGGCCTACATTTGCCTGTTTCCACAGAGGCCATTTACACTGTACTAGGCAGCGCTGAAATATGCGAGTTGGAGGTGCTGCTAGTTGGTCAGCACATCTACTCAGCAATCGTGGGCTCAACTTGTCTGGGCCCACAGTTTTGTCATGGTCCAGCGATTTAAGAAGATACACCTCCTGCCTTATTGTCACCACCGACAGCTTTGACACCGTGCTTGCGGCTAGCCAAGGAGGGTTCCTCGCTGGATCAGGAACTTGCATCTTGGCAGCAAAGTGTTCAGCAAAAGAGGTCGGCTTTTTCCTGACTCCTTGTAGATGTGGTCCCATTCTGTCGATTTAGAGGCGGAATGAGTTCATCAGGCAGATAACCTTGTCTGTCCTTGACCAAGGACCACCTGGTTTTGGAACCCACTCTACCTGACGCTAGCTTTCTTTTTTTGTCAGCCTCCCATTTAGAAATGGCCCATTCGTGAGCTTCACCCATATGCCTATAGGCTTGAATGTGCAGGTTCCTTTTATAGGTAGTGGAATGTCTCTTATATCTTCTTCAGTAGCAGCCTCTCTACAACGAAAGCCGAACCAAGGCTGATTTGTAGGCTTTGTTACATACTCCCGATGAGGGATGTGTTCTTGTTGTAGATTAAGGATATGTTCAGTGAAGGCATTCACTTGGTTGTCGACATCCCCTGGAGAAGAGCATTCCAATCAGAGGTGGGGAGTTCAGGGCAAAAGGTCAACCAGTTTGCTCTTTCCCACAGCTAGGTTGTACGTGAAGATTCCTCACCTTGTTCTGTTGGGATCTTCACTGTTGTAAAAACAGCCTTGTGGTCAGATGATCCAACATAGCCGAGGGGTTGGCAAGTGACTATACCTTCTGATAGATCACTCACTACTGGGTCGAGGGAGGAGCCAGAGATGTGAGTAGGGAAATCAGTAAAGTTTTTTATGTCAAGCACTGCGAAAAGGTCATTAAAGTCCCTCTGTATAAGATGTTGGTTGAGGTCACCAAGAATTATATGTTGACATTTGTATTGAAGCAGAAGGAAGTCCACATTTTCCATTAGGAAGTTGGAGTCTGTACATAGCACAAGCTAGTACAGAGGTACTAGTGTTTATGCATAGCTTGAAGAACATTATTTCTAGGTGAGTAGGGATGGCAACATCAATGAGCTGGGCATGTATACTTTTAGAGAAGCACACAGCAACACCTACTCCTTGTCCTTGTCTGTCTCTTCTCATCCATGTGGTGTAGCCAGCAATTCTTGCAAAATTTTCCGAAATCCTGACGTCCAAGAATGTTTCAACTACAGCTTTCATGTCGGGACGTCTAGTGTTCACGAAACTGTGCGTGAGCTCTCCAACACTGAGCGTGAGCTCTCCAACACTGGTGATGAATCTCTCTCTCTCTCTCTCCTTGGTATATTTTTCCACACATTTACAACTGTTTCTGAACCAGTACTTTTCTATAATCTTTCTGAATCTACTCAACTAGCATGGAATAATAAAACTGCAAATTATTATTGAAATCGACGGGAAGGTAATAATGTGTGATGGAATCTGTGGTGAGTCGTGGACATTAAAACTTTTATTTGTCACCAATAAACACATACTAAATAGGAACATCAAGAACATGAAAGTAAAGGAGAAATGTATAAGGCCCACTGGTCCATCAAGATAATAAATATTTTGCTAAGAAATTGCGAAACATTGGAGAGCATATTAAAAAGGATCTAAACGTGATATTAATTTTTTTCACTTTAAATGAAATTAAATTTTAAATGTTGGTGAACAGGAAACCGTGGATTCTATTCGCTTGATAGCGAACATTTACACACTGTTCTCTTGGTTTAGATTACAGCTAATCAGAACTCTTAAATATTTTTCACATTCAGAGTGATTATGATCTACATTATTTAGTTTGTAAGCGCCTGGTTATTTTGTTTTACAAGTCTATATTAAACTGCATCTGCCATTTCACAGATCACTGCATCAGTGTATTCAGATCTTCCTATACAATCTAGTGTTCTCGTCAGAATAAATCCGACGGTTTATTTTGGTGTCGTCGGCAAACTTGCTTATGTCGTTATTTTTTCCCTCATTTATGTCGTTCATGTATACTGTGAACAACAAAGGTCCCAACACTAACCCCTGTGGAACACAGCTATGATTTCTCCCCATTTATGCAAACTCTCTGTTGCCTATCTGTCAAAAACGGCTCTATCCAGGAAGAAATTTCTCCTATTCCGTGTCCCTCTACTTTCCTCAACGATCTCCATTGAGAAACTCTATCAAAAGCCTTACTGAAGTCCATATTCATCACCACGATCTACCTCCTTAAATACCTTAGGGGAAAAAAAATAGTATATTCGTAAGGCAGGAACGCCCCTTTGCAAAACCGTGCTGAGATTCAATAATCAATATATGTCTTTCAAAGAGACTTCGAATAGCTTCGAAACATCTATATTGGCTGACAACTATCTGAAATATTCTGAAGCTGAAAGGAGGTGGTGCTACCAGTTTCATGGAGGCCCATATGACCAACAAATACAGTGGGCAGCACCATGCTATAACTCCCCCCAGTAGATGATTTATTTCTCTTGGATTATGTGGCAAGTGTGAGATATAGTAGTAAAGATTACCTCTGCCTGGCATTTATCTTAAAATAGAATATGATGGATTCTGCCACCTCTGTAACCATTAGGTTCCATGTTTTATTTCATTGAGCTAAAATGAATTATTACTCCAAAATTCTGTAAGCTAAGACAAACTTTTTTGATCATTGTTCAACAATATTCATAGCGAGAACTGATCCACAGATAAAAAAATAATTTAAAATAGTAAGAAATGCTTGAAGCCTTATAGCAAGAGATATGATAATTGTAGGACTATTTGGTGAAGCCTACAATAAATGCCAGGCAGTTAACAGGCAAACACAGACAGGACTAAGATGATGCCTCACAGTAGGTCCTTTAAAATACAAACGTTGCACAAGACACTCAAACTAACAACTGACGTACAGGTGTCTCAGTTGCACCTTCAACCACCACCAAGGTCTCAGTTGCACCTGCAACCACCACCAAGGTCTCAGTTGCACCTGCAACCACCACCAAGGTCTCAGTTGCACCTGCAACCACCACCAAGGTCTCAGTTGCACCTTCAACCACCACCAAGGTCTCAGTTGCACCTGCAACCACCACCAAGGTCTCAGTTGCACCTGCAACCACCACCAAGGTCTCAGTTGCACCTGCAACCACCACCAAGGTCTCAGTTGCACCTGCAACACCACCAAGGTCTCAGTTGCACCTGCAACCACCACCAAGGTCTCAGTTGCACCTGAAACCCGACCACCAAGGTCTCAGTTGCACCTGCAACCACCACCAAGGTCTCAGTTGCACCTGCAACCACCACCAAGGTCTCAGTTGCACCTGCAACCACCACCAAGGTCTCTGTTGCTACCTGCAATGAACCAAAATTTCCAGTAGGTCTCAAATTAAATCTGCAAACCTCCAACCTCAAATCATTCAGTTAATAAAAACTGTATTAATGAAGGTTAATTTTCAGTTAAAAGGCACCTGCAACCACCACCAAGGTCTCAGTTGCACCTGCAACCACCACCAAGGTCTCAGTTGCACCTGCAACCACCACCAAGGTCTCAGTTGCACCTGCAACCACCACCAAGGTCTCAGTTGCACCTGCAACCACCACCAAGGTCTCAGTTGCACCTGCAACGACCACCAAGGTCTCAGTTGCACCTGCAACCACCACCAAGGTCTCAGTTGCACCTGCAACCACCACCAAGGTCTCAGTTGCACCTGCAACCACCACCAAGGTCTCAGTTGCACCTGCAACCACCACCAAGGTCTCAGTTGCACCTGCAACCACCACCAAGGTCTCAGTTGCACCTGCAACCACCACCAAGGTCTCAGTTGCACCTGCAACCACCACCAAGGTCTCAGTTGCACCTGCAACCACCACCAAGGTCTCAGTTGCACCTGCAACCACCACCAAGGTCTCAGTTGCACCTGCAACCACCACCAAGGTCTCAGTTGCACCTGCAACCACCACCAAGGTAACATCTGTTGTTAACTCCGATATTTTTTGTAATCGCCTTAAATTTTAATAGCACATGTTAGTGTTTGCTCAAAATTAAATACTGGATAACCTCTTTAACCTCAAACATCATTATCAGTTAAATATAAATAAACTGGTATTAATGAAGGGTTAAATTAAAGAACTATAGAACATTGTTAATTAAAGGGACAATAAAGTATTCATCAATACTTGTCTTAATGCAATTGTGCCTATAATGTTAGTTTTTAAGCGGATTGCGTTCTATTGTCCCAGTTGTCTAAGATAAACATTAAACCTGACAAACTATACATAACCGTCGGCAGACCTTGAATGTCCAAATTATACGAAGTAATCAATATTGTCTAAACTTAGAAATCTATGACTGGTTCGAGACATACGCCTAAGAGTTCTAAAGTTTTCGAGCGAAAGTGAATTAGTTTATAAAGCGCCTCGACCTTGGTCTTCAAAATTAAACTTTGTGTGTTGGTTTAAGTATGAATAACAACCTTAAGATTATTGACCCCTCAAGGAAGGTCCCTAGATGCAGGTGATGGGCTCTTGACCCAAGTGCTATGTGATCCCTACACGTTTACCGCTTACCTGTGAATAATCTGAAAACAAAAATAAGATCATTGATTCTGAACTCTCAATTTCTTTTAAGTGGAAAACAAGTATGTATATAACAAGGTGACAGATAATGCCAGGGCAAACTCCACTCCCCATAAAGGCAGGAAATATAAAAGAATAGTGCTTTAAAAGCTGAGTCTGGATTATTGCTCATAAATAACAAAAATGCGGAAAAATTGGCACAGTAAATACAGCCATATTTTATCTTAGTGGCCTGTGGAAACTCATATTTCTGCACAGATTACTAAGAACAGGTAAAGTTTTCTCGATTAGAAGGCAACAGTTAGGAAGTTGTGGTGGGTAGCGTCTTCCCCACAAGTTTAGAGCCACAGGTGTGGAACTCAGGTGTGGAACTCAGGTGTGGAACTAATACAGTCTCACCAAGACGACCTCAGTCCTTGATAACACTCAGAAGAAATGAGCCTTATAACTTGTGAAACTGAACTAGACCAAAATTAGTTCATCAAATTTCGTAAATCATTGTGACGAAATTGATCATCAATATTATGTTATATAAAAGCTATTTTTTTATATAACTATATTTAAATAAGTCAACCCATCTCAGTCTTAATAAAAAAGTTATTCCTCATATCTAGATTTGCTTCGGTCGCTGTGCGTTCTGAGAGAGAGAGATAAAATTCCCTGTGTCTTATATCGCCGATCTCTACCTAAAAGCTCTATCTCAAAATCCTATATAGGCAAAAAGCAGCAGCTCATCTCACTAAACATAATGAGGATATAAATATGTCAACCCCCAAAATGTCAAGGAGCTGGAGGTCAATAATTTCAAGAACTCGCAAATATACAAGGAAGTGTTGATCAAAACCTGGAGACGCTTTGCAGAAATAAATCACAACCCATATGAGACACAGGAACAAGACCCTAACCTGATATGCACCAATATTATATAAGCAAAATGAATCACTCTTATTATATATATATATATATATATATATATATATATATATATATATATATATATATATATATATATATATATATATATATATATATATATATATATATATATATAACCGCAACATTCAAACTTGTCTTTCGCAAATTTTTTGCTTAAACACACATCCACCCGCCTTCTTCTTCAGCAAAACAAATGTTGCCTTTGAAGCCAAGATCGCTGATTTTTCTTCGGCATGACACATATTGTATATAAACATCGGGTATCAGAAACAGTGTGAACCTAAAGTAAAACGTATATACATATACTCTCTCGAGGGATTTAGGATCTTAACATCTATTTTCTAAGGATTAAATAACCTTCAATTGTATAATAAATTATTTGATCATTGAGTTCGGAAGCGATATTAATTCACGGAGATTAAATATTGTTTTGGTCGAGTGGTGACGGGGGTCTCATTCAAGTTAGTGACGAGCTGGGGTGGAGTGTTTGAGTGCATCTGATTATTTTGTGTCGGCTCCAAATTTGCCTGAAATGCTCTGCATAACAAGGGGCTTTCTATATATAGTAGTACGTCATTGATGTTAGCTATGGTCTGTATACCTTGTACATGTACTCGTAGAAATAAAGATATTACAGCCTCTCCTCTCTTAGCGACGTACAGGTCTCCCTCTACCTTGTAAACATATCCTCTAGCAGTTTGAGGATAGTGAGAAGGCGACTGAGGAGGCGACTGAGGAGGCGACTGAGGAGGCGACTGAGGAGGCGACTGAGGAGGCGACTGAGGAGGCGACTGAGGAGGCGACTGAGAGAACGACCACTAAGCTTCATCCAGCAACGGTTCACATCTGCTGTTATTTATTTGAAGATCGTCATATTCTTGAAGAACAATTGCTTACATATTTCATGCTGGATGGTTAAGCTGTTGAACCTTACCTCAAATAAGGAATAAATGATTCATAAAACATTTATTGCATAACTTTTTTTTATACATTTTTCTGTTAGCCTGATATTTTTACATTCGTTTCAGAACAACATAGGCACATATTTTACAGGTAACCAGTTATCCCGAGGAAAGAGATTTATACCTGGCCAGCTTTTGCAAGCGACGAGTGGTTGCTAGGTAAAATATTTTGCTGATTCTTTCGTTGCATAGCGAAGGTTTCCACATTTCAGGTAAAATTGTTCCTGTACTATTGCGTGTCGTTACGTTGATAACTTCCGTTCTTCGTCCTTATTTTAGTTAGTTAGTTATTTAGTTAGTTGTCTGAAGGAAATTTGTAATGGGTAAGATTTAGCTGAACTACTTCACTGTCGAAAACATTAATTCCTAAATATAACTTGACGTGTTTACAAGATACCACTTATTTGAACATCATCTATAGCTCTAAAATATGTTCCCATTAGGTATATTCAGCACAATATATTCGAAATTGTAGCAGAATACAGTACATGATATGCTACAAAACTGTTCACCTCACTATACCTTCAAAGTTATATTTAGTTTTCAACTTACGATTTTTCTTCACCTCGTCCAGTCCAGATATTCCAGCTCTGTTACAATCGTAATTGAAATAAATTATTTATGGAATGTAGTATCTATAAAAAACCATGTTGAAGCTTAGAATTTCATTAAATCTTCACGAAAAAATTGACAGTTGATTGAGCCGAGATAACGTGGGAGGATAGGCTTACTATTGAAGACCACTATGGAAGGCTGGTACGCATGGGACCTCAGTTAGATGGGAGTATGGTGACCTCAGTTAGATGGGAGTATGGTGACCTCAGTTAGATGGGAGTATGGTGACCTCAGTTAGATGGGAGTATGGTGACCTCAGGATGGGAGTAGGTGACTCGTAGATGGGAGTAGGACCAGTTAGATGGATGGTGACCTCAGTTAGATGGAGTATGGTGACCTCAGTTAGATGGGAGTATGGTGACCTCAGTTGATGGGATAGGAGACCAGTGATGGGGTGACCTCAGTTAGATGGGAGTATGGTGACCTCAGTTAGATGGGAGTATGGTGACCTCAGTTAGATGGGAGTATGGTGACCTCAGTTAGATGGGAGAGGGGCCTCAGATGGGTATGGTGACCTCAGTTAGATGGGAGTATGGTGACCTCAGTTAGATGGGAGTATGGTGACCTCAGTTAGATGGGAGTATGGTGACCTCAGTTAGATGGGAGTATGGTGACCTCAGTTAGATGGGAGTATGGAGACCTCAGTTAGATGGGAGTATGGTGACCTCAGTTAGATGGGAGTATGGTGACCTCAGTTAGATGGGAGTATGGTGGCCTCAGTTAGATGGGAGTATGGTGACCTCAGTTAGATGGGAGTATGGTGACCTCAGTTAGATGGGAGTATGGTGACCTCAGTTAGATGGGAGTATGGTGAACTCAGTTAGATGGGAGTATGGTGACCTCAGTTAGATGGGAGTATGGTGGAAGGAAGTTTTGAGCTAATGGCTTGAGCATCAATCAGGCATGTGGGAGAGTGCAAATGTATAATGGATGGAGTTAAGACAAGTTGTTTAAATATCTTATCGTGCTATTTAAGAACGGATTAAGGGGAACCCACTCAGCCGGACTTGACTCCTGTAGGGAGGGTTGATGTTGCTGTACGGAGGGACATTTTAAATATGATGTTTGTGCATTTCTGGTAAGATAAATATTGAATAAATGATAGTAAATGTGTTTCCTTTTTTTTTTTTGGGGGGTCACCCTACCTACATGGTAAACAGTCTCTGTGATCAAAGAACATATATAATGTAACTGTCAATATGAACACTTTTCTTTAATCAGCTTTTCCTTAATAGTTCTCACTGTTGAGATGTAATCGTGTCATTACGATTTCGTGGGTCATGTTGACGGCTTTGAGGGGGACTTGAGCTAGAGTTCGTCACGGCCATGCTAGCGGAGATTCGTCTGTAAAAACTTGCATTTGTGGACACAGTGGTGCCTATGCTAACCTTCCTATGGTGTAATCCACCTAGTAGTTAGACTATTGGGTTTAGTCCTGACTCTTTCTCTTCTACTTCAGTTCTTCCTCTCACCGGCTATTCTTCTTCTGTCCCCACTTCCCCCTCGCCCCTAGTGGGTCCTTACCTGAGAGTCTGAACTGAACTTAACTATGGTGTAGAAATATACCTAGTTGGATGAATCTTATTGAAGCTAGCTGGCCCAGTGGCTTACGCGACGGTCTGGAGTTCTGAGACTCTCTGACCGCGGGTTCGAACCCCACCCGTGGTATGGTTTGGTGGGTTATTATCCTTTTCCCATAAGATACAAGCGTCATTAAAGGTGACTAAAATTCCATCTGACGCATTAATTACTAACTAGAAATTAAATTACTTTCTTCTTGTTTGACTGTGTCGATTTACTACAAATGTAAGAAATAACATTTTCAATGCAATAAAAGGAAACCGAATGTTCCAGCAATGAGAAAACAATGTAAAAAATCGTGGGGGCATTTTGAATATGGAGCGGTAGATGGTATTAAAATATATCGTATCTGAGAGAACATGAACAAAAGTTGTGGAACTATTAAATAACAGTGAAAGAAAAGAGGTGTAAATGTTTAAATTCAAGAATTTTGTAGATTACAATAAAAGTGAGATATATGAAGTAAATAACATTGGGTTCTTTAGCACCTTAAGTTGAATGGAGTGCAGGGAAAGTTTTTAATTAATTTTCATCCAAGAGAGAGGAGAATACTGGTAGCGGAGACTTAACTGATAAAGTGGGAAAGACTGTTGTAAAGGAAGTAAGCAGAACGATTTGAGTCCCAGGAGTAAATGAAGAAAATATTTAGAAACAAGGTTATTACTAGTTATTATATGTTTTAAGAGATAAGATGAAGTTCTGAACGACAGCAGTTCGCGAAGCTGTGTATTGTTAATTTGATAAATGGTACACTTGTGGAGGAATGTGTTTCAGATGAGAGAATAAATTATGAGATAAATCATTGAGTAAGAGTATGAGTAAGAGGATGATGGAGTAAAGAGAAAATGGTGTCAGCAGGAAAGGAGAAGATAATATCAATGACGGAATATTTTATGGGGGGAATGAGCAACTGTTAAATAAAATGTAGACTACAGGGAGAGAAGGTATTGAGGAGGTCCCGGAGAAATGGAGGGAATAAAAACAACAGAGGGTTGTTGTTATAGAGGGGTGGATGAGGATGGAAAGACGAAAGACGGGAAGATAGGCAAGAAAAAGTTTTTATTTAAAAAGTTTTAACAATAAAAAAAATTATTTAAGAAAGCCAAAGTCAATGGATGAAAAATTATTTAAAAGCGTGTTAAAGGGGGTAAAAGAATAAACATCGATCAGAATAAAAAGTTGTTTTGGAGAGATATATAAATAAACTGAGAAAGCCTGTGGAGCAAATAGATTTGGCAGGCAAGAATTATAGTGGAGAGATATTTGATGGTGAGGAAGAGATATTGAAATAATAGACAGAATATATGAAGAATTCCAAAACGGTAGCGATGAATGGAGTTTAAGAATGTCTTGTCTTGCAGAGAGACATATAATCTAGGAAGAGGGAAGAGACAGAAATGAATGAAGAGGGAATGGGTGAGTAAATGAATACTTTGAAAAGAGATTAAAAAGTCATGAATATGTATGATTAAAACTGATGCAGAAAGAAGGTAGAAGTAAAGTTTGGGAATGATTCATGTATTTGTTTAATATATTCATGAGAGAAGAAAACCCTGGATATTCTCACTGTATAAGTAAACAAGACTTGCAGGGAAATAAATATTATCAAAGGAGCTAAGAGGATGACAGGAACAAGGAATGAGCTCTTGAGATGGTTTGGTAACTGGGATAAGCAGGAACAAGACAGGTTGACCAAGAGATTGCATAAATCAGGGGCCGAGTGAAGGAAGGGAAGGGGTGTCACTGGAAGAGTGGGAAGGTGGGTGTGAAAATTGTTTTAAGTGACAGAAACTGAGGAGATTAATTGATCTGTATATTTCGACTCCTTTCTGGGACCATCTTCAGCAGTAATGAATAATGCATTTTTATTCTTCAGTAACTCGTCATATTTATTACTAACTATATTCTCTTATTTTTGATAAATTGTTATCGATGCAGTTTGTAAGATGTATTTTTTTAGAGTACTTGTTAATGTGACGCGTTGTGATCTATGTACTTTTATGTACTTATGTACAAACTCACTCGTGACATTTCTAGACTACTAGCAGTAATTCAGTAATATGTCTAGTAAGAGACAAACACCTAACAAATATGGTGAAAAATAAGTTAACTAAGATGTTTAATAAACATCACATATAACAGAGACGTTGTGCAATAAATTATCGACTTAATAAATTTCGTTGTTTTATTTTCATGTGTTAAACTGATGAAGTTTAGTTGAGTACACAGTACAGCCCTTCAATACAATGTCTATTACATTCATTTACCTAGAAAACAGTTGACAACTATTATACCATTACTAGAATGCTTTCGGAAACGCATGAATATATAGTATTGTAACCACGAACAAATGGTATTTAATTAATAACAACACTGCGACTAGCCGGGGATCGAACCCGTGTTGTTTAAGCCCACCTAATTGTTGTTATTGATTAAATACCACTCGTTCGTGGTTACAATACTGTATATACTGCTTGTGGAGGCTAATACACCAAACGGGGAGTAGAATGGAATTAGCTCTGAGACACCCACACCATCGTATGTCCTCGGATCACGGTACAACACCTAGCTCTTCTGGGTGCATGATTCTTGTAGGATTGTATAGTTCCGTGGGTTAGAGCGTCGTGGAATTTTCGCTCACCATGAGACGGGCTAAAAAAACACGGGTTCGATCCCCGGCTAGTCGCAGTGTTCTTATTGTTATATATATATATATATATATATATATATATATATATATATATATATATATATATATATATAAATATATATATATATATATATATATATATATATATATATATATATATATATATATATATATATATATATATATATATATATATATATATATATATATATATATTATATATTATTAACACTTCGGCCGTCTCCCACCAAGGCAGGGTGGCCCGAAAAAGAAAATCTTTCATCATTCACTCCATCACTGTCTTGCCAGAGGCGTGCTTACATAACAGTTATAAAACTGCATCATTAACACCCCTCCTTCAAAGTGCAGGAACTGTACTTTCCACCTCCAGGACTCAAGTCCTGTCTGCCGGTTTCCCTGAATCCCTTCATAAATGTTACCTTGCTCACACTCCAACAGCACGTCAAGTCCTAAAAACCATTTACCTCCATTCACTCCTATCTTACACGCTCACGCATGCTTGCTGGAAGTCCAAGCCCCTCGCACACAAAACCTCCTTCACCCCCTCCCTCCAGCCTTTCCTAGGACGACCCCTACCCCGCCTTCCCTCCACTACAGATTTATACACTCTCGAAGTCATTCTATTTCCTTGCAACCTCTTTACATGTCAATCCCGCACCTCCTATCTATCTATCTATCTATCTATCTATCTATCTATCTATATATATATATATATATATATATATATATATATATATATATATATATATATATATATATATATATATATATATATATATCATTGACAAACTGCGGCATAACTGGGGATCGATCCCATGCTACTTTGGCTTGCTTCGTGGGAAGCTCAGAGCTATTTTTCAGTCTACTCCCGTCTGAATACCAGCCTTCATGAGCAGTCTATATATTGATGTAACCACAAAAACATGTGGTATCGAATCATTAACAAACTGCAGCATGGCCGGGGATCGATCCCGTGGTCAAGTGGTTAGAACTTTGACTGGCTTCCCACTAGGCAGGCCAAAGTGGCACGGATCGATCCCCGGCCACTCCGCAGTTTGTTAATGATTCAATACCACTTGTTTCATGGTTACATTTATATATATATATATATATATATATATATATATATATATATATATATATATATATATATATATATATATATATATATATATATCAACACTGCGACTTGCTAAGGAGTCGAACCCATGCTGCTTTGGTCCGCCTCATGATCAGCAAAACACATGATGCTCTACTCCCGTGGACTAGAGCATCATGTGCTTTCGCTCACCATGGGCGGGCCAAAGCACATGGGTTCGACTCTTCTAATCGCAGTGTTGTTATTGATCAATACCACTCGTTCGTGGGTACAATATATATATTATATATATATATATATATATATATATATATATATATATATATATATATATATATATATATATATATATATATATATATATATTGAAAATTGAAGACAGACCGGAGAAAGAGCAAGGCAAGTGCAATATTTCTGTCAACCAAGACGAGGTAGCATGAAGAGAAGCGTTACTCTGACTACGTTTTTGTCCCTTCAAAATAAACATTACCTGAAGACCATCAAGAAGATTCAACTGGAAGAAATACAAAGCGCTGCATAGTGAAACATAATGGAATATGTCCAGCAGCTCACACCTCCAGCAGCACAGCGCCACGCTTTGTGTGAGTCTTAGAGGTAGTGAAAGCAACATAGGTGCGTTCAGTGTTTTTGAGTACAGTACAATACTGTTTGATAAGGAACTGGGATAAGGATCCCAGCACAGTACAGTATCATAAGGATTAAGAGTGATCCCGGCACTTCTGACAAGAACAAGGGGTAAGTGATCTCAGCACAGGAATAGGGGCGAAGAAAATAGGATAGTATTGTCTTTCAAGAACTAGGAGCGAGTGGTGTAAGCAAGCACAGTGCATCTGACAAGAACATTAGTGAGTAATCCCAGTACTAGATGATGAAGACCGGAGACGAGTGATCTCAGCACAAAAGTGACTGACAAATTGCAGGTGTGACTGATTCCAGCACAGTAATGTTAGGCAAGGACGAAGAGTGAGTAATCCCAGTACAGTACTGTTTGACAAGAACCTGGGACGAGTGATCGCAGAGGACAAGAGGAGAGTGATCCCAGCACAGTGCTGTCTGGCAAAGATGAGGGGTGAGTGATAGCAGCAGTGTACTGTCTAACGAGAACTAGGAGTGAGTGATCTCAGCTAGGTAGTACACGACAAGGACCAGGGATGAATGATCCGAGTACAGCATTGCTTGACAAGGACTATGGCGAGTGATCCCAACACAGTAATGTCTTACATAGATTAGGGGTGAGTGATCCCAGCAAAGTAATCTCTGACAAGAACTAGGGACAAGTGATCCCAGTTAGGGATTCTCCAATAAGACCCAGAAATAAGTGATCCCAGCAAAGTACTGTGTCATAAGTACTAGGAGCTAATAATCCCAGCATATTAATTTCTGATTAAAATCAGGAATGAATGATCTTAATATTTGTACTGTAAGAAGAGAATCATTAGTGAGTGATCCTAGCACAGTACTCTCTGTCAAGGACCAGGAATGTGTGATGATAGTACACTACTGCCTGGCAAATAAGGGGAGCGAGTAATCTTAACACAGAAGAGGTATGATAACGCTCATGGAGCAGGAAGAGTGACCTAGTAGCGACCAGTGAAGAGGCGGGGACAGGAGCTGTGAATCGACTCCTGCAACCACAACTAGATGAGTACAGTATTGCCTAACAACAACCTGGAGGTGGAGATCTTAGCACATAAATGTTTGACAATGACCAGGAAAAGAAATGATCCCGGCACAGGACTGTATGGCCAACACGGCATTAAACCTCGCAAATTCCGGAAGTGGTCTGCCATCAGGCACACTGAGTACCTTTTTGTTAGGTAACAAAGAATTAGTTCCCATTAAAATTCGCTGATCAAGCTACTAATTACGTCAAGTAGAAAGAGTACGTCTCTTTTTCGTTTCTTGTATTCCTTTCCTCTAAATATTTTTTTGGGATTTTAGCAATTAACCACAGTATCATTTTTTGCGGTGGTATTTTTACTAAGTATCGGCAATAAACCTCCTGAGAAAATGAGAAAACTTTCATTAGAGAAACTGAGGAAGAAAAACTGTATCAACATGAAGGCAAAAAGAATGTTTTATTGATATGAATTAGAGTAAAAGTAATTTTTTTCAGAAGTCTTGTAATAGTCGATTTCATAAAAAGATGTTTTTTTTCGCTATTAAAATTAATTATTTTAAAAGAGAAAGAAAGCTTATTTCTACACTAGCTCTGAGTTTTGGGAACGTGTTAAATGATTAAAAAAATAATTATAAAATATATATTGATATGTTACTTACGATACAAGCATTGAAATATTATGATAAAACATCCATTAAAAGAATAATATTGAAATTGTAGTCGTGTTATTTGTTAAGAGTTTGGGGATGATGGTGATGATGATGATGATGATGATGATGATGATGGCCCGACGGCTTGGTCTCGGATCAAGCTTAAACTGATCTTAGGCTAAGATATACTAAGACACGCACAAGAAAGTAAACATATTTACATAGTGAATGGAAAATGAATGGTATAAGGTTTCCTGAGCAGTGTATATATTTATAAGCAATCATGTTCTTCATCGATGGACTCCTTGAGATGCAGCAACGTTCTTTGATGGCTTCAGCAAAAGAAAACGGGACATTTTGGAAGGAAATATCTATTAACAAAAAATAAAAAGAGAAAGAATAGCTTGTCGACCTTATTGTTACCAAAGTGATGACCACATGCACGAAGCCTGGTCTCAGACCAGGCCGCGGTGGCGTTGACCTCCGAAACCCTGTCCAGGTATACTCCAGGGAAGCAATGATATTGTTCTTATAAAATAAATACAAAGTAAACATTTGTTCAAAGCCTATAAGCAAAGACTAATAGTAGGCACCAGAGTATAATTAATATGTTACAACAGTGACAATAAAAGAGACTAACAAAATCGAAATTTATCTGGAAAGAGTGCAAGCTCAGCTGAGTTTCAACTTCTCGAGTACCTTGGAGACCCATTACAACAGACAACATGACGATCCCAGCACACTAGACATCATGCGGATCCCAGCACACGAAACATCATGGGGATCCCAGCACACGAAACATCATGGGGATCCCAGCAAACTACACATCATGGGAATCCCAGTACACTAGACATTACGGGGATCCCAGCAAACAAGACATCATGGGGATCCCAGCACACTAGATATCATGGAGATCCCAGTACACTAGAAATCATAAGGGTCCCAGCACACTAAACATCATGGGGATCCCGGCACACTAGACATCATTGGGATCCCAGCACACTAGACATCATGGGATCCCAGCACACTAGACATCATGGGGATCCCAGCACACCGGACATCATGGGGATCCCAAAACATTGGACATCATGGGGATCCCAGCACACTGGACATCATGGTGATCCCAACACACTAGACATCATGGGGCTCCCAGCACACTAGACATCATGGAGATCCCAACACACCAAACCCAGTAAGAATATTTTTACACCAGACAACATGAGAATTCTCATTTTCCAGTCCACATGGGGGAGCCCCACACACCAGACTGCATGGACATACACGATTTGCAGACAACATGGGTCTCGGCACTATAGATCATATGTGGATCCCAGAACACCAGACCACATGGAGATCTCCACACACTAGACCACATGGAGATCCTATACACCAGACCACATGAAGATCCTATGCATCAGGCAACATGGGAATCCCATACACCAGGCAACATAGTTACCTCATACACCAGGCAACATGAGGATCCCCACACCCCGAGCAACATGAGATCCACACACGCCAAATCACATGGGGAATCTCCACACACCAGACAACTTAGGTATCCACCCACATCAGACTACATGGAGATCCCCACACCCCAGGTCACGTGGGATCCACAAACACATAGTCATGTGGGGATCCTCACACATTATACTACATGAGTATCCCACACACACCAGACTACAAGAGATTCCCCCCACACACCAGACTACAAGAGAATCCCCCACACACCAGACTACAAGAGAATCCCCCACACACCAGACTACAAGATCACGTGGAGATCACTACACTTAAGGTGTCTTTGGTTTGAACAAATACTCACACAAAAATACGAAACATATGTTACAAGTTTCTTGCCTACGTCTTGAATTACATTTAATATCACTGTGTAACAAGGCTTAGACATACTTGTATTTCTCAAACAATTCCTCAGTTTACTTTGCAGAATTGTTATTAAGAGCCTAATATAAATAAACGCATTCTAGAAACGTGCAAATACTGGTTTTCTTTATCTGTTTGGTTATATTTGGTTAAGTTATGTTAGATTAGGATAAGATGAGTTGGGGTTGGTTTGGTTGGATTAGGTTAGGTTCCATTAAGTTATGTTAGACTAGGGAGAGTCATGAAGGATTAGGTTGAATAGATTTGGATAAGTTATGAAGGATTAGAATGGGTTGATTTGGGTTAGGTTATTTTAGGTTAGGTTAGGCTAGGTTAGGTTAGGTTAGGTTAGGCTAGGCTAGGTTAGGCTAAGGCTAGGTTAGGTTAGATTAGGCTAGGTTAGGTTAGGTTAGGCTAGGTTGGGTTAGGTTAAGTTAGGCTATGTTAGGTTAGGTTAATTAAGTTAGGCTGGGTTAGGTTAGGCTAGGTTGAGTTAGGTTAAGTTAGGCTAGATTAGGTTAGGTTAGGTTAGGCTAGGTTAGGTTAGGTTAGGTTAGGCTAGGTTAGGTTAGATTAGGTTAGGTTAGGTTAGGTTAGGTAGGATTAGGTCAGCTTAGCTTAGCGTTCGTTAGAAAGTTAGAATAGGATAGGTTAGGCTTGATTATGTTTGGCTGGGGATAGGTTAGATTTAGTTTGCTTAGGTTCATTTTGATTAAAATGAATTAAATTAATTTACATAAACCACTTAAAACGAATATAAAACAAACAAACGAAGAAATCAAATCACAGGTTTATAACAGACAACGAAGCAAGGGAGCGTAGCCAGAAAACGTTCCGGTACTCACAATGCTCACGCAAGTAGCGAGAACAGTCTACATTCTGCAATCTACATTTTTAGTAGGAAATAAGCATGGGGCAATTCTCTTAATTGGAAAAAAACAACAAACATCAATTCCTGAGGTTACTGACACATATTCAAGATGTGTCTGTGTTCAGTTTGTTTAATTGCTGTAAATGGCACAGGACGGCGCCACGAAAAATATTGCTGTGTATCGCAATTGCATGAAAAACTCATCAAAACACAATCCTCCCTGCAAATGGAAATACTAAAACTATTTCTTTCCATTTAGCAATTATGCGGAAATTAAATTTGGTGAATTAGTAATTGAGTTTGGGTATTTAGGTTAAGTAAAATGCGTCACCATCACACAGAGTGCACATACACAAGATAAAGTGCACCTCAACCTTCACAAAGTGCACCAACACTTCACAAAGTGCACAAACACCTCACACGGTTTTTCAACATCTCATAAAGTACATCAACACCTCAGAAGGGACATCAACACCTCACAAGGGATATCAACACCTCAGAAGGGACATCAACACCTCACAAGGGACATCAACACCTCACAAGGGACATCAACACCTCAGAAGGGACATCAACACTTCACAAGGAACATCAACACCTCAGAAGGGATATCAACACCTCAGAAGGGACATCAACACCTCACAAGGGACATCAACACCTCACAAGGGACATCAACACCTCACAAGGGACATCAACACTTCACAAGAGACATCAACACCTCACAAGGGACATCAACACCTTAAAAAGAACATCAATTAGTCACACAGTTAATCAACAACTCCAGAAAAAGTGCTCCAACACCCCACGAGGTTCACTAACACGTAACAAAGTGTACCGATACCCCACTAAATGCACCAATACCCCAATAAGTGCACCAATACCCCACTAGTGCACCAATACCCCACTAAGTGCACCAATACCCCACTAAGTGCACCAATACCCCACTAAGTGCACCAACATCCCAAAAAGTGTACCAAGCCTTTTGCAAATCATTCATCGATCTGTACAGGGTTGTAGTAGTGGGTATTTGCTGTACAGGGTTGTAGTAGGGGGTATTTGCTGTACAGGGTTGTAGTAGGGGGTATTTGCTGTACAGGGTTGTAGTAGGGGGTATTTGCTGTAAAGGGTTGGATACGCTCAGCTTCCACATTAATAAAGGGGATAGCATATATATTATTGAAGGGAACTTCTATCATCAGAATGCATTTCACAGAACATTAGATTAATCTGAATCCTTCTTACATGGATTTAGGAAAAATTGCGTCAATAAAATTTATAATAATAGTTTTCATGTTACATCTTGAAGTGGTAAATCAATTTACGCAGCAAACATTCTCTCGAATCCTGCTGTGCACTGAGAGATAATGTTTGTAAATAATTTCGCCTGTTTGCGAATTGTTATGGATTACCCAACAAGTGGACGTATGATGATACTGCAGATCCAATATTGCTAATCCCAAGGGTAGATTTTCAAGTATTAACCACTCCTGTCGCATCAGTATTTAATGCAGATAAAGAAATATATACAATTAAATGTTTTGCTTCTTATAAATACACGCCGCTGACACTATTCTTTGTTATATATCTTGTATTGTTATTTTCTATTTCCCGCATTGACTTGTTGTCACTTAAGTCTGTAATCATAAAATTGTTTTGCCATAAAGGTTTAAATGTGTCCTATTTTAGCATTTTATATTCAAAGGCTGCACAAATTTATCATAGCCATGTTTGAGGAAAAGAGAGAGACTCATGGCAAGCATCTCTGTAGAGCTTTATCAAATTAAATGGTTCTGATAAAGTTCAACATAGAGCGATACAGTCACAAAGCTCTATACATGTATGTGTCCCTCAGTGCGGAAGTATGACATGTTTGAAGATGGCCAAGCTGCATACATAATAATATTGTAACTGATCATTTTTCAGTTGATATTCCTGATTGTTATACACTCTTTAAACAAGAATTAATATTGACAGTGGAGGGATAAGTGGGAGAGAAACACCTTCCATGTTGACTTCTGCAGCTTAGCTGTGTGGTTACTGAGACTCAATATAAGGCAAAACGACATTAGTTCCTATTATAAACTAGTCCAGGACATTAAAAAAATAGATGTAGAATCACTAAAACGTTATAGCGATCTTCAGAAAATCTATCTTTTAGTGTCTGTCAGCAGATCTCAACAAACCCTCCATTCAATGCCTCTCATGAAAATTAGAAATTCAGCTGGACCTGATATATCATTACTTTGCATCATATTCAAATGGCATGAAATCACATTCTGAATGCAAAAATTTCTTGCCCCATAAATCTCCTTTAGTGTCTATAATGCGCAGTTCTAAACAAACTCATTATCAATAAATGACCTGCCGTTATCACATTTCTTTTTGTCCACACCAGACTTGGCCACCATAAAGTTCTCTTTGTTATCTTTTTTAGAAAAAAAAAATTATGGATGAGAGATATATTTCACGGGAAAGTTAATATTGTTCAGTCGCACAACTTGAAATATTAATAAGTAATCGTTATGTCTCTTGATATTAAACAATAGTCCATATGACTCTTGATATTAAACAATAGTCCATATGACTCTTGATATTAAACAATAGTCCATATGACTCTTGATATTAAACAATAGTCCATATGACTCTTGATATTAAACAATAGTCCACATGACTATTGATGTTAAACAATAATATATATGACTCTTGATATTAAACAATAGTCCAAATGTTTCTTTACATAATACAGTTTGAAAGTCTGTATTGTTTCATGGTATATCAGCCAAAATATTTTTTTCTTTCATTGTAATACAAGAAAATCATTGGTCCAGATTTTCTTCAGTTGAAGAAACAGCATTCGCCTCTTATTTCTTGAATTTTAGAATTATATTAACGCAGTTTAAGGCAGTTTCATATATGGACAGTTTAAGAAATTTTAGCAGTTTAAAGAATGCCTTTATTATCCTAGCAGAACATGTTTAGCAATATGTCTTGAATATTTATAAAGATGTACATAAATAAAAAAGAAATGATGCATTTAAATCTCACAGTAAATCAAACAATTAATGTTTTAATTTTACAATCTGCATATTCACTCTACATGTCGATAATAACAACAACAATAATAAGCCATGAAATTAAATTACATATAAACTCAAAGAACAGAAAGAGTAACAATACATTCCATTGCCAAAAATTTCCTTCTTGAAGTTCAAGTGTTGACCTGAGTCTCGAGAACCACAAGTTTCTGGCATCTAACTATTAACTGAAATGCGCGTCCATAGAGGTTAATTAATCGTTACAAATCTGCATGGTCTTAATGCAGGTATTAGTTTAATTAATCCATTAATCCGTTTAGTCAAGTATTCATTGTTAATACTGTATCGCATGATATCATATGATATCGTATCATATTGCGTCGTATTATATTATAATATCTGGTATATCAAAGTCAAAGTTATGTGAATTCTTCAGCTTAAGGAGTGGAATACGACAAGTCTTCCTGACAGTTTCCCTGAGGCATTAGTGAAAGATTTTAAATATCCCCTGGAGGGTATACTTTATATATTTATTATTGTTCATCTCATCGTATTTTAACAATTATCTTATGTTTATTCTTACTGTTCTTTATTTATTAAAATGCACTTTCTCTGTGTTCTTCTACGTCTTCTCATTCTCTTTGTTCATTAGTGTGTTATCACTCTTGATGTTCATCCTGTTTTTACTTTATTTTCATCCAAACACTTTTCCACTTGTGTCCTCTGTGCTCAAACACGTATGCTTAAACTCCGTGTTCATCCATTTAGTCAAACCCAGTGTTTATCCATGTGTTTTCACTCCTTGTGTTCATCTACGTCTTCTTCCACGTGTTCTCACTCTCTATGAACAGCGAAGAGTTCCTATTCATCGTGTTTATTTATAAGCGTTCACTCGTGGTCATCGAAGTAATCACACTCTCCCTGGTTATCTGTATTCTAACGCTTTTTACGTGCATCTAAATCCACCCATTTACCGTCTTCATGCAAGTAATTACACTCTCCGAATTTATTCGAGTGTGATCCCTATGTGTTCATCCTTCTTCTCAAGTCTCATAATTTATATCTAAATGTTCTCGCTGTATTAATTCAAGTGTTACCTCTGATCCATTTTATAAAGACGTTTTAACTCTGTGTTGATCTTCGTGTCCTCTTTTTCTGTGTTATCCAAATGGCTTCACTCTCCTTGTTCATCCTGAATTCATCGGAATTCATTTATTGTTCATTGGGGTGTTCTCACTGTCATTGTTCATATATTTTCGCTCCCAGAGTTTTCATCCAAGTGTTCTCACACTCCGTGTTCATCCAAGTGTTCTCTCCCTCCTTATTCATCCAAGTGTTCTCTCCCTCTTTGTTCATCCAAGTGTTCTCTCCCTCCTTATTCATCCAAGTGTTCTCTCCCTCCTTGTTCATCCAAGTGTTCTCTCCCTCCTTGTTCATCCAAGTGTTCTCTCCCTCCTTGTTCATCCAGAGAAATGTCTTACCGCCAGTCCTTTGTCAGTATAATATATTCGCACTCTGCCTGTCGCCTCATTACGATGCAGCACCTTCAGGACCTGAGACTTTCTGGAGAGGACCGAAGTGGTCTCAGGTCTGGAAATTACTTTTGCCTCAGCCACATGTGTCGCGAATTCCTTTATGCATGCCACAGATCGCAGGAAAATGTTAATAACGAACAACACAGGCTCCGAAACTGTCACTTGCCTCGGCCACATGAAATTTTAAAATTATTGCATTCAATTCCTTCATGGGAAAGGGGAGGGAGGGAATTGATGCAGGTGAAGGGGATTTCATCCATGGAAATGGTGCTGCCCTTCACTGCTTTCAATCAAACCTGGTTATATTCCATGACCCTTATAGGCTTAGTGTTTCCCTCCCGATGCAGTAACACTAATAGTTATACGTAAGTTACGTTCGTCATTTTTTGCACCACTAAAGCTGGTCCAAAAATACTCATTGCCAAAACCATGATGAACTGCATTCTTATTCATGGTGTTGTTGTTGATCTTGTTGTTGTTGTTCTTCTTCTTCTTATTATTATTATTATTATTATAATTATTATTAATGTTATAGTATTTACTATTGTAAATTTTCTTTTAATAAAAGAGGTACACTCACGGTGTTCAGAGAAGTGTACATCTCTGTATATACATTACAGTATATATTTAGAGTATGTAGGAGAGAGGGAGATTATTTCCCAGTAAAAGTAGACCTTAGACAAGGATGTGTGATCTCACCATGGTTGTTCAATATATTTATAGATGCGGTTGTAAGAGAAGTGAATGCTCGGGTGTTGGCAAGAGGTGTGGGGTTAAAAGATAAAGAATCTAACACAAAGTGGGAGTTGTCGCAGTTGCTCTTTGCTGATAACACTGTGCTTTTGGGAGATTCTGAAGAGAAGTTGCAGAGGTTGGTGGGTGAGTTTGGTAGGGTATGTAAAAGAAGAAAATTAAAAGTGAATATAGGAAAGAGTAAGGTGATGAGGATAACAAAAAAATTAGGTGACGAAAGATTGGATATCAGATTGGAGGGAGAGAGTATGGAGGAGGTGAATGTATTGAGATATTTAGGAGTGGATGTGTCATCAGATGGGTCTATGAAAGATGAGGTGAATCATAGAATTGATGAGGGGAAAAAGGTGAGTGGTGCACTGAGGAGTCTGTGGAGACAAAGAACTTTGTCCATGGAAGCAAAGAGGGGAATGAATGAATGTGAAACATGGGTGGTGAATGTTGCAACAAGGAGAAGGCTTTAGGCAGTGGAGATGTTTGTCCGAGAGGAATGTGTGGTGTGAATATAATGCAGAGAATTCGTTGTTTGGAAATTAGGAGGAGGTGCAGGATTATCAAAACTATTATCGAGAGGGCTGAGGAAGGGTTGTTGACGTGGTTCGGACACGAAGAGAAAGATGGAACGAAATAGAATGACTTTGAGAGGGAATAAATCTCTAGTGGAGGGAAGGCGGGGTAGGGGTCGGTCTAGGAAAGGTTGGAGGGGGTAAAGAAGGTTTCGTGTGCGAGGGGTTTGGACTTCCAGCAAGCATGCGTGAGCGTGTTAGATAGAAGCAAATGGAGACAAATGGTTTTTAGGAGTTGATGTGCTGTTGGAGTGTGAGCAAGGTAACATTTATGAAGGGACACAGGGAATCCAGCAGGCAGGACTTGAGTCCTGGAGATGGGAAGTACAGTGCCTGCACTCTGAAGGAGGGGTGTTAATGTTGCAGTTTTATAACTGTAATGTAAGCGCGCCTCTGGCAAGACAGTGATGGAGTGAATGATGATGAAAGTTTTACTTTTTCGGGCCACCCTGCCTTGGTGGGAGACGGCCGATGTGTTAATAATAATAAAATTTTATATAATTAGAACCTTATTTTCAGAACATGTGGATATGCCGGACAAATGCATATTTTTTTCATACGATATTTATGGCCAATACATGAATTTCATTCCAGAGAC
This sequence comes from Cherax destructor, assembly GCA_009830355.1. NCBI lineage: Eukaryota > Metazoa > Arthropoda > Malacostraca > Decapoda > Parastacidae > Cherax > Cherax destructor. Next base: position 128,822 of record WNWK01001127.1, on the reverse strand, counting down.
CAGTGACCCAAGTCATTCTGGGGAATTATTATGAACACAGACCAATTGTGTCTGCCTTTATTTCAAATATTTTAAGGATAAATGCACATTATTTGCTTGACATTGGAAATGGAACACTGATCAAAATTATTGTGGCACAGCATAAAGAGTGCTGATGTACTAAACATAATATTGTAACCTATATTGCCTATCTTTAGATCTCAAGTAAATAATAAATGAAAATTACCTATCTAATAATAGAACACATATCAATACTGCCTGGAATTGTTTCCAGTGACATAATCAAATGGTAACAACAAAGGAATGGCAGCCAGCTCTGAGAGAGCTGGAAGGCATGTGTACCCAGTACACTTTCAAGTAGCAGGTTCTGACTCTGGTTCAGACTCTGGTTCAGACTCTGGTTCTGACTCTGGTTCAGACTCTGGTTCAGACTCTGGTTCTGACTCTGGTTCTGACTCTGGTTCAGACTCTGGTTCTGACTCTGGTTCTGACTCGCTGACCTTAGCAATCTTTTCCACAATCACATTTAATAGTTGCAGACTATGGACAAGCTCAGTGCCCTCAATATATATTTTCCCTTCAGTCCAAGATTACCACACCGACTGAGGTATTGCAGATGATGCAGCTAGCCAACCACAAAGCCAGGGAAACAAGCACCTAACAATAAAAGAAGAGGCACATGTCAGGTGTGTGGAGGGTATCTGGCACTCAACAGAATTGGCCTTATCCGTGCACACAATGGGTGTGCTGAATCACATATGCCCCCTGTAGAGAGCAGCCCTTAGCCTCCCACATTCCTAAAGCGGCTCGTATATATATATATACATGTGTGTGTGTGTATGTGTGTGTGTCATGACTAATGAGTCGAACTTGCCAAATATGCCAAACTCCATTAAAAAATTATACTTTTCCCAAAAATTCATTTACAGACTGATAGATATTTTTTATTGAAAATAATATAAATACTTTCAATTTTGGACGAACAAATAACTTAGAAACCTCATATAACCACACTTACCACTCGTTCGTGGTTACAATAATATAAAATACTACTCGTGGAGGCTAGTACACCAAAAGGGGAGTAGAATAAAATTAGCTCAGAGGCACCCACACCACCGTATGTCCTCGTATCAAGGTAAAACACCTAGCTCTGCTGGGTGCTTGGTTCTTGTAGGATTGCTTGGTCCTGTGGATTAGAGCGTTATGTGTGATTTTCGCTCACCATGAGATGAGCCAAAACGACATGGGTTCTAATCCTTGGTTAGTCGCAGTGTTGTTATTTATTCAATACCACTGAAGCTTCCTTGTTCATCTGCTATCCTACTCTCCGTCTTACTCTTAATTCTTTCAATAATAACTATACCATACACTTTACCAGGTATACTCAACAGACTTATTCTCCTATAATTTTTGCACTCTCTTTTGTCCCCTTTGCCTTTATACAAAGGAACTATGCACGCTCTCTGCCAATCCCTAGGTACCTTACCCTCTTCCATTCATTTATTAAATAATAGCACCAACCACTCCAAAACTATATCCCCACCTGATTTTAACATTTCTATCTTTATCCCATCAATCCCAGCTGCCTTACCCCCTTTCATTCTAACCACTGCCTCACGAACTTCCCCCACACTCACAACTGGCTCTTCTTCAATCCTACAAGATGTTATTCCTCCTTGCCCTATGCACGAAATCACAGCTTCCTTATCTTCAACATCATTTAATAATTCCTCAAAATATTCCCTCCATCTTCCTGATACCTCTAACTCTCCATTTAATAACTCTCCTCTCCTATTTTTAACTATCAAATCCAATCGTTTTCTAGGTTTCCTCAACTTATTAATCTCACTCAAAAACTTTTTCTTATTTTCAACAAAATTTGTTGATAACGTCTCACCCACTCTCTCATTTGCTCTCTTTTTACATTACTTCACCACTCTCTTAACCTCTCTTTTTCTCCCTTACTACTCTCTTTACATCATCATTCCACCAATCGCTCTTCTTCCCTCCCGCACCCACTTTCCTGTAACCACAAACTTCTGCTGAACACTCTGACACTACATTCTTAAACCTACCCCTTACATCTTCGACCTCATTGCCTATACTCTCACTAGCCCATCTATCCTCCAATAGTTGTTTATATCTTACTCAAACTGCCTCCTCCTTTAGTTTATAAATCTTCACCTCTCTTACTTGATGCTTCCATTTTCCTTGTATCCCATCTACCTTTTACTCTCATTGTAGCTACAACTAAAAAGTGATCTGATATATTTGTGGCCCCTCTATAAACATGTACATTATAAAACCTACCCAACATTAACTGCAACATTAACACCCTTCCTTCGAAGTGCAGGCACTGTACTTCCCATCTCCAGGACTCAAGTCCGACCTGCTGGTATAAGAGAAAAATTTCTCTTATACGTTTAAAGATATGTTTTTCACTTATGTTAATGTAAAAATTAATAATTTGGTACCAAAAGAACATTAGAAAACTTACCTAATGTTAATATAACAAGCGCAATTTAATTTAGCCTAATTCAACTAAATATATTTTAGATAAGTTTACAATAATTTAATAATAAACAAACACAATGAAATATATTTTTTTCGTTAGGTTCATAATGATTTTCTTGCGAAATTATTGCATACACAAATTTTCGCTTGCCTTATTGAGCAAGAACTTTGCTATTTAAGCCAAAATCGCAAGTTTTACCTATTTGGCACGACATATATATATATTTATATCGTTCAGATTAATCCGAACTGGTGAGTTTCGCCTATTCGGCCGAAATTCTTAGTTTCCTTAAATCATTTAGGAAGAGTTTATGCGAAGGAGCCTCTGGTTATGATGAACACTCCTCACAACATACACTTGATAAATGGTGAAGCAAATTACTCGCAGCATTTACGGGTCCATATTTTCCGAGAGAGAGAGAGACAGAGAGAGAGAGAGAGAGAGAGAGAGAGAGAGAACTATGGGTGGGGGAGGGAAGGAGGGCGGCTTCAGGAGGCCCATGAATCGTCTGAAACTAAAGGTTGCTCTGTTGCACTCAATAAACTGTTCAAGTGATTGCAATGCTGAGTGAGTCAGCGTCCATTAAGGACGCTGAACTCCATTTCTCCATTACTTCTCCTCCTCCCTCCCCCCCCTTTCCTCTAATTTATCCTTACATCTCCTTTCATTTTCCTCTCTGTGTCCTCGCCCCATTTCATCTGTCAGCCGCCCCTTAACTTTACTCACTATCTTTCCCAGACTTATAACTTTCCCATCCTTTATTATCTCTTTCCTTCCCTTCATCTACTATAAATTCTATCCTTCCCATAAAATTTGTGTTAGCTGATGTGGGTGACATCCAGGGAGGAGCCGCAGTGGTAATATGCAAAAAAATCTTTAAGGACCACCTTCCTGACCTGCTGACAGTACTCACGTGGAGAAATGGAAATCAAGTAATGAATAAAGTCAGAATACCCTGACTGCAACAATAACCTGCAAATAAAGAAACTTATGACGACGTTTAAGATAAGATTTTGTTCGGATTTTTAACCCAGGAGGGTTAGCCACCCAGGATAACCCAAGAAAGTCAGTGCGTCATCGAGGACTGTCTGTCTTATTTCCATTGGGGTCTTCAATCTTGTCCCCCAGGATGCGACCCACACCAGTCTACTAACACCCAGGTACCTATTTGCTGCTAGGTGAACAGGACAAGAGGTGTAAGGAAACGCGTCGAAATGTTTCCACCCCGCCGGGAATTGAACCCGGGCCCTCCGCGTGTGAATCGAGAGCTTTGACAGCCAGGCCACGGGGTCACCCGTCTTGGACCATACCAGGTCACTTGTTAATGGACCAAAACGGATGTGGTCATAAGATTCAGTCTCCTATGGGCGGGTTATTTTTGCAGGATATCAAGTAAAACTGACTTACTCCAGTCGCACCTCGCGGTCTCTGGCCCCATCTAACTTTTTTTCCCCCACATAATTCCTTCCTTTGTACCCATGTAATTCCTCTCCTTACCTTCGTTCACGCCCTATAATATATTCCCGGTTTTCACTTATTATTCTTTCCATTCCCCTCTTTCTCCACTCTCTGCTTCAAATCCACTGAATTCTAACTTTTCGCCTTCCTCTCTTCTTCACCCTTTCTTCTTACATCCCTGCTCCTTTTCCCCCTCTTCTTGTTCCTTCGTTTCCACTACATTTAACATTTATCCTCCAGCTACATTATTTTCTTCCTGGGTCTTGTATTATTCTTTCCCTTTCTAAGATTGATGTTAACTTCCTTTCTCCTCTCTCTTTCTTTAATTTGACGATCAATTTATATGCAGATTGTTAAAACAGGAAGGTGTTTAGTCATCCTTATTTTTCCACGAGGCAATAAGTGCCGATAAGATGCAGAATAAGAGGAGAGGCATTTGCTTTCTTCAAGGATCTTGTATATTTAATTTCGCTCGTAACTCGTGAACACTTTATCCAATATGCATCAAATTTTCCACACATGTAAAGGGTAAGGAGGACCAAATTCCTAGAAGAACTGGTATGTTCATGTGCCCTATGACCAAAGTTGTTGAGCCAGTTGTCTCCTGGAATGGCTCGGATAACTTCCAAAACTCTTGGTGCCAAAACACTGGACGACGCCAGAGAATGAAGGTGCAGATATGACCATATTTATTTTGAATGATTTTTTTTATTCCCGTTACATGACGTTAAGTAGCTTACAGGTCTGGATAGTACCCATTAAATTTTGTTTGTGTGCAGGAAAATTTGTTGATTTTATAAAAAATAAAAAACTTAGAATCTTTGGAATCCGTTCCATAACCTGAAAATTACTCGTCTGAGGCCTCCTAAATTTTTTTTACCCCTGGTGTGGGTTCCTGAACACAAGACTCACGCTGCTGATGGGTAGCGTAAATCCCATTTTTTTCAATAAATAGTGTTATTATGTTTTTTTAATAAATATCTGAAGAATGCTTCTTCTGTCTGGCTTAAAAACATTAATCACGATGCATTCTATAAGAAGGATGATAACTCAGAAATTTAGTCCTAGTTCCGTGCAAATTTGGAATTTTAATGAAAATTTAAAAAAAAACATTGGAATCATTGAAATCAAATCAATTACTCGAGAATGCCTTTTCTAACCGACTTCAAACTTTTCCCCAGTAATGGGCTTTATTAAGAAGCAACTCGTCACTCACTTTCAGATGTGTAGGTTTCAATTTCCCAATTTTACTTAGCTTATTGTTTCCCAATAATAACCAGAGAAAGCCTTTTGTGATCAGCTGCAAAATCTTAACTGCAGGAGAATCTTAATGTTTAAGAATTTTTGTGTTAACTCTGGGCTGTGTGCTTACCAATTTGTCAATTTTTGTCCAATTTTATCAATTTAAATTTTCTTAACATAATCAAAATCAATATTTCTTCTTATGGAATTGTAGAGAATTTTCTATAGAATGTAATGAGAATAATGAACTGAGAATAGACCAAAAAAAACTCTTGGTTTAATTTTTTTTTAATTTAATGAAGGAGATTCTCCTATTTTTAGAAACATTCTCACAAACATTTTAATTTGTTTGCTCACAAATTTACGATTATTACCCTAGAAAGCCTTATTCAATCGGCTTTAAATTTTCAGCACTTGTATAACGTAACTACGACAAGATTTACTGGACTATTTGCATGCGTGGCTACCCTTTGCACTACACCACATGGGCTAGTCCTAAATTTTGCTTCCGTGTGATAAGTGCATTACCAACTTCTGCCGCACTCTGCACTATTCCTGTCACGTGAATTTAGGTACATGGGATTGGGGTTATGCTATACGAGGATACCTTTCTTGGCGTGTGAAGGAACGGGAATACAAACGTTTTGCTTGTGCAGCAGACTTTTTCAAACAAACACAAGCAAACTGACACAGTAGACAGAATAAACGTTTGTTGAGGTGATCTGTCCCACAGCTCTCAGTCGCTTCATACTATCATGGTTAAGAGACTGATTAGCTCAAAATTATCTTTTTCTACTGTCTCCAGAGTTATAGTCGCCTGATTCAACTGAGGATTCTTATGTGTCTAATTCATCAAGTTGTTTGTGTTGTATACTATGAGGTGTGTTATTATCTTCATGTACTTTATACATGTACCATAGCATACATATAATAGCATACATGCACTAACATTCATGTACAACCACCAATGTACTAATATCCATGTACTCCGTCCTATGTTTCCCCATCTATGTACTACCATTCATATACTAACATCTATGTAGTACCATCCATGTACTACAATCCTTGTACTTATATCTATGTGATCCCATTCATGTAATATCATCCATGTGTTATCATACTAGCACTAACATCCATGTACTACTAATCGTGTGCTGCCATCTATGTACTACCACCCATGTACTTCCATCTGTGTACCCCTATAAATATCCTGTACTACCAAGCATATGCAACCTGTACTAGAATCACTTTCAGGCGTGTGGTACCATCTACTGCCTTCCATGATGACTTACACACTTGTGCAACTCTCCGGTATCTTTATTGAGGAAACGTTTCGCCCGCCAGTGGCTTCCTCAGTCCAATACCGAGAAGAATGATTAAAGATCAGAAAAAGTTTGAGGAAATCAAAATTCTCGTGATCTTCAATCATTCTTCTCTGTATTGGACTGAGGAAGCCACTGGCAGGCGAACCATTTTCGCAATAAATATACCTAAGTGTTGCACAAGTGTCTAATGTATCATTCTATCGGTTCTCTGAACCATTTATCTACACAACCTTCCATGTACAACCATCAGTAAATTAACCCTCATGAATTCCGATGCTTTTGGGCTGAATGTGCGTTCCCATCAAGCGAAGGTTTAAGGGACACAAGCAGTTGCGTCCTGGACTATATTGAGGTAAAGTCAGTGTGAGCTCTCCGCTCCGTATCTATTCCACACGAGTGCCAGGGCTGAAAATGACGGTCTTCCACCCAGCTGGAGGACCACTAGCAGTGGCACTGAACGAGGCGTAAATACCATATGCTGAATATCTGTTTCTGATGCTACAGAACAATGGTTGTAAAATCAAGTATCCCGGACAAGGCAGCGATAATAACGTCTTTGAAGTCTTGTCTGTGTACTGACATTTATGTACTACCATTCACGTACTAATATCCATGCACTACCATCAGTGAACTACCATTCATGTACTATCATTCATGTACAACCGTTCACGGACTACCATTCATGTACACTCATTGTACTACCATTCATATACTACCATTTATGTGCAACCATCATTGTACTACCATTCTTGTACTACTGTCCATGTACTACAATTCACGTACTACCATTCATGTAATATAATTCATATACTACCATCCACGTACTCCCATCCATGAACTACCATCCATGTACTCCTATGTACTACCATCCATGTACTACCATCAGTAGTACATGGACTACCATCAGTGTACTTCAATTCATGTACTTTCAATCATTTTCTACCATTCATGTACTATTATCCAAGTACTACAGTACATGTACTAGCAACTATGTGCTACCATCCATGTACTTTCAACCATCTATTTATTACCACATAATGCCATCCATCTACTACTATCCATATACTACCATCGATGTACTGCCATCCATGTACTTCCATCCATCTACTACCATCCATGTACTGCCATCCATCTACTACCATCCATGTACTGCCATCCATGTACTTCTATCCATCTACTACCATTAATGTACTGCCATCCATGTACTACCATCCATGTACTGCCATCCATCTACTACCATCCATGTACTGCAATCCATGTACTGCCATCCATCTAATACCATCCATGTACTTCCATTCATCTACTACCATCCATGTACTGCCATCCATGTACTGCCATCCATCTACTACCATCCATGTACTGCCATCCATGTACTGCCATCCATGTACTGCCATCCATCTACTACCATCCATGTACTGCCATCCATGTACTGCTATCCATCTACTATCATCCATGTACTGCCATCCATCTACTACCATCCATGTACTGCCATCCATGTACTGCCATTCATCTACTACCATCCATGTACTGCCATCCATTTACTGCCATCTATCTGCTACTATTATCCATGTACTGTCATCCATGTACTGCCATCCAAGTACTACCATCCATGTACTGCCATCCATGTACTGCCATCCATCTACTACCATCCATGTACTGCCATCCATCTACTACCATCCATGTACTGCCATCCATCTACTACCATTCATGTACTGTTATCCATCTACTACCATCCATGTACTGCCATCCATCTACTACCATCCATGTACTGCCATCCATCTACTACCATCCATGTACTTCCATCCATCTACTACCATTCATGTACTGTCATCCATCTACTACCATCCATCTACTACCATCCATGTACTGCCATCCATCTACCATCCATGTACTGCCATCCATCTACTACCATCCATCTACTACCATCCATGTACTGCCATCCATCTACTACCATCCATGTACTGCCATCCATCTACTACTATCCATCTACTACCATCCATCTACTACCATCCATGTACTGCCATCCATCTACTACCATTCATGTACTGTCATCCATCTACTACTATCCATCTACTACCATCCATGTACTGCCATCCATCTACTACCATCCATCTACTACCATCCATGTACTGCCATCCATCTACTACCATCCATGTACTGCCATCCATCTACTACCATCCATCTACTACCATCCATCTACTGCCATCCATCTACTACCATCCATCTACTACCATCCATGTACTACCATCCATGTACTCACCCTCCATATATTAGTTAGTACATAGATAGTGCTACTACTATCCATGTACTAAAATGGATAGTAGTAGTACTATCATTGTACTTCTATTCATGAGCTACTGTCCAGGTTCTACCATCGATGGACTAACATCAACTAAAATCCATATTTTAGTATACATGTTCTATAATCCGTTTTAGCATACATGTACTAAAATCCATATTTTAGCATACATGTAGCCCCATCCATATACAATCTTCACTGTACTTCCATTCATGTAATATCATCTATGCACTACCATTTATGCAGTGAAATAAATACGCTACCCTACACTTGCTATCACTCAGGTACTTTCATGTACTCTCATCGAAGTACTAAAATCCTTGTGCAACAATTTGTGCTGCACTATTTATTTACTACCATTTATGTAGAACCATCGATGTACCTCCAGTTTCTCCTACACACTCCTGTGGATTACCTGTGGATTACCTCTTCGTTTCTCTATTTTCAAAATTCACCTTCGTGTTCCATGTTCCCCATCATACTCGTCTAAGTTTCCTTAATTATTTTCCTTGTGTGCCCATCATTCTCTTCTAAGTTTCTCCGTCTTCTTTAACGCTCTCTTCCTCGTTTATTTATATTGTTTTCCATACACTACTCATTATATTTCGGTGTCTTCAAAGGTTAGTAGAGGAAAGACTTGCAGGAGCGCGGCGCAAACGGAATCAGATGAGGATGGTTCACTTCCATGAATACGAGGATCAGCTCTTCGTGTAGACCATTTGCCTCTTTCAATTCTTGTAACGGTGTGGAAACTTTACGACTAGGAAATTCAGCTGACTGGAAGCTTTGGCATGTTAGCCATATACATCGTTGAACTCGGGAACTTTACTTAAGGCACCACAGGAGTACTGATAAATTAATGTGTATATACGATACTATGCATATACATTTTTTACCCTAGTACACTACAGTGTATTATGCAGTTTTTCATGCGTGGAAAAAAATTCCATCACATCTTGTGATGTGAACTTTCAGTTTGAGCTCTGAACGAGTAAGCCAGCGGAAGGCCTTAGAAAATTGGAAAAGTTCCACTGAGCTGCTCATATATGACCAGCGCCAGTAGATAGTTTTCCCCTTTCCCTGACCAAAAAAATACCACCACCACAATTCCACATGAACACACAATTCAAGATATCTGAGAAACATTATTTCTTTGATTCACATACACTGTAGAAGTAGAAAATGTTGATGAATCACGTGTAACTTACTAAAGAATTGATACAACTGCGCTCCAAATATCCTTCGATCCGTCCGATTCACCTATGTATAATTCACGCGGGGGACAAAGCTAAATTTTTATTTAAACATTTTATATTATTATTACTAAAACGTATAATAGGTTTTGAGCTGTGTAAATGAGACACATTTACAAATATTCTTAAGATACATTTCTCTTACCAGGAGCTATATTTAATGCGATATACACTGCGTAAAATATGGTAAATTTATCAGAGAACAGGTGTTATACAGAGGCAGATCTTACAGCAAGCAATAGTTTTATCTGGAAGTCGTGTCATGGCTTAAACGTTTTTAAACGTTAGAACTCCCGATGTTCTATACAACTCTATCGACTAGATAGACTAGATACGGACGCCCGTATCGACTAGATACGGGCTCCTGGCAAACCTAAGAACAGCATTCCGACATCTTAATAAGGAGTCATTCAGGACCCTGCACCTACTTCTCCTGGGAGATATAAAGGATGTGTTTAAAAGTCGATCCTAATTTAAGAGTTTGGTGGAAGATGAGAGTTGGGAGGATGGATGAAGGGCATCTTGAAGAACGAGCTGGTGGATGCTTTGTGTCCATCCACATCGAAGCTTGGAGGAGCAGCCGGGTGGTTTGGAGGCTCTCCTTGGAGGCTGGAGGTCAACAAGAGGGTGTACAACATGACACCCGCAATCACATATCCAACTAATCACCTCACTTCTACCGCCCTCCATCACCAAAACAACCCACCACCTTCCCCAACCTTACACCTAAAAAAAACCTAGATCACACCTCCAACAATACACTCAACAATTACGCCAACTGGAGATGTTGCCACACAGACATTTATTTAATAACAACTCACTCGTAGGTACATCAGTGGAATATGCGATGCATAACATTTTAATGAGAAGGCGTTTCGTCCATCAGGGACTTTATTAATTTAGTCAGAGATATGTGAGGTGAGACGTAGGGTGTGCTCCTTTTTGTAGTTTTTTGAAATAGCAGTCAACTCTGGGACGGTAAGTTTGATCAGTATTTTCTGAAATAAAGAATGAACCGGATTTCTGTGTGATGATGTCTGCCGTATCAATCAAAGCAGATGTCAAACACAACCACCTGCGCATGTTTAACACATACACACACGCACACACACACCTGCCTCTAAGCTAATTTCATTCTCTTCCCCGTTTGGTGTACTAGCATCCACAAGCAGTATATATATTATTGTGAAATTAGCTTAGAGTCACCAACACCACCGTATGTCCTCGGATCAAGAGTAGCACACCTAGCTTGGCTGGGTGCTTGGTTCTTGTAGGATTGTGTGGCCCAGTGGGTTAAGGCGTCATGTGATTTTCGCTCACCACCAGGCAGATCCAAAACTACATGGGTTCGAATCCTCGGCTAGTTGCAGTATTGTTATATATATATATATATATATATATATATATATATATATATATATATATATATATATATATATATATATATATATATATATATATATATATATATAGCAGCAGCAGTAGCAGTTGCTGCTGCTGCAACAGCTGCTCTTGATGTTGCTGCAGTAGTTATTGCTACTGCAACAGTTGTTGCAACTAGAAGTTTGTGGTAGTAGTGGAGGAGAAGGAGCGTATTTTATAATTTAATGATGGCAATGACTTACTGTGTGATATTTATCAATTAAAGTTTATCATAGGTATGTATGTTAGATACTAGCCGAGGTGCCGGTATCCGCGGTAGGCCTCTTCACATGTTTACCGAAAAGATCACAGTAAACAGGTGATATCACAATATGCAAAACAACCACTATGAAAAAATAGCGAAATTCCAAGCGCTTTCGTGACTTCTCACATTATCAAGAAACTATAAAACACAAAATATCAACAAGAAGGCTTATAAATGGGTAAGTCTACACCTCACAATCACGTCACCATAACAAAGACCGCACCTCACAGTCGCGTGACAGCACCCGACTCTGTGAAGTGTACTGATACTCCAACAAAGCATTAAGATTTTTTACTTGTCTAATGTATCATTAGTATTGTAGTCTTGCCCCTTTATATGCCTTCTTGTTGATGTTTTGTGTTTTATAGTTCCTTGATAATGTCGAACTGAATTCGTATTTCATAATGGTTTTGCAATATATATATATATATATATATATATATATATATATATATATATATATATATATATATATATATATATATATATATATATATATATATATATATATATATATATATATATTTATTTATTTATTTATTTATTCGGAAGTCCTCTCATAGTTCATCCTCTTTAGTGTTTACATCTAGAACTTATCTCCGTTCATACCTCTGCACAATTCCTAGTTTCTTCATATGCTATTTCAGGTGTGGATTGCAGGAGGTTCTTCATATTCCTAGATGGATCTCACATATGTTATACAGAGGGCCACCAATGACTGCTGAGATTCGTTAAGGCTACTTTAAGATGAGCCAAACTTGCCTCAGCTACCGATGTTATTTGGTTTATGCATTTTTCCATTGATATCCCTGGAACTATGCTTTCTGCAGCCCCTGTCCATGACCAGTTTTCTTGCTGTTTCTTTCAACCTTCATAACTTGCATTTGCTGGGGTTGAATTGAAGTTGCCCCATTTCAGACTAACCATGCAGGTTTTCCTGATCCACTGGTACACTTTTCATGTCCTCATCGCTTTTGTTTTATTTATTAATTTAACAATACCAGTAAAAAGGGATACATCTGACAAGGTCAGTCCCTGAGGAACTATGCTTGTTATTCACACTGTTTTAACATCTATTCTCTGACAATCACGCTTCGTTTCCTTCCCTTGAGATGCTCTGTGTTTCACCAAAATAAATTTTCTGCTATTCTTCCTGCATCTCCAGCTATTGTCCCAGTCTCTTGTGAGATACAGTATCAAATGCCTTCTTGCAGTCCAAGAATATTTAATAAATATATTCCTCTCTTTCCCGTCATACTACTGTCACTGTCGTAGAACTTCAACTGAGTTGTGAGAGCTTCCGTCTCAACCCGTGCCGGTTATTGTTTATGATATTACTTCTCTCTATTACTACGTTACCTTACATGGAACACATGTCAACCTTCTGTCTCTCCCCTTTCTTAAATATGCAAACTACATTCACTGTCTTCCAGATCTCTGGCAACTGTCTATTGGCCTGATGTAGATCTTAGGTCGTATTTTAGATGGTACCTTTGCTCACATATTGTCAGGTCCCATTGCCTTTCATATATCTAGTTCACTCAAATGTTTTTTTTCACGTCTTTCCTTGTCGCCTTTGTCTCTTTGGCCTTACCTCAGTTTCCACTGAGAACATTTCTTTAATTCAGTCGAATTACCCATTGTTTTAGAGTCTTTTATTTTTCTTATGTGGCTATGAAGCAGTTTGAAATTGCTGTTGCATAATTCTGAAATTGTCGTTCAGCCTAGCTCTGTCTCTGTCTCTCTTTGTCTCTCCGTCTGTCTGCCTGTCTGTCTCTCTGTCTGTCTGTCTGCCTGTCTCTCTCTCTCTCTCTCTCTCTCTCTCTCTCTCTCTCTCTCTCTCTCTCTCTCTCTCTTCACCCGTACATATTTATTTGTGTTTCTGTTCACATCTCTTTTTTATTTTCTCCTTTACTTTCAAAAGTTTCATGCTCTTGTGTCTCTTTTTCATCTCTGCATCACTGGTTGATCCGAGGACTCTCTTTGTTTTAGGAGTTTTTTCTTTCAGATATAAATTTCTCCTTTAGCTTCCAGCACTTTCCAGTTAGATATTCCAGCTAGATATCCCACTGAACTGCATTTGGGAATTCTCTCATTCTACCGAAGTTCCCTCTTCAGAAGGCTGGTTTCTGGTTTTATGTTGTTCCTCCCTCATTGTTTTGTTCTACTAAACATTTGAAATTTAGTACTCCATAGCTTCTAGCACTTAGTGGGGTCTTATATTCTATTTCACCCAAGTCAGATGTACTTATGGGAATACCAGGTCCAGTCTTGCCGAATACTATCACACTGTCTGTCTATCTCTCTCTCTTACTCTCTTACTCTCTCTCTCTCTCTCTTGTAGATGAATGGTTCAAAGAACCTACAAGTTGTTAAATTAGACACATATGCAACACTTGGGTATCTTTATTGAGGAAAACGTTTCATTACATGTTAACAGAAGGTTTTCCCTAATCATCTCCAACTTGAGCCTCCACGTTTCCTGTCCTCTACGTGGGTCCCGGTTCTCCCAGTCAACTTATTTGTGATGAAAATCACCAATGATTTATGATTATGTTTTAGTCCTAGTCTCCTTGCTGCTTCACTGCTTTGATTTTGCTTCATGTTGTTCTCTCAGTCTCCTGTCTCGTGGCAGGTTTTAGCTCACCACTGCCACTACTACACTGGGTCTCTTAGTTTTCTAAGTGTCCACTATGTAATCATTTGACTCATTTCAGTTTGTCCTTATCTCTTCACAACTACATAGATTTCTGATTAGAACTAATTTTCTGTGTGTAAGTGTGTGTGTGTGTGTGTGTGTGTGTGTGTGTGTGTGGTCTCACCTGGTTGTTGTGGTTTGAGGGGTTAGTCAAAGCTCCTGGCCCCTGCACTCTTCACTGTCACTTCACTGGGTCCTCTCCCTCGCTCATGAGCTTTATCTACCTCTGCTTAAAGCATGTATGAGCCTGCCTCCACTACATCGCTTCCTAAACTATTCCCTTCCCGACAACTCTGTGACTGAAGAAATACTTCCTAACATCTCTGTGATTCATCTGAGTCTTCAACTTCCATCTGTGTCCCCTTGTTGTTGTGTCCCATCTCTGGAACATTCTGTCTCTGTCCACTTTGTCAATTCCTCTCAGTATCTTATATGTTGTTATCATGTCTCCCTATCTCTCCTGTCCTCCAGTGTCGTCAGGTCGATTTCCTTAACCTCCCTCGTAGGACATACCCCTTAGCTCCGGGACTAGTCTTGTTGCAAACCTTTGCACTTTCTCGAGCTTCTTCACATGCTTGGCTAGGTGTGGGTTCCAAACTGGTGCTGCATACTCCAATATGGGCCTAACGTACACAGTGTACAGGGTCCTGAACGATTCTTTATTAAGATGTCGGAATGCTGTTCTTAGGTTTGCTAGGCGCCCATATGCTGCAGCAGTTATTTGGTTGATGTGCGCCTCAGGAGATGTGTCTGGTGTTATACTCACCCCAAGATCTTTTTCCTTGATTGAGGTTTGCAGTCTCTGGCCCCCTAGGCTGTACTCCGTCTGCGGTCTTCTTTGCCCTTCCCCAATCTTCATGACTTTGCACTTGGTGGGGTTGAACTCCAGGAGCCAGTTGCTGGACCAGGCTTGCAGGCTGTCCAGATCCCTTTGTAGTTCTGCCTGGTCCTCGTCCGATTGAATTCTTCTCATCAACTTCACATCATCTGCAAACAGGGACACTTCGGAGTCTATTCCTTCCGTCATGTCGTTCACAAATACCAGAAACAGCACTGGTCCCAGGACTGACCCCTGTGGAACCCCGCTCGTCACCGGCGCCCACTCTGACACCTCGCCACGTACCATGACTCGCTGCTGTCTCCCTGACAGGTATTCCCTGATCCAATGTAGTGCCTTCCCTGTGTGTGTGTGTGTGTGTGTGTGTGTGTGTGTGTGTGTGTGTGTGTGTGTGTGTGTGTGTGTGTGTGTGTGTGTGTGTGTGTGTGTGTGGGATTTAGTACATTTAGAAAAAATAATGTATAGCTAAAATATGCATTTTATTTGATATATTTTCTCTTTTACTTTCTCTACCTCTCTTTCTCTTCCCCCTTTCCGCTCAATCTCCCTCTTCCTATCCTTCTCTCTGTAAAGATTATCTTCCTTCCCTCCTGTCACTTTGTGATTTAACTGATTTTCACCTGTTAACTGAGACGAGAGATGTGTTTTTGTTGTGTCACAATCGTGGAAAAGTAGCTGACAATTACTCAGGAACACCACTAAACCTTTCTTTACTCCCTTGTCTACTCTTAAATATCTAAGAAGTTATAAACTCTAACCTAAAGAATTAAAAAAAAAATGAAAGGATATGTTATGATATTCATATTTTGACCAAGAGAAAGATGTTAATAAATGAATAACTAATCGACAATTCATCTTTCAGTGGGGTCATAGTGCAGGACGAAGGGTCTCAGTAGACAGAGTAGGACACCATAGTCTTGTGTTTTATAGATCAGAGAGAAACATTGAAAAATATGAAAAGATTAACACAGTCATCAACAAAAACCTTGCAACAGCGGGATGCACAGCAATAATGGAGCCTCCCTAATTATGCAAATTCGATGGCAGTTAAAAGTTTTCAGATGGAGTTTCCTTGCATGTCTGGACAGACAGAAAGCAACTGGAGTGGGGATGACAAATGTGCATTAACAGTGGGTGAAACCCATCTCTAATAAAGTAGGGTGAAGAAGGTGCATCTGTCAGCTTCATACAAATCCAAAAGTCTAGGAAATACAGTGAACTTACACACCATTACATGTTTTCCACACAGGATTAAAAACCATCAGTTCACTGGTAAAAAGCAGGTTCAGGTTCCGGAGAGAATTAGGCAAAAGACACATGAGGGAAATAAAGGTTCGAAGGGCAGATAGCTGTCTGTTCCAGTCATTAAGAAGAGTAATGCTACATGAAGAAAAAATGCTAGAAGAAAAATATTATAGACATATTTAAATTAAATATATTATAAGAAAATTGATGTCCTTATATATATATATATATATATATATATATATATATATATATATATATATATATATATATATATATATATATATATATATATATATATATAAAGGACATAAATTTTCTTGTAATATATTAAATTTAAATATTGTATTTTAACAAAATGTTTAATAACAGAGACGATAAAATGTCTATAATATTTTTTCTTCTAAAAATCTTGTAATAGTTTTAAATTTACACTTTCTGTATAAATTAATCATAAGTCATGAAATACCGACAACGATATATAAACCCAGTTGATTGTATCTCACAATATAAAATTCTGAGAATTTATATTAATCCTTGTTTTATATAATATATTCCAGATTGGTGCTGAACAGGTTATAGACAGCCTTAAAAAACAGCTATGGGAAAATTTATTGTTTCCTGCGCTGAGCAGCAATTATTAGTTTCAATTTTCTTGAGAATAACATTGATACTTTTCAATTCGGTTGAGATAATTTCCACTCTCTATGTCATAGGATATGTACACCCGGTGGTGAGAATTTAGTTTAATCCCAGTTTTATTCATGAAAGTATTCTTGGCGAGTAATGAATAGGCCTTAATCGACAGGTTTTTAACCCAATTAGTAAACCAATCAACTATGTACCCATCGATATGAACAAAGCCTATAGGACTGAAATTAAATACCAGACTCTTATGGAACCACTGTTCTAACAAGACCAGACACTGTACTATGCATGGATCTAACAAGTCCAGATACTTTGTGAAGCATAGGTTTAACAATTACAGACAGGTCGTTGCATGGGGTTAGACGCTGGATGACTCATGGGTCTATTAACCTGGTATACTCACTTATTGTATTCTCTCTGTATCAGTCAAGCTAACAGTTGGTGGTGCAGTTGGTGGGGCTCCCAGCCATGCTGACTGGCTCTCAGGTTTACTTCAAGCAAATTATGTTATACTTACACCGTTGGTTGGAACCAGTTTCTTACTAGCAGGCTGAGTACACATAGTGGACGTTCTTGCATGATCTGCACTATGTTCATATTGTAAATATTGGCAGTGGGAATATATGAGTACTCAAGAAACTGCCCTTTGTGTTTGCCTTTGCCTCTATTGTCTTGGCTTGGTCCTTGCTTGGAGACTTGACTTATGGACAAGTGCTATAAGCCTTTCATTTGTACCTAAGTTGGTAATACAAGTCTAGAAATTGGAGGTAGCACGAGTATAACAATTCAAGCCATTAATTAAACCATGGAGACTGAAGACACTGGTTAAAGCATAAAACTAAGAAGGGCAGACAGAACCATGTGACTAACAAATCCAGACACAAAACGAAACATTGGTCTATTATCTTCAGAGTTTAAACGAAGCATGGGACTAACAAGTTCAGACACTAAACTATGAATTGATTTAACACGAGTGAAGTAAGAGTACATTAAGTCTAGACACAGGACAAAGCATGAGTTTTGACTGATCATAGTTCTAACAACCAGAGAAGGGAAGCTGCATGGGACTAATAAGTCCAGACGCTGGTAGAAGCATGGGGCAGACATTTTTTGAAGCATAAATCAAATAAGCCGAACACTGGTCGAAGAATTGTTTTAACAAGTTCAAGGACTGCCATTACAGACCCAGAAGCATAGGTATAATAAGTTCAAACAAGTCAAACAAGTCTAACAAGTTCAGAGACGGGCTGAAGCATGGGTTGAACAAGTTCCGACGCACTTCGAAGCACATGTCTAATAAGAGAGACACTGCTCGAAACATTGATCTAAAAGGCCAGATAATAAGTTAAGGATACAAATATTAAGCCAGACACTAGAGGAGAAAATGATCTAACCTGTTCTGAAACAATGGAAGACGCACTGCCAGACACAGGAAGACGCACTGCCAGACACAGGAAGACGCACTGCCAGACACAGGAAGACGCACTACCAGACACAGGAAGACGCACTGCTCAGAAAACACCAGAAAAATAGTGGTATACCATGCAAAGAGGACACTGAAAGAGGCATGGTCCAACATTCTTAGAGAATACTGGAAGAAATATGGGTTTAACATGCTCAGAAGACAATGGATAAGAGTAGGAATAAAATGTTCAGAAGACACTGGAATATATATAGGTTTAATATCTCCAGAAGACACTGGAAGATACATAGGTTTAATATCCTCAGAAAACACTGGGAGATGCATAAGTTCAGAAGTCACTGGAAGATGCAGTGGTCTAATATGCTTAGAAGACACTGGAAGATGAATCAGTCCATAATACTGAGGGACACTGGAAGATGAATCAGTCCATAATACTGAGGGACACTGGAAGATGAATCAGTCCATAATACTGAGGGACACTGGAAGATTCACGAGTTTACATGCAGGTGCCTTGCATGTTTAGAAGACAATAGAAGGTGCAGAAGTTTTACATGCTCAGAGAACACTGGAGAGTGCTTACATGCTATAGCTTCCTCAGAAAAAAGAAACGCCGTAATATAACGTGTATATTGCTTTTTTCAAATTTAAATTTCTAAATTTTTTCATTAATATCTAAAACGAAAACTTCATGCTTTATATTGTTATGTGACTTATATTATTAGCTTATGTACGTAGGTAGAAAGTAACAACTGCACATCTCATTACGCTCGTTGAAGAAGATATCTAATCGGCTGACAACGCTACAAACTACCTGCCCGCTTGTTTTGCAGTTGGTACTAGGGGTAAGCTGGTATAAGTCACCTGATTATGTACCTGCTGGGCCTGTATCTTTCCCTCTCTCTCTCTCTCTTTTGCTGTTTCTTGCAGAGGAAACACCTCCAACTCTGTTCTGTCTGGAAGAACGCTGTTCTCCTCCACTCGTGTTATTTAGCCTTTGTTTTTGGTAGAGTATGTCTCCATTGAAGAGTTGGGACATACGTCTCATAGCTCTGTGCAACTCTGTTCACAGACCATTACTTAGACTTAGTGATATTTGACGTTTTCAGAGGTAGTGTGTCATGAGACACCATATCTAGGGTCCCGAATTCAATTCTCCACCAATATTTGTTCTTGCATCTACGCAATGTTTCAGCAATAAGGGAGTAAACTCCCTATTCGGGGAGGGTTTACTGATGGTCCCTCAGTTAGGGTCGTATTTGGTCTCTTTGTTCCTTGCCTGACGCTATGCTGTTCACTGCTGCTTCGAGTATTACTGCTGTTTGATGAATGGGTCATCATACTGTTCAAGCAAGCTGTGGACTTGCTTCGATGGTTCAGAAGTTAGCTTACCTAAGGACTTGTTGCTGTCGATCACATTCTAAGTCTAACTAGAGTCAATTCAAGCACATACCGAGCACTCACAAGCACATACACTTACACACCCATATGGTAGGAGTTTATCTCCTTAATTATTCAAGTTTTATTAACTGTAAATATTACCACCTAGAAAATTTTGTTTTTAATGATCTCAACTTTTATTTTTTTGGTTTGTATTCATCCAGTTGTAATCCAGAAGCGCTATTGAGAAGCCAAATAATTTTACAGGATATCTGGACTAGAATCCATACTGACTTACTCTTACGAAACCAGAAACAGGCTAGATACTAGAGGGGTATCAATAAGTTGACCTTCTATTATTCTCTGGAGATATCTTCACTTAATTGATGTCACATTTTGTAACACATGGTCAGTAGAAGCAATGGTCTAAAGTAATTAGAAGACAATGGAAGAAACATTGGTCTTACGTGATTAGAAAACAATGGAAAAAATATATGTCTAACGTGATTAGAAGACAATGGAAGAAGCAATGGTCTTGTATGCTTAGAGGACATTAGAAGAAGCACTGGATTAATTAACATGTTCATAGGTCACTTGAAGAAGCATTGCAATAAAATGCCAAGAGGAAACTGCAAGAAGCATTGGTCTTACATACATAGAGGACACTACAAGAAACATTGGTCTAATATGCGTAGAGGAAACTGGATAAAAACATCGGTGTAAAACACTCAAGTGGAATTGGAAGAAGCATTGATCTAACATGCTTAGAAGATATCAGAAGAAGAACTGGTTTTACAGACAAAACAAAAATTAATCACTGAACATTCTCAGAGGACACCTGAAGAATCATTGGTCTAAAATGCTTAGGCGGACACAAGCACTGGTCTAACATCCTTAGAGGAGGAGACTGGAAAAACAAGTTGTTTAAAATGTTTAGAGGACTCCAGAAGCAGCTCTGGTCTAACTTGATGGGAAGGCATTGGAAAAACCATAAACAACAGTGGTAATGAACTATTTACATGTTTATAACTGATCACAATCGTAATGAGTTGTGCAAAAATGAATTAAATCACACACAGGAAAAAAACATGTTTAAATGGTCATGGGTTATTTACAGTGGGAAATGTCAGGATATTTTTCGAGAATGGTTGGTAATATACCACTGTGGACAAAATACTTTGACATTTCTTGAACATTCCTGGGTGAGTTGTCTCTTAATTCATTAATTTTATCGCATTCCAGCACATAATTACGCAAGGTGTGACAATAATCCAACTAGCAAAGTTTACATTAAGTTTGATCTACATCATCCAGTGGTGGTGACCCAGCCGGAGCCGGGCGGTAGTGACATCCAAGAGTCTGCTTATTTTGTTGGATGCACCATAATCTAATTGATTTTTCCTAGTTACATCTAGCTTCATTTATTACTTTTCTCTCCTAGCTTCGTCTCCACTATTAAAGTTAAATATCCATTCTTTAATTACCTCTAGTATCTAAACTACAGCGATTTTCCAAACATACTGTGACCTTAAGAAACCCAAATTACTAGTAACATCTAAATTTCCTATATATCATTAGTATAGAAGAACGTGATTTACAGAAAATGTTTACAAATGATCTAAAATTTAATCATCAAATAATATTCAGTTAATTTCGCATACATTATGAGGTCAGGAAACCTAGAGGATTATGTATACAAAGTTTTCCATCTGGCAAATAATAGAACCAAAGGAAACTCGAAATTAGCGTAATATGCGAGACTGACGAGTAATAATCGTGGAGACCAATTGTAAACAACAACAACAACTATATGATAGCACTGCACTCGCAGGAGGCCTATGAAGCACCAGTAACACTGCACAAACAGGAAAAAAACATTTATTGAAGCTGAATGAGGACGATTAAATTCCGATCACAAAGCATGAGCAGAATATAATACCTACCAACCTACCAAGAATTAATTACTTGCCACCGCAAGCACTCAACACAGCAGCATAATCACGATATATATACTTACCACACACACACACACACACACACACACACACACACACATATATATATATATATATATATATATATATATATATATATATATATATATATATATATATATATATATATATATATATATCACAGCTGCATGAACCCAAGAAAGTATTTATCACAGCCACAATAAATTATCCACAACAGCTGTATGATCACAAAATATCTACAAGAGCTGCATGATCACAATAAAACATCTATCACAGCTGCATGATGCAGTACCTACCCCAGCTGCATGATCACAGCAAAATATCTATCACAGCTGCATGATGCAGTACCTACCACAGCTGCACGATCACAGCAAAATATCTATCACAGCTGCAAGAAAGACGCTGTTCAGCAACAATAACAGCTTTCATTCCAGGCTAGTGAAATTGCTGACTCATAAAATGTGCAGAAAACATTCAGCGGCAGCATCCAAACGTAGAAACTAGCAGGAGCCCAAAACAAAACTCAAATTGTTTTCCACTGAGTCCAGGTAAGAAAAATATATCCTAATTTCTTTTCCGGAAAAAATGTTGGAACATCTGATTCTAAACCTGTACACAGAGATAATATCACTAACAAAAGGGGAAAGCGTAAGACAATATGTAAAAAAAAATAGCTTCTCGTAATATAAGTTGAATTACCAATAGACTACAATATATATATATATATATATATATATATATATATATATATATATATATATATATATATATATATATATATATATATATATGAATATAGAATTAAGGTTACAATCAAGTTTTCGTATAAACACCCAATCAACTACAAAATGTCAGAAATATACAAAATGTTGCTAGTGACACACACAGTTCCTCTGCTTCCTACTTCAGGACCCATGGAGATATGTTATCTGGGACAACCGCCTTCGAGGTATCTAGTTCACCTAGCAGTTTCTTCACCTCCTTGATTATGTGCAGTATGTCCATCACTTGCTGGTGCATCCTACCGCCTCAGTTTTCTGGAAGCATTTCTGTCTCCACTGTGAATACGTCTCTAAATCTTGTGTTAAACTCTTCAAATACTTCCTGGTCACTCTTTGTGATCTCTCCTCCTTCCATCCTCAACCTGATTATCTGGGCCTTGACTGTTGTTTTCCTCTGATGTGATTGTATAACAACTTTGGGTTAGATTTGACTTTTGATGCTGTCATTCTCATACTGCCGCTGGGCCTCTCTCCTTATCCATGTATATTTGTTTGTGGTTCTTCTGCTCAACTCATTGTGTTCTTTGCCTTCTATACTTTTTCCATGCTCTAGCATACTTGGCTTTGGCCTCTTTACACCTCCAGGTAAACCATGGGCTCACTCTGGTCGTCCCATTTTTTCTGTTACCCCTTGGTATGAATCTCTCCTCTACCTCTCTGTATTTTGTGGTCACTTGTTACAATTGTTACTGTCTTTCCCTATAGTTCTTTTTCTCACTGCACCTCATGCAGGAATCCCTTGTGTAGTCCCCTTTTTTGAAGTTTGGTTTCTCCCGTCCTTCTCGTGCTGCTTCATTCTCTACTGTTAACTCTACAAGGAATTCGAAACTCACGACCACGTGGTCACAAGCACAAAGGGGCCTTTCATGTGTAATATCCTCAACGTCTGAAATATTCTGGTTGTATTCTAAACTTGTTAGTGCATGAAGTTTCCCAGTACTGTCTCGAGCATCTTAGCCATCTACGTTTCTGGCTCCCTATTTGGAACTAGGTTTTACTAGTCAATTTTGTGACTGAAATACCCCATTACCAGTAATTTTGTCCTACCCGTGTGGGCCCTTCTGGCCACCTCAGCTAGTGTTTTCACCATTGCTCTATTGGCTCTATTGCTCTCATCCTACTCTTGTCTGGGTCTCTTGCTATTCATTGATGGGTTGTACATCACTGTTATCATCACCTTTGGACTACTGGTCTGAAGTGTTCCTACTATAAAGTCAACTGCTTCCCCTCTATCCAATTCTCCCATTTCCTCAAAACTTAACTGGTTTTTAATAGCAGTGCAACTCCTCCTCCCCGTCTGTTCCCTCTATCTTTTCTCAGGATCTGATATCCATTTGGAAAGATCGCATTTGTTATCCCAGCGAGCTTTGTCTCTGTGAGTGCTATGATGTCTGGAGATGCCACTCCTCAATCTTATTTGTTATTCCATCTGCTTTGGTGTACCATACATTCACCTTCTTTTCCAGTACTGTATTTTAGAAAGAGGGAGGGATTGGTGTTGACTAGGGGTGTGGAATGCAGGGCGTGATATCATGAAAAGCTGCTGTGATGGTGGCATTAATGCTGGGGGCTGGGGACTGTGGAGTATGGTTTGTTTTTGGTTATTGCGTTTGGTTGGTTTGGGGTGGTAGGGGTTGAGGGGATTCTATGAGCATTTGTGTTTGGTGTTCCCACCCCTGAGGTTGAGCTTGCCTGTCTTTTGATGCTTTCCCTGTTTCTCTTTCCTTCCTTCTGGTGTCTTCTTACTCTCAGTTTTAGCTCCCAATCTTTCCTTGTTCTGTCGAGGTCTAGGTACACTTGCTGATATTCACAGGAGTCCTTTAACAGTGGTTTCTGTTGTAGTATCTTGGTCCATACCACTTCTGTCTTGAATGTTAATCTGACAGGGCGATTTTTTCCCCTCAAATTCTCCCGAAGTCTCTGAAAATCTGTTACCTGGGACACGTCCTTCTCTCCTGTAACTGTGATGATGCTCTCAGTGTCTTTTCCCTCCCAGTGTTTTCCATCATCATAGGTCATCCCTTCAACCTCCTGAAGTTTATGAAAAATAACACCACCAGAGTGTTAGTGAATAATGATAGTTACCATTATAAACAAAATAGCGCTCAGGGAAGGTTCAAGATGCTCCTGGGAGGTTCTTGACTCAAACCTGACTGTTGTTCCTTCCCTCAGACATTATATGACTCCCGCGAATTTAGCGTTCCGGAATAAATATAAAATAATAATAGCAGAAAATAGTGAAGAAAAAGTCAACGCAAATAATTCCAGTCTCATTCCTCGCCCAGGAACAAAGATAAAAACAAAGGATATACTAAAAAAAGATGTTTCTGTCGTTGCTCTCCGGGAAGAGTATCCCCTGTATCCCCTGTATCCCCTGTATCCCTTAGCCCCAGCTCCCTGACCTCAACGCAGGCAAAAGGATTAATTCAAAGTGATGTGTAAATTTCTTATTCAAGAAAGTATAAAAATAACTTGGTGATGGCAGGCAACCCAGTGTAACACTGAAGATATTTATATAATATCACACTCAGTACACTGCATATATCCATGTTTTATCAACTAATAGTTCTTGAAACATTAAATTCATTGAAACATTTTCATAAACACCGTGACTAAACAAAATTATTTTTAGAAATTTATTATTAATATAATGTAATTTTTCTCAAGCAGATACACTGATACATTTGTCAAAGTAACAAATATGTCTTTATTTTTGTTTCAGTTTCCTTGCCTTAGTTACAATCTATTTAAAGTTCTCTACTATACAGTTCATTGAAAATTTTCAGGGTATCCCCACAGGGATGCCTTTAATTATCTGCCATATTTTTTTCTTCATCCAATGTTTCATATATAACTTGAGAATGCCTCAGCATATCGACTTCAAATTATTAAATGTAAAGGCTCGTGCAATTGATGAAATAGATATTTAGCTATTTAAGCTTTGTTTTGTTAATTTATAAAAGTATTTGCCATGCAATAACTAAATAATGCCTCTGATCGAGTTCAAACCTAAATGTTAGTGTATCTTAATTAGGTAAGTTTTAGTAGTGATCTTGGACAGTGTTGGTTAAGTTTCATGCGATGTTTTGTGAATGCCTCTCCCGATCGGCTTCAAACCATCAATGTTCACATACCTTACTTAGAGAGAGCTTGGGATTATTTTTCAGACATAATAGGCACATAATTCTAGACATTTACTTTAACCCCTCAGCTGTACTCTCCTAGTTACCTAACCTAACCTAATAAAAAAATAAGCAGTTCAGAAAATAAAATTATAAATAATATTGTCAAGTTGGCAGTCTCAATATATTGAATGGAAATCCCTGAGCTATTTGTATGTATATAAAAAGCAAATTGGAACCTAGAGTAGACAAGTTGATAATAATGAGAACCTGACGGTTTGAAACCGATTAAAGTGGCGTTTATCAAATGGAGGGAGAAGAAAGACAAACTACTGTGGGTTGAAGAGCATTTACAAACCTTCACATCAATGCCGAAATAAAAGACTTTCATTAATAATGTATTCATGGAATGACCTGATCCTGTTAAAGCTATTTGATTCTTTAAAAGTCGTTGACGATACCTCAAACTGGAACACATGTACAGGCGATCTATTAGTGCCTTGGTTACTTATGCACTTGGGATACAATGATCACCACTAGGTAAGACTTGGCCCAGTAGGTAGACTACAGTTCTACTCTTATGTCTATGGGCTCTTAGCTATATTTCCTGAATTCCTTTTTATTCTGTACTTATATCCCAAATAATCGTAGAGAAATAGAAATTTCTCATGTGATGGAATAACCATCCAAGATCTGGTCTTATTGAAATTGTTAAAATATAATGGAGATAAAAGATAACTGATACTCAGAAAGAACGAAAGTTTGTTAATAAACATTTATGTCGTTTTAATTATCAGTATTTAAAAAAAAAAAAATTCAATCAGCTCTATATTTAAAAATCACAAGTAAAAGCAAAAATATTATTACTCTTCTGAAATAGTTGATCTTGAATCTACTGATGCAAAACTAGACACAAAGCAACTGAAATATAGCTGAAATGCTACACAGCTGAGCTGCAAGCTATTGACACAGCTGAGTTGCAAGCTATTGACACAGCTGAGTTGCAAGCTATTGACACAGTCGAGTTGTAAGCTATTGACACAGCTGAGCTACAAGCTATTGACACAGCTGAGCTGAAGCTACTGACACAGCTGAGCTGGAAATTAGTGACACAGTTCAGCTGGAAATTACTGACATTCAAAGAGCTGGAAGCTATATAAATTATTTATTATTTTAGGAGTGTTCATGCATATAAGCCCTTATTAGATATTTCCCGTACAACTGAATATTTACGAGGTGAGGCGGTGGGGGGACACACATATATTAGTGATTACATGTTTTAATTGTTCATATGTTCTCTGTATGGTATTTGCTTTACAATAATACTGCATCAACAGCTGTGCTACCAGTCTGACATTAAATATTTGTGACATTATACCTTGCTCTTTGAGGCGAGTCAGATCATCACAGTGAGATAGACACCAAGTCATCCTCTCCAGTCCCTCATAAGAGTAATGAGCTCACACGAAAATTAGCTAATCATGATCATCAAGGCACCTTCTCCTTTCAAGAAGCATAAACCAGTTGTTTAATTAATGCAAAATATTATTATTATTCTGTATCGGGATTATAAGTAACAGAATGGCACCTACACATTCTATTAACAATCATATTCTAGGTAAGACAGACGAGTGCTGAAATTTTGAAGCTGATCAGAGGAGGCTTTCTGAAACTGGTTCCTGGTAACCAGTTACAGGAATGGACTATATAAAATTGAGCGGAGGGCACCTGGATTTTTCAACTATTCCACAAACCTTCACCTAGTAACGGTTGACCGGGGTTGGAAAATTGAATTCGATCAGAAAATGCGTTTTGAGGTTTAAACTTAAGCATTGGAGGAAGTTAGTGGGAGATGAGAACTCTGTATCTATCAAAATGTTGGATCTGGCCTACTTTTACTGGGAAATAATCTCCCTCTTTCCTACACACCCTAACCTGAGCCTCACAATCCTCATAAAAACCTTTTATAGCATTATTCACTTATATGTTTCAATGTAAACACTTGGTCTACATATTCACTACCCATTCTAAAGCTTCCTTGTTCATCTGCAATCCTGATCTCTGTCTTATAATGTTGTGCCTATTAAACCAAACTGTTAAACTAGGCCGAATCTCCCTAATAATTGAACTTTTACATAATTTTCTTTTTATGGGTTGATTTTGTAGACACTATGTGTTACTTTTAATTGTGTACAAACTTTTAGCTAT
The DNA here is from genome assembly GCA_009830355.1 of Cherax destructor. Taxonomy (NCBI): domain Eukaryota; kingdom Metazoa; phylum Arthropoda; class Malacostraca; order Decapoda; family Parastacidae; genus Cherax; species Cherax destructor. Next base: position 100,726 of record WNWK01001127.1, on the reverse strand, counting down.
GAACCAAACCTATCGTGGAAGCCTCACTTAACCTAACCTAAAATAATTAGTGTTAGTCTAATTCTGCTAAAAGTGTCAGACGTGGAGAAAAATCTCCAGTTTATGAAGGGGGCAATATCCCCCTCTTGAATGGGGCAATGACCCTCTCCAAACATGGTAGCCCTCTCAGAAGAGCTTGTGAACCTTCTTGCTTTCTCCCTCCCACAACATAATTTATCAAAGTCATATGTTGAACGAGGCGTCACAAGGAACGCCTCTCTTTAACAGACTTCCTGGCCACTTGTACATAAGAGTCTATGGAAGCTGCTATTTCCCCATAGCAGGAAAAAATCGTGAAAAACTGGGCCCCACTTGATCAACAAGCTAAGAGTATTATGGTCACATAAACCCACCTAGAACCCTAAGAAACAAGGATTCTAGGATTAAATCTGTTGCAAAAGTTAGCAATGAATGTCTATAAAGCTGAAGTCAGCATTTCTTTTGTGGGACAGGGGTTCTCAGCACCCAAGAAGGCAGATTGCGACAAGGAACGAACGGGAACGTGTCACAGAGGGTATCGCTGCTCTCCCGCTAAGAACAAAGAAACAGCAGTGGCCGCACATTCTTAGACTTGATCTGACAATCTCAGGAAAACTAGGAAAGTTAGACTAGTTCCCTAATACGAGTCAGGAAATTCGCGGTAAGACTAATCACGAAGTGTTTATTAGCATTTCCGTGTCCCTTTCTCGAGCGAACATTTGGAGTGCTGAAGTAAAATACAGTGTTGTTTAACTTTCTCCCTATTGTGGATATTACCACGAAACTCATAAGCGAATGACAATAGAATGTAACCGGTGTGATTGGGCAATAACATTCCCGACGTTTTGTGGCGAACACTAGAGCAACATTCATGGAGTAACACTTCTTCATTCTACTATCAAGACACCGATAACGGCCTCGTCTTTCCAACGACACAGGACTCCAGCTACAATGAGTCAGGCAAGTCATATTTCCCTTTCATTTGCCCTTTTAAAATACTGCAGTGTTTAGGCTAATGTTATTAGGAATATTTCCCACTTTAGAGACCGCCATTAGAAAGCCAACACAAAACTCAAGTGAGTAATCATTATAATCCAGGTATTTTGATATACTGGAATACATATAATGGGTCAGAGTTAACCCAGATTACTCGCTATCCACAGTCACTGTGGACACAACTGCAGCAACATCGAAGGCGAATCCAGGGAGAGGCTGCTGGAATCAGTGCTGTTAAAAGATAAGTACCGCTCTTTTATATCATGTATGTACTTATCTAAGATGTTCCTCCACATCAGAGGTCAGTTTAAATTTATTTAATATTAATTTCAATCAATTATATCTATTTTTTTTTGTTATCTTCAAACTGATTTTAGAATATTTATGACATAAATTTTTTTTCACTCTTATTATTCGGCAGAAATGACCTTTGTTTTTTATGCCCAACTCAACGATTCGGCCTATTAGGCCCCACATATTGATATATACAATATGTGGGTAATACAGTCAAGAACCTATATTCAGTAGTAGAGAAATAAAGCAATATTTAGTATTCTTAGGAGCCTGCTCAGACCTGAGGCTGGTGTCAAGAAGACTGAAAGTATTTGCGTTATTTCTGCATTAATGAATGCGGTGGACAGGTTACATGCCGCCTTATTGATCTTTTTTTTATATGCTATATTTTAATATAATTATGCAGCTGCCAATTCAATCATTCAGTTATCAACACCTGAAACAGAGAATCAATCTACGAAAGCTAATGGAAAATAATAAATGTGCAAATGATTAATTATGTGTATAAATTAGACACATATGCAACACTTGGGTATCTTTACTGAGGAAACGTTTCGCCCCACAGTGGCTTCATCAGTCCAATACAAAGAAGAATGGTGAAGATCAGGAGTTTGAGGTAATCAGTTCCTCAATCTTGAAAAGAATACAGCAGCTGAGGTCAGGTTAGGTGAGGCTTCCACGTTAGGTTTGGTTCATAACGAAGTGGCTTATATACTGGTGAAGCAGTAATAGACGGCAGCACCTTGGACAAATCCACAGGTGGAAGTAGGTCATGCCTATTTGTTATGCAAGTGTTGAATTCCCTGTATCAAGATCACAATATTCTTCTTTGTATTATACTGATGAAACCACTGTGTGGCGAAACGTTTCTTCACTAAAGATACCCAAGTGTTGCACATGTGTCTAATTTATCAACTTGTCGGTTCTCTGAATTATTTATCTACGATTTATTATGAGTTTGATTTTGATATGAACTCTTTTTCAAATAATTTTCATTCCCACTTCATTATTAATATTAACTGCACTATTAATATCCAGAATCCATTTAGTCCATCTTCTAAAAACAACTAAGAAAATCACTTGTAGCGTATACACTAACACACACACACACACACACACACACACACACACACACAAAAGTGTAGGGAGGCAAAAACTAAGTGCACTAGAGAATGGAAAAAGTACAGAAGACAAAGGACCCAGGAAAATAAAAAGATTAGCCGGAGAGCCAGAAACGAATATGCACAGATAAAAAGGGAGGCTCAGCGACAATACGAAAATGAGATAGCATCGAAAGTCAAGTTTGACCCGAAGCTGTTGTACAGCCACATCAGGAGGAAAACAACAGTCAAGGACCAGGTAATCAAGATGAAGAAGGAAGGTGGGAAGTTCCCAAGAAACGACCAAGAGGTATGTGAGGAGCTCAACACGAGATTTGAAGAAGTATTTACAGTGGAGACAGGAAGGATTCCAGGAAGTCCGAATAGGGAGGTACACCAACAAGGGATACACCAACAAGGGCTGGATGAAATACACACACCCGAGGAGGTATGGAAAATGGTAATTGTAGTCCCAATTTTTAAGAAAGGAGTTTTATGACAAGGTAACGGAAGTAAGACACGAGAGAGAGAGAGAGAGTGAGGTGGATAGACTGCATTTTCTTGGACTGCAAGAAGGCCTTCGACACAGTTCCTCACAAGAGGTTAATGCAAAAGCTAGAGGATCAGGCACGCATAACAGGAAAAGCACTACAATGGATCATAGAATACTTAATAGGGAGGCAACAACGCGTCATGGTCCGTGACGAGGCGCCTGTGACGAGCGGGGTTCCGCAGGGGTCAGTCCTAGGACCTGTGTTGTTTTTGGTATATGTGAATGACATAACGCAAGTGATAGATGATATGAAGTTAATGAGGAGAATTAAATCGGTCGAGGATCAGGTAGGACTACAAAGAGACCTGGACAGGCTACAAGCCTGGTCCAGCAACTGGCTCCTTCAATTTAACCCCACCAAATGCAAAGTCATGAAAATCGGGGAAGGGCAAAGAAGACCGCAGACAGAGTATAGTCTAGGTGGCCAAAGACTGCAAACCTCACTCAAGGAAAAAGATCTTGGGGTGAGTATAATACCGATCACATCTCCTGAGGCACACATCAATCAGATAACTGCTGCAGCATACGGGCGCCTGGCAAACCTAAGAATAACGTTCCGATACCTCAGTAAGGAATCGTTCAAGACTCTGTACACCATATACGTCAGGCCCATACTGGAGTATGCAGCACCAGTTTGGAACCCACACCTGGTCAAACACGTCAAGAAATTAGAGAAAGTGCAAAGGTTTGCAACAAGACTAGTCCCAGAGCTAAGAGGGTTGTCCTACAAAGAAAGATTAGAGGAAATCGGCCTGACGACACTGGAGGACAGGAGCGTCAGGGGAGACATGATAACGACATAAAATACTGCGAGGAAATGACAAGGTGGAAAAGACAGGATGTTCCAGAGATGGGACACAGAAACAAGGGGTCACAATTGGAAGTTGAAGACTCCGATGAGTCAAAGAGATGTTAGGAAGTATTTCTTCAGTCATAGAGTTGTCAGGAAGTGGAATAGCCTAGAAAGTGATGTAGTGGAGGCAGGAACCATACATAGTTTTAAGACGAGGTTTGATAAAGCTCATGGAGCAGGGAGAGAGAGGACCTTGTAGCGATCAGGGAAGAGGGGGGCCAGGAGCTATGAATCGACCCCTGCAACCACAAATAGGTGAGCACACACACACACGCGCACACACACAGTGAACATTATTTGATGATGAATGACGCCTAACTTCATCAATATTAGGAAGTGCGGAAAGAGTTAATTAGCTGGAGCTGCAGCTAATGCTTCTGTCACCACCCAGAGAAATGTCTCAGTGATTCTACACTACTGTCGCACCTGAACTCTTATTGTTATTTTTGTCTTATTGTGTTAACTACTACTCTTACTACTTCCATTCCTACTACTGCTACTAACACTACTTCTAACAATAACAACAACAATATTAATAATAATAATAATAGTAATAATAGCAACAATAACAATAGCAACAATAAAAATATTAACAACAATAGCAACAACGGTTGTGGAGCAATTTACTTAATCTGCGACTGAGGGTGAGGGGACACACCTACCATAATAAATGTACTCGACCACACTTGTCCACCTCACTCTAAAAGGCGAACACAACCTTAATCATGGTGCTTGTAAGGGTTATTAAATATCATAACTAAAAGTCTTTATTTTGACAATATATAATAGTATGAATGATATTTAAAGGGAAACCCTCAAGTTAAATGAATACTAATCATTAGACATACTGTATACTCAAACATTATATTGGTATTCTTGAAAAAGATTTACAGGTATGAAATTTCGTTGCCCCAGGTGCCCAGAGATGACCCACTGCGTTCGTAGTCGTTATGTAGGTATTACCGCAAAATTCCCATACATGGCGAAATTTTAGTTTTGCGGTAGGAATTTGCCTTTTTCTGCGAAATTCGCTTATTAAAGTCTTGCTTTTGGTGCCAGTTAAAGCCTATGGGACAATTAAATGTTTCAAGGTTAAACCAAAAGACTTTTGGCTAAGGACGTCGATTATAGTTGGATAAAACACTACCAGTGTACAGGTGACCACACGGATGAGACGATTTAGGACTAATATAGACATGTGGTGACTTCCCAACATAGTAAATGCAATTTACTTACTAAGGAATACGTATATCCACACAATTAGCTTTATAATAGAGATATTGGTGAATGAGTTGTCGAATTCTTAATGTACTATTAGTCCACTACGTTTCAGTAAAGGGTTTGAGAGTGAGTATACAAGGAAAATTACGTTATTTCTGATTATTCCCTCTGACGAAGAATATAAAAACCTCAGTTGAATGACTTGTGATATTCGTACTAGTTAACTCACTCACTCTCATTCTTTTTCTCTCAGACAATTCACCAACCAGATGTTTTTTCAATCCAGTATAAAGAAAGGAAAACACAGTTTAAATTGCCGATAATATTAGGTCGTGCACAGGCTCGAGGACTGGGCTAAGTGGTAGCTGTGTTGTGGCTCTGCAGGAATTTACTAGATCATAAAATTGCTGGTGTTTTTAGTGATGGTGTTCAGTAGAACATTTGTGACATAGGTCAGTTTTCCTGAGGACAAGCCTGGCATTCTGAAAATCAATGTTGTTTCTGGGTGTTACGTTGTATAGGGGAGGCACTGTTCAAGTTGCCCTCTTCCCAGTCCCCCATCCTCTCTCTCTCTCTCTCTCTCTCTCTCTCTCTCTCTCTCTCTCTCTCTCTCTCTCTCGCCTCTTTTTCTACGAATAAGACTTTCATTCATTTTGCCTGTGCAATCAATATAGAATTATACTACACTCTAAGCAATGTAATGTGAATAATAAGATGTACATTACATAATCTGTACAGTATGTAATGTAATAAGACTGAAGTTATTTGATCCATATCACATGTAGATATATGATACAGCAGACTGTAGCTGCTGTTGCGGGAGAACCTCTGACTGCAGCGAGACACTTCGCTCTGCTTTCGATGTAATTGATACTGATTTTATCTAATGTATATAGAAATCATGTAGTAGGTTATTCAGAAGACAGGATTACTAAGTATAAAGAAAAAACGTATTAGAGAATTATCATAAGACTCCATAAAGGTGTGTGTTTGTGTGGTTAAGGGAAGTATAGAATTATCAAACTGAGACCGAGTGTTAAGATGATCCGGACATTTAAACTTTTATATATCATTCAGGTATTTTTATTGTTACTAGGATAATAATAAATGCATTGTTATTCAGTATTTTGCACTTCACATTGATGTTATTTATTACGATGATGAGCTAGGAATAAAAGTAGATCACATGTGAGATGTAACTGAATGTAGGTGATATCTACTGTATAAGACAACTTGACTAGGGCATATATTAAAGTTATTTAAAAATAAGCCACCCTAAGCCCCTGTCCTTCGTAAACTATACAAAATGTTAAACAATATGTCAATACTTTAGATCTCATTATCAGGAAGGACAGATAAACTGACCTTTAGAAAAGTATACATATACAAAACAATATACACAACACCACTGCAAAATACAGTACACCAGAAGACCTTTACAAGCTCCTCAATGTTAGGCCATATTATTATTATTATTATAATTAAAACTAAGTGTTAAACCAACAAGAATCAAAGTTAAGCCATAGGAAAATTAAACATTATTAATGGCGCCTGTGGATCGCCATACTTCCCTGCCGGCTTCCGCCTGCTGGTAAAAATGCTGTTATTTCTGTACTCTCCCATAACTCACACAGACCCCACATAAATACTAGGGCGAGGCCCAATGTTACGGCCAACATTACAAAAAAAAAAACTCTACTTAACCTCGCTCCAGCACTACTTCTTAGAGACGCTCCCCCCCGAGACACTATCACAATAGTCACACTGCTACAATAGTCACACTGCTACAATAGTCACGCCATGACCTCACTCCCTAAAAGCGCCCACAAAGTGATGTCATTATTTATATAATTATTTTTCACTTTTTTTCACTATAAAAACCTTATTTTATAAACTTCACATTAATGCAGAAACCTACATAACACAAGATATATACATCGTGATGTGTATATCTTGGAGAGTATATATTTTCTGACACCTTACTTTAATCCGTTCTTTAAGGATTAAATTAGAGAGAACAGGTGACACGCAGCATTAATGAATGTAGTTAATTAAACCTCATTAACCAGTCAACCAACACTCTGACTCGTTATATTTATTATTCCTTAAGAATGTGACTGAGAGATCACAAAAGCGTGTTTATATACGTGTGCGTGTTTATCTGTGTGTGTGTCTGCGTGTGTATATGTGTGTGTATGCGTGTGTGTAAGTGTGTACTAATTGTGGCTGCATGAGTCGATTCATAGCTCCTGGACCCGCCTCTTCACTGGTGTGTGTGTGTATGTGTACTCACCTAGTTGTGGTTGCAGGGTGATTCACAGCTCTCTGTCGCCTCTTCACTGGCCGCTACTGGTCACTCTTCCTGCTCCATGAGCTTTATCATACCTCTTCTTAAAGCTATATATGGATCTTGCTTTAACTACTTCACTTCCCAGACTATTCCACTTCCTGACAACTCTGTGACTGAAGAAATACTTCCTAACATCCCTGTGATTCATCTGAGTCTTCATCTTCCAGCTATGACCCATTGTTGCTGTGTCCCATCTCTGGAACATCCTGCCTCTGTCCACCTTGACGATTCCTCTTAGTATTTTATATGTTGTTATCAAATCCCCCCCATCTCTCCTGTCCTCCAGTGTCGTCAGGTTGATTTTCCTTAACCTCTCCTCGTAGGATATTCTCCTTAGCTCCGGGACTACACTTGTTGCAAACCTTTGCACTTTCTCTAGCTTCTAGCTCTAGCTTCTCTGGCTAGGTGTGGATTACAAACTGGTGCTGCATACTCCAATACAGTCCTAACGTACAGAGTGCACAGGGTCCTGAACGACTTCTTATTGAGATGACGGAATGCTGTTCTTAGGTTTGCTAGTCGCCCTGTGTGTGTGTGTGTGTACTCACCTATTTGTATTCACCTATTCGTGGTTGCAGGGGTCGAGACTCAGCTCTCGCCCCGCCTCTTCACTGATCGCTACTAGGTCCTCTCTCTCCCTGCTCCATGAGCTTTATCATACCTCGTCTTAAAGCTATGTATGGTTCCTGCCTCCACTACCTCACTTGGCAGACTATTCCACTTCCTGCGACTCTGTGGCTGAAGAAATACTTCCTAACATCCCATCTCTGGAACATCCTGTCTCTGTCCACCATAGATATTCCTCGCAGTATTTTGTATGTCGTTATCATGTCTCCCCTAACCTTCCTGTCCTCCAGTGTCGTCAGGCCGATTTCTCTTAACCTTTCTTCGTAGGACATTCCCTTAGCTCTGGACTAGATAATTTCTTAACGTGCTTGACCAGGTGTGGGTTCCAAACTGGTGCTGCATACTCCAGTATGGGCCTGACGAAGACGGTGTACAGTGTCTTGAACGATTCCTTACTGAGGTATCGGAACGCTATTGTCAAGTTTGCAAGGCGCCCATATGCTGCAGCAGTTATCTGATTGATGTGTGCCTCCGGAGATGTGCTCGGTGTTATACTCACCTTGAGTGATTTTTGCAGTCTTTGGCCACCTAGCCATATACTTTGTCTGGGTCTTCTTTGCCTTTCCCCGATCTTCATGACTTTGCATTTGGCGGGGTTAAATTCGAGTAGCCAGTTGCTAGACCACGTATCCAGCCTATCCAGGTCTCTTTGTAATCTTGCCTGAGCCTCATCTGATTTAATTCTCCTCATTAACTTCACATCATCTGCGAACAGGGACACTTCTGAGACTATCCCTTCCATCATGTCATTCACATCATGTCATTCACATCATGTCATTCCATTGCAGTGCCCTTCCTGTTATACGTGCCTGATCCTCTAGTTTCTGCACTAATCTCTTGTGAGGAACTGTGTCGAAGGCCTTCCTGCAGTCCAAGAAAATGCAATCAACCCACCTCTCTCTCTCGTGTCTTACTTCTGTTACCTTGTCATAAAACTCCAGAAGGTTTGTGACACAGGATTTGCATTCCTTGAATCCGTGCTGGTTGTCGTTGTGTGTGTGTGTGTTTGTATGTGTGTGTGTGTGTGTGTGTGTGTGTGTATGTTTGTGTACTCACCTAATTCTGGTTGCAGGGGTCGATACTCAGTTCCTGGCCCCTGTGTGTGTGTGTATGTGTGTGTGTGTGTGTGTTTGTGTGTGAGAGTGTGTGTGTGTTTGTGTGTTTGTGTCAACGAGTTTGTCCATGTCAGTGTGTATGTTTGTTTTTATAGTTAGCAAAATTGAACACATTAGCAGTGTGCTGCTACTCCATTCTACATGACAGTTACAGTGGTGACAAAAGTCATATTCCGTCACGCGGGATGAAGTTCATACAGTGCTGAAATCTGCCAGCCTGAGATGGGAGACTTTAACTGGGGGGTCATGTCAGTGTGGGAGGAGGCAGGATAAGGGGGGTCATGTCAGCATGGGAGGAGGCAAGATAAGGGGGGTATTGTCAGTTTGTGTGGGAGTAGGCAAGATAAGGGGGGTCATGTCAGTGTGGGAGGAGGCAGATAAAGAAGGGGTCATGTCAATGGGAGGAGGTAAGATAAGGGGGGGTCATGTAAGTTTGTGTTGGAGGAGGTAGGATAACGGGGTCATGTCAGTTTGTGTGGGAGGAGGCAGGATAAGAGGATCATGTCAGTTTGTGTGGGAGGAGGCAGGATAAGGGTCATGTCAGCTTGTGTGGGAGGAGGCAGGATAAGGGTGTTTTACAGAATTATCAAACTGGTTGCTTCGTCGTGTTAAGTTAGTCTGGTTATTGAATATTTTGTATATGAAATGATATCACAGGAAGGATGGAGTTCGAACTCATGGCTGGTGAGTCCTAAAACTCATAGGTCAGTATGCTAGCCACTTTTCGAGTCCCAGCCGTTCTGTGATTTGTTTTCAGTCATGTTATTACGATTTCGTAAGTCGAATGTGTAATGTTTTGAAATAAATAATATATATATATATAAATATAATAATGCACTATTACTACTATTACTCCTACTACTGCTTCTTCTGCTACTACTACTACCACTACTACTACTACTACCACTACTACTGCTACTGCTGCTTTCACCGGAGAGGGTGTTAAATGCGTTGGGTTCCTCTAGCTTTTGGGAAATGGGAAGCATTTAGGTTCGATGCATGGACGGGGAGCACAGGTCCAATTTCTTAGATCAAGAGACCGTCACCGGCATCAAGGAACCTTCCTTGAGGGGTGATAACACTCTCTTACACATACTTGGTAAACATTTAATGTTCCTCCATCACTGTGTTCTTATGTTGTTCTATTTTTGTCATTATTGCTGTAATCAAAGTAAGCTCTAAGCTCTTATGGGTCATACAGCATAATAGTTATATCAAAAGCAGACCAATACCTCTTTTCCTCTCCGACTACTGCCTCTCTTCCTCCCCATCTCTCCAAACTACAAAATGCAATAGGCCTACTGTAGAAGACGTTCGTCAACATATTTCCGACAACAGTTTTAATTCTACAGTTTGACGTAAGTAGAGATGTTTGTGAATGGTTACTCACGTGAAGCCAGCGGTACAACACACACAATACCGTGGGTGGAACAATACACAATACCGTGGGTGGAACAATACACAATACCGTGGGTGGAATACACAATACCGTGGGTGGAACAATACACAATACCGTGGGTGGAATACACAATACCGTGGGTGGAACAATACACAATACCGTGGGTGGAACAATACACAATACCGTGGGTGGAACAATACACAATACCGTGGGTGGAACAATACACAATACCGTGGGTGGAACAATACACAATACCGTGGGTGGAACAATACACAAAACCGTGGGTGGAACAATACACAATACCGTGGGTGGAACAATGCACAATACCGTGGGTGGAACACTACACAACCGTGGGTGGAATACACAATACCGTGGGGAACAATACACAATACCGTGGGTGGAATACACAATACCGTGGGTGGAACAATACACAATACCGTGGGTGGAATAATACACAATACCGTATGTGAACAATACACAATACCGTGGTGGAACAATACACAATACCGTGGGTGGAACAATACACAATACAGTGGTGGAACAATACACAATACCGTGGGTGCAACAATACACAATACCGTGGGTGGAATACACAATACCGTGGGTGGAACAATACACAAACCGTGGTGGAATACACAATACCGTGGTGGAACAATACACAATACCGTGGGTGGAACAATACACAATACCGTGGGTGGAAAATACACAATACCGTGGGTGGAACACACACAATACCGTGAGTGGAACAATACACACATACCGTGGGTGGAACAATACACAATACCGTGGGTGGAACAATCACAATACCGTGGGTGGAACAATACACAATACCGTGGGTGGAACACTACACAATACCGTGGGTGGAAAAACACACAATACCGGGGTGGAACGATACACAATACCGTGGGTGGAACAATACACAATACCGTGGGTGGAACAATACACAATACTGTGGGTGGAACAATACACAATACCGTGGGTCGAACAATACACAATACCGTGGGTGGAATACACAATACCGTGGGTGGAACAATACACAATACCGTGGGTGGAATAATACACAATACCGTGGGTGGAACACTACACAATACCGTGGGTGGAATACACAATACCGTGGGTGGAACAATACACAATACCGTGGTGGAATAATACACAATACCGTGGGTGGAACAATACACAATACCGTGGGTGGAACAATACACAATACCGTGGGTGGAACAATACACAAAACCGTGGGTGGAACAATACACAATACCGTGGGTGGAACAATGCACAATACCGTGGGTGGAACACTACACAATACCGTGGGTGGAATACACAATACCGTGGGGGGAACAATACACAATACCGTGGGTGGAATACACAATACCGTGGGTGGAACAATACACAATACCGTGGGTGGAATAATACACAATACCGTATGTGGAACAATACACAATACCGTGGGTGGAACAATACACAATACCGTGGGTGGAACAATACACAATACCGTGAGTGGAACAATACACAATACCGTGGTGCAACAATACACAATACCGTGGGTGGAACAATACACAATGCCGTGGGTGGAACAATACACAATACCGTGGGTGGAACAATACACAATACCGTGGGTGGAACAATACACAATACCGTGGGTGGAACAATACACAATACCGTGGGTGGAACAATACACAATACCGTGGGTGGAACAATACACAATACCGTGGGTGGAACACTACACAATACCGTGGGTGGAATACACAATACCGTGGGTGGAACAATACACAATACCGTGGGTGGAATACACAATACCGTGGGTGGAACAATACACAATACCGTGGGTGGAATAATACACAATACCGTGGGTGGAACAATACACAATACCGTGGGTGGAACAATACACAATACCGTGGGTGGAACAATACACAATACCGTGGGTGGAACAATACACAATACCGTGGGTGCAACAATACACAATACCGTGGGTGGAACAATACACAATGCCGTGGGTGGAACAATACACAATGCCGTGGTGAACAATACAAATGCCGTGGGTGGAATGCACAATACCGTGGGTGGAACAATACACAATACCGTGGGTGGAACAATACACAATACCGTGGTGGAACAATACACAATACCGTGGGTGGAACAATACATAATGCCGTGGGTGGAATAACATACCATAGGTGGAACAATACACAATACCGTGGGTGGAACAATACACAATACCGTGGGTGGAACAATACACAATACCGTGGGTGGAACAATACACAATACCGTGGGTGGAACAATACACAATACCGTGGGTGGAACAATACACAATGCCGTGGGTGGAACAATACATAATACCGTGGGTGGAACAATACACAATGCCGTGGGTGGAACAATACATAATACCGTGGGTGGAACAATACACAATACCGTGGGTGGAATACACAATACCGTGGGTGGAATACACAATACAGTGGGTGGAATACACAATACCGTGGGTGGAACAATACACAATACCGTGGGTGGAACAATACACAATACGTTTTGGTCCGACTTGGACCATTAAATAAGTTATAAACAGGACATGTTAATGTGTGACTTTTAATTGGTCTAAGTCAGATTATTTGCGCACTGAAAGTTTACATTAATCCTGACTTTAATAAGGATGATGGTGTTTTAACATTACATACATAAGAACGTAAGAACATAAGACTGGAGAAGCAATGCAGCAGACTTATTGGCAGGTTTTATTCAAACTCAATAATTCTCACTTATATATTTGTCTATCATATTTTATAAGCTATCCAAAGTAATAAAAGCAATAACCCCAATAAACTATGCTAGACATAGGTTATTTAAATTACTATAACGCATAGAAGAGCTAGTATTGCATATGATAGACCATAACCCTAATTGAAATTGAAATTGACGCCTTGAACAGCTCGTAATGCATATGACAGACCATAACTCTAATTTAAATTGAAAATGAGAACTCGTCCATCGTGCCAACCTGCCATACAGTATTCAGTCACCTGCGATTAAACGTCAAATGTCATTGTCACTAAATGTCATTGAGGCTAATTATGGGAGGGTTTGGAAATGGGTCAGACGGGTGCGAGAGCAGGAGGAGGAGCACTGCGGAAAGCACAGTGGCGAGGGCCATAGCTTTCTGCAGTGTTGTTCCATGTTTGTGTTATGTCACTCACTGTAATCAGAGATTTTCCAGCGAAAGTATTTGCAGATTACTAGTGGTCGTTATCAGTTTTAGAGTACAGTATATCAGAAATCCACTCTCAGTACACACAGGATTTATGTAACGAATACAATGTCATTTTGTTAGAAAATAATAGCTGACCATTATGATTTCACAAATAAAATTGGTGAACATCTAACTCACTAATGAAGAGAGAGAGAGAGAGAGAGAGAGAGAGAGAGAGAGAGAGAGAGAGAGAGAGAGAGAGAGGAGAGGTGAGAAGGGGAGAGAGACGACTTGAACAACACTTGTTCTATACTCAGTAACACCTACAACCATCTCACTGACTTTCAAAATGCCAGTAATATCATCAAGGAATCTGACCTATTTCCCTTGCACTGTTTACAATTGGCTCTCATCGCTTCTAATAAAAACCATCGCTCAATATGATATAAACCTTGGTAAGGAATACCTAATGTTTGCTCAAGTCTCTTTTTAAACCATCACTGAAAACACAGGTAGTTTTATGATTATGGAAATACTTCGCCAACAAATCCTACCCAATCAGAAACCAGGCAACAACCAATTCCACCCTCCAGTGGATGGCGATACTTCTCCTTGATAAATGTCCAGGCTTTTGCATGTGTCTTTCTTATATCCCTGTTGGTATTAATTACCATTTGTTATCTCAGGAAGAGAGAGAGAGAGAGACAGACAGACAGACAGACAGAAAGAGACAGAGACAGACAGACAGAAGACAGAGACAGAGACAGACAGACAGAGACAGACAGACAGACAGACAGACAGACAGTTAAATAATAGGAATATCACACTATCATGCAACGAAAGATGATTATCGTTTTTATATTCTTCGTCAGAGGGATGATCAATAACAACACAATTTACCTGACATACTTAATATCAGGTCCCTAGCTAAAACATAGGAGACTAACAATACATGCAAATTTCGACAACTCATCTACCAATCATCACATTTGTTAGAAAACTAATTATGAGGCACACGTATTAAATTGTAACCAAATACTGTTTACTGCTTCGAGTTGTTAACATATATCTCCATCGGCCATAATTCGTCCCACTTCCATGCGGCCAACAATTGGAACCGAGTGCCGTGAAGTTCAATGATCTGAACCAACAATAATACTGATCAGTGAACGCCAGGTTCGGGAGAGGAAAAAAAAACCTTGGTGAATAATGGGCATCATGTTCAAAGGTAACACTATCAAATCCCACACATACATCAACACTAACAACTCGATCAATACAAAAAGAACTGCAGGTAAGTCTCATCAACTACTGTTGGCCGAGTGGTTAGCGCACTGGCCTGTGAGCTTCAGGACTCACCCGCCATGAGTTCAATCTCCGTCCGTTCCGTGATTTATCAGAAGCATTCTGTTAGATCGAGTTACAGATAATCAGAGAAACACCTTTATAAAGGAGACGTGGTATGATGCGTCCGATAAAGTCCAAACCAGGTGAGCTTACATTTAGTCAACGAAACATTGGATAACCTGAAATATTATGTACTAAGGTTAGGTAAACCACAAACCACGTAAGAAATTATCCTTCCACAAGAGCCAAGGAAATCACAGTGAGCGGTCACTCGAGGGAGGGTTCAGCTGTGGCTCCTCTGACTGGGGTGCAATTATAAATGAACATTTATTCTAATTTTATCGCAATTGTGATTAAATAACTAACATAAGAATCCCCGCAAAAATAGTGAAAAATAATATTAACAATAATAATAATAATAATAATAAAAATAATAATAATAATAACAATAATAATATTCTTCTTCTTCTTCTTCTTTCTTCTTCTTCTTCTTCTTCTTCTTCTTCTTCTTCTTCTTCTTCTTATTATTATTATTATTATTATTATTATTATTATTATTATTATTATTATTATTATTATAGTTGCTGTAATTCATGAGAAAACAAGTGAGTCTCACCTTGGTCTGAGGAACGAGTGAGTCTCACCTTGGTCTGAGGAACGAGCGAGTCTCACCTTGGTCTGAGGAACGAGCGAGTCTCACCTTGGTCTGAGGAACGAGCGAGTCTCACCTTGGTCTGAGGAACGAGTGAGTCTCACTTTGGTCTGAGGAACGAGTGAGTCTCACCTTGGTCTGAGGAACGAGTGAGTCTCACCTTGGTCTGAGGAACGAGCGAGTCTCACCTTGGTCTGAGGAACGAGCGAGTCTCACCTTGGTCTGAGGAACGAGCGAGTCTCACCTTGGTCTGAGGAACGAGCGAGTCTCACCTTGGTCTGAGGAACGAGCGAGTCTCACCTTGGTCTGAGGAACGAGCGAGTCTCACCTTGGTCTGAGGAACGAGCGAGTCTCACCTTGGTCTGAGGAACGAGCGAGTCTCACCTTGGTCTGAGGAACGAGCGAGTCTCACCTTGGTCTGAGGAACGAGCTAGTCTCACCTTGGTCTGAGGAACGAGCGAGTCTCACCTTGGTCTGAGGAACGAGCGAGTCTCACCTTGGTCTGAGGAACGAGCGAGTCTCACCTTGGTCTGAGGAACGAGCTAGTCTCACCTTGGTCTGAGGAATGAGCGAGTCTCACCTTGGTCTGAGGAACGAGCGAGTCTCACCTTGGTTTGGAGTTCGTAGTCCAGCGGTGCTGCCAGGGTGATGCGACCTGATCTCTGGTCGATCGTAAAGAGTCCGTCTCTGTTGCCTCCAGTGATGCTGTACCTTACTGCAGCACCTGCAAGGTACACAGGTGTTAAGTCGTCAAGTTAGTCATGACTGTAAGCTTTATGGTGAGTTTTTAGATTTTCACTAAGTGCCATACTACGGACAATAAGCAAAAAGCGAAATTTTTTTCCAATAAAAGTTCCTTCTCTAACATGTTTCTATATTTCAGATTTTATGGTAAAAGTGATGACGAAGATTACTTCTTTTTCATACAATTTTAAAGTAACAATAAATTTAAGTTCTGTGGCTGTCGAGGGAGCCGTTGCTAAGCTGTCTAGCACTTTAAACTGATGGAAATAGTACGAGGATGAAAGCGGACAAAATTGCCAGGATACCTCAGGGTTATGTTCATCATAAAATTATTAATAAATGTAATGGAACTGGTCAGCAAACAAAGAGTGAGAGTAGAGGACAGCGAGTGATTAACTACCTTAAGGTTTACAATGCTAATAGTCTAATAGTAGGAGTGTAAGAATTAAGATGATGAGCTAAGATTAATTGCATGTGCAAGAAGCATGAAAGATGTCAATATTAAGGGTGGTGTAGTGACGATGTATGTCAAAGATAATTTAAACTGTTGCATTAAATAAGATTTAAAAGTTTAAGCGACAAACATGAATCAGTTTGGCTACAGTTTCTCGAGGAATATTTAAAAACCTAATCTTGGGTATGATTTACAGGCCCGCAAACCTTGATAGGGTAAACTTCTATGGGACAAAATTACCAAGGCATCTAGAAACAAAAATATGTTAATGGGAGATTTTAATTTTAGACAAACTGATTGGAGTAATTTGATAGGAAATCTTTAGTCTAGCTACTTTCTTGATACCATCGAGGATTATTTTTTTATAACAGTTTTTGACAGAACAAACTAGAAGAAATAAACTTTTTTATTTGGTTCTTGCTAACCAGAAATCACTAATCTTGAGGTTAATGACGAGTTTGGGGAAAGTGATCACAAAATGACTTGTCAAGGAAATTAAAGGCGTCCATTGAATATCCAAACATTCCATCAGTTATTCGCCCAGTTCCACATGGAGAAGGTCGACTTGTTCCTGATGCACCAACTTCGGTATCCTTCGAGTCAGATGAAGAAAGTGTTGAGGAGGAAGAAGAGAAGGATGACACTGCTGGATTACACAGTGACCGAAACTTTGATGAAGCACACTCCTCTAGGACACATCTCATAACAAAAGGGGAACTCCATGACCTTGTCAGGGATCTGCAACTACCCAAGAATAAGGTAGAGCTGCTAAGCTCTAGTCTTCAAGTGGAATCTCCTAGCAGCTGATGTGAAGGTTTCAAAATTTCGTGACCGTCAGCAGCAGTTCAACAATTTCTTCGTAATAGAAGGTGATTAAGTGGCTGCAACAATATTAATGGTCTGATGGAAGCACTTGGCATCGACTGCGAACCCAGTCACTGGAGGCTGTTCATAGATTCATCAAGAACGAGTCTGAAAGCTGTCTTGCCGCATAACGGCAATAGTAAACCATCAGTTCCTGTGAGCTATGACCACATATGAAAGAATCTTATGAGAATATAAAGCATATGTTGCAATGCATGAAATATGATGAACATCAATGGCAGCTCTGTGGTGACTTAAAGGTTGTTGCTCTTGTGATGGGCTTGCAGGGCGGATACACCAAGTATTGCTGCTTTCTATGTGAATGGGACAGCCGTGCAAGAGGTTACCACTACATCAGGAGAGACTGGCCACCTCGTCAATCATTGGAGCCTGGGATGAAAAATGTTCAACATCCATCTCTCATTGAACCAAACAAAATTTTGCTACCACCACTACACATGAAAAACTTTGTAAAAGGAATTCACAAATCCGGTCAGTGAGGGAGTCTTCAATGGTCCTCGATTCGGGAGCTTCTTAAAGATGGTGACTTTGAATCAGACCTTCATAGGGAGGAGAAAGCTGCTTGGGAAGCATTCAAGTTAGTGGCGAAGGGATTTCTCGGAAACAGAAGGGAAGGTAACTATGAAGAACTGGTGGAAAACCTCATCAAGGCTTACAAGAACATGGGATGTAACATGTCACTTAACATCCACTTTTTGGACTCACATTTAGACTTTTTTCCAGCGAACTGTGGGGCAGTTAGTGACGAACATGGTGAAAGGTTTCACCAAGATATTTCAACCATGGAAAAATGATGCCAGGGCAAATGGGGCACAAGAATGCTTGCAGACTATTGCTGGACATTGACAAGAGATGATTCTTCAGCCCACTATAAGCGTCAAGCAAAAAGGCAGAGTGTAGGTACGGATTAGAGTTTAAAACATACTGACACATATTGTACGTTATAATAAAGTAAGAAAATATTGTCTCGTATCTTTAAACCTATAACCAATAAGCATTTTTCAAGGTGATATTTGGATTCAGGACACGAAAATACATAAAGATTAATTTATCTCATTTAAGAAGCATACAACTTTTCAAAAATTGTTGACCAGTGATTTGAGAGCGCCTGACTCCACCACCTGCTGGTGAGAGAAAGAGACAGACCGACAAAGAGATAGAGAGAAGACAGACAGAGACAAAAACAAGCAGAGAGACAGACAGACAGACAGAGAAAGAAACAGAGATAAACAAAGACAGATAGACAAACAGAGAAAAAGACAGGGGAAACGATAGAGAGAGGAGAAAGGACGAAAGAGAGTTCAAGGACGACTCAAAAATATGGCCTGGAGAAGATTAAGTGGAAGAGGGAAATGGTTGGAACGAATTGAATATTATTTGGGTTATACCTCAGAATAAAGAGAGAAAAAGAGGAACTACATACAAAGCCGGAGAACCATAAAGAGGGGATAGTCAAACGGTATTAAGAAGGATGAAAAGGAAATGATGAGCGGGAGAGTAGAACGAAAGTGATGGAACAATTGGCTTAAGTAATGAAACAATTGGCTTATAGAATTACTTTGGAGATGACCATATTGAGTGAGGTTGTTGATCAGCTGAGGGACTGGTAGAATGAGCAGAGGATTTAAGGTAGAGAGGGGAGACTTGTGCAGACGTGTTCAAGGTGAACATGTTTTGCTACAGACTGTAAGAGAAAGAACAAGGAAACTAATGTCGACTGACATAACAATTTAGGAAGGAACACTCAGAGAGGAGGAGAGAAGATTATCACAGATGATTAATGTACTTGATGAATAAAATACATGTGCACCACCTGGATATCTTTGAGAGATTTATCACCTGCTCAGCAGCTCTTTTAAACATAATATACTGGCAGGAGTGCAGATTCTCTTATAGTAGAGCCACTCGAAGAAGTAGAGGGATGCAGAAGTTGTAGATGTAGTTACATGTGAACGTAACATACAAATGGAAGTAGGTAATGCTCACGTATTACTACATCTACACCTGCTGCATCTCTCCAATTATTCCACTGGCTCCACTAAAAGTCTTTATCTCTGTTGTCTCTGTATTGATTGAAAAAAATGTTGCTGATTAGGTAAAATGTCTCTCACTGAAGATACCCAGGTGAAGCACATGTGCCTTATTCATCCACTTGTCACAATTAGACACATTTCACGATAGGTTATGTGTCTGACACTACAACACTATGGAATTTTGATACAGTGAAAGTCTTTTACTACTCCATAGCAAAATCTCTGGCCCACTTAACAAGCAAGACCGACCTCCTTGTGATCATATTTACAACTTCTGCATCTCTCCACTTTTTTTCACTAGTTTTACCATAAACGTCTGTGTCTTCAAGCCTCTGTGCTAAAATAATAAGTATACTAAGCAGGCAAAACGTCTTTCAACAAAAGTTACACAAGTGTTGAACGTGTCGTCTTATTCTTCACTAATCAGTAATAAAAGAATGATTTATGGACTTGATGAGGCAGAAAGAGAATCAGAATGAACATTATAGGAAAACGAAATGCGTGAAGTATAGAAAGCATGGGATGGAAATACCAAATTATCAGATATAATTTGGTATCCTCGAGGCAGCATCTTTAATCGGTAGATCAGATAATAGCAAACCCAGCAGAAAACTAGGCTTCACATATATTAGTATTGAGAACAAAATACCACAAACCATACTGATTCTTTATAAGATAATTTTCATTGCATTCTAAATATGCAAAGGTAAGTTGGGGAGAGTACAGAGTTCATATATAATCACTAAGAAACAAATCATATTAAAAAAGACTCAGAGAATGACTATTTGATGTGTAAAATGAGCCAATAACTTGGAATTATGGAATGAAACTTTAAGGTAAGAAATGCAACACAAACAGAGAGAGAAAAAGCGAGCATATAAGACTTTTTACAAATCATAAGTGATATAAGGAAGGAGGATTATGGAGATTAAAAAAGAGGTTAAGAGAGTGGTGAGGGAGTCAAAGGAGAGCAAATGAGAGAGTGGATGAGGTTTTCCTCAACAAATTTTTATTGAAAATAAAAAGTTTCGGAGTGAAATTAATAGGTTGAGAGCACATAGAGAACAAATAGATTTAACAGGTAAAAGCAAAAGCCGGAAGTTATTAGATGGAAAGGTGGAGATAATGGGAAAATGGAGGGAATATTTTCAAGAGCTGTTAAATGTTGATGAAGAGAGGGAGGCAGTGATTTCATGCATTGAACAGTGAGGTATAACATCCTTTAGGAGTCAGGAAAAGTCAGATGTGAGTGTGGGGAAGGTGCATGAGGCTTTGCGTAAAATGAAAGGGAGTAAAGCATCTTGGATTGATGAGATTAAGACAAATGTTAAAAGCATGTGGGAATATAGTTATGGAGTGCTTGGTGCTTTTGTTCAATAAATGTAAAAAAAAGATGAGGTACCTACAGAGTGTGCATAGTTGCTTTGTATAAAGGACAAGGATATAAAAGAGAGTGTAAGAATTGTAGGAAAAACCTGTTTAATGTAGAAGGGCAAGACGGAGAGCAGGATTGCATATGAACAAGGATGCTTTATGAAGGATAGTGGATGTGTAGACCAAGTGTTTACATTGTTGCATATAAGTAAACATTATTTAGATAAAGGTAATGAAGTTTGGCTGCATTTATGGATTTCGGAAAGGCATATGATAGGGTGGATAGGGGAACAATGCGGCACATGTTGCAAATGTATGGAATAGGTGGTATTTAAGAACTTTTACGAGGACAGCGAAGCTCAAGATTGAGCATAATAGAGAGGGAAATTATTTTCTTGGAAAAGGTGACCTTAGACAGGGATGAGTGATGTCACTATGGCTGCTTAACATATTTATAAATGGGATTGTAAGAGAAGTGAATGCTAGGGGTGTAGTGATGTTGGCGAGAGGTGTGAGATTAAAACATAAAGAATCTAATACAAAGTGGAAGCTGCCAGAAAAGTTGAAAAGGCTGGTGGACGAATTTGGGAGGGAATGTAAAAGGAAATGAAAAATGATCATAAGAAAGAGCAAGGGAATGAGAGCAACAAAAAAATTAGGTAATGAAAGACTAGATTTCAGACTGGATATATTGAGATATCTTTGGTCCTGGGACCAAAGAATATTTCAAGGACTTGATAATCTGTTATTTCATCTTAATAATAAAAAAATAATGACCACGTATTTCCTAGTAAATATACTATACATAGTCCAACAGATTTATCTACCCATAAATTTTCCTATTCCTAAGTTTATGGTGAAAACTACACCTCTACAATATATATAATATATTTTGCGAGAAAGTCATGATAACACTGTATTTCTAGTGTTGAATTTCTAATCAAATGGTAATTTTAGAAATCCCCCTCGTGAATTTATGGGTATGCAGCGAAGGCTGAATTACTGGCAGGGACCTAATTTTCATACTCGCAGTAAATTCCAAATCAATTCTTCCACAAGGAATTACAAACTACTTTATATTCAGTCTTGGTGATATGATATTAAGGTGAACTAATGTAATTTCTGGTCAAGAAAATGTAGCATAATAAATTATTCTAGACCATATAAGAGAGTGAGGTATCATACTTGAGTCCTCGCATGATGTCCTCTACCACCGCTGTGCTCACCACGGTACTCTGTTGTTTAAAATCTAATGTTAATAAACGCCTTCTTCCTACCATTTACATAAAATATGTTCTTGCTAAGCGACAAGGCCGACATAACTTTTTTTTTTATCAGTGAACAGAGTAGGGATCGAGCCCAGGGCAAGACAGTAATAAAACTAGCAGCCCAGTGTGTTGTTCACTATATCAACGCCAACCTAATCCAACTAAGTGCATTTATATATACACTAGGAAAGTTAGCATGGGCCACGCCGATATGGCAAAGTGGACAACGTACTGGCCTGCTTTAAGACCTGCTTACTGGCCTGCTTTAAGACCTGCTTGCCATGAGTTTCAACCACTCTCCATTCAATTACTTGTTTACATTCGTGTAATTACGATTTCGCTAGTCATTCTTCGTAAGAAGTTGCGTGACATCTTTTCCATTGAGAGTACATTATATTGCTCGGCACTTTGACTTTATGTTGCTTGTCATCTTTGCCAGTTTGGTCTTAAAATATAGCATGGCGTTTTTGCCAGTGGGAGTTCAATATAACGTTGACTGGGATGTTTGCCAGTGGGAGTTCAATATAACGTTGACTGGGATGTTTGCCAGTGGGAGTTCAATATAATACTGTTCTTGTTAGTGGAAAAGTCAAGCTATGAATTCGCTATTTCACATGGTTGTTAATTTTGTGATATCACTGTAGCGCTTGGATTATCGCTATTTTATATACATATATTATTATATATATATTATATATATATATACTATATATATATATATATATATATATATATATATATATATATATATATATATATATATATGATAAATTAGGCTCAGTTCTCATCCTCTGAATTCAGTAATCCTTGCTACGGTAAAAAATAAATTAAAGAGGGTCGGTGAAACGTTTACAAATCTGCTTAATTAAAAAAAAATTATTTATATATGCCTATTAAAAAATTATATTCATTGAAAGACTTATGCATGTGTGTAAGGCATGGTTGATAATATTAGAGTGAAGACGAGACTGGAGACTTGAGATCGAGGTGTTATGTGAATATTATGCAGAGTATAAGGGGTGAGAAAATTAGAAGACCATATTGTAGTGGGAAAGGTATAATTTAGGTAGAGGACGAGTGGTTATTGAGATAGATTGGTCATTTGGAAAGGATGACAAGAGATCGATTAAACAAGGAGGTGCATAAACCTCGGGTGGATGGATGAAATTGAAGGGGACATACCTGAATGGATGGACTGGGAGCAGGGTGTGAAAGTTTTAAGTGGAAGAAGCTTAATAGTTCACCTGTATTGTGAGAAAGCTTTTTTTTTAAGTTTACCTTACTGTTGAATTGGGAGCAAAAGTGATGTCTGTGAGGGGATTGAGAGAAACAGTTTAACTGTGATAAACTAATGAAGGTTTGAAGCACTGTTCTTATCCTTTGAGGAAGGGTGGGTCTTGAGGATGGGTGGGTTTTGAGGAAGGGTGGGTCTTGAGGACAGGCGGTTTTGAGGATGGGTGGGTCTTGAGGAAGGGTGGGTCATAAGGAAGGGTGGGTCTTGAGGATGGGTGAGTCTTGAGGATGATTGGATATTGAGGATGGGCGGGTTTTAAGGATGGGTGGGTATTGAGGATGGGTGGGTCTTGAGGATTGGCGGGTCTTGAGGATGGATGGGTCTTGTGGATGGCAGGTATTGATGGGTGGGTCTTGAGGATGGGCGGGTCTTGAGGATGGGTGGGTCTTGAGGATGGGTGGGTCTTGAGAATGGGCGGGTCTTAAGGATGGGTAGGTGTTGAGGATGGGCAGGTTTTAACGATGGGCAGGTGTTGAGGATGGGCAGGTGTTGAGGATGGGCAGGTGTTGAGGATGGGCAGGTGTTGAGGATGGGTAGGTCTTAAGGATGTGCAGATGTCAAGGATGAGCAGGTGTTGAGGATGGGCGGGGCTTGAAGATGGGCAGGTGTTGAAGATGGGCAGGTGTTGAGGATGGGCGGGTCTTGAAGATGGGCAGGTGTTGAGGATGGGCGGGTCTTGAAGATGGGCAGGTGTTTAGGATGGGCGGGTCTTGAAGATGGGCAGGTGTTGAGGATGGGCGGGTCTTGAAGATGGGCGGCGAAGAGGGCAGGTGTTGAAGATGGGCAGGTGTTTAGGATGGGCGGGTCTTGAAGATGGGCTTGTCTTGATAATGGGCGGGTCGTGTGATACGCGAACCTTTGGAAAAATAACTACAGAATAAATAATAGTTATTTTTTGTTCATCTCTGTGTCATCTTGGTTGATGAGAGACGACCAGTGGGTTAAAAACATAACACGATACGGTAGTTTCACTTGCAAAATATATTTCTTCAACAATATTGTATAACAAATCTTTCAGAAAGATGCTTGCTTGCTGTTCCTTGTGTTTGTGTGGAAGACAAACCTGGTCGGGCACAGCGTAAACTTAAAAATCTTTTCAATTATTTCAAGAAGATGAATCAGCAATCAAAGATTGATGCCATTCAGAAGAGTCATACTAAAGGTTACTTATTAATAAATACTACTATACCATGGCCAAAACCAAATGCAAAAGAGAATGGAAGAAGTATAGGAGGCATAGAACCCAGGAGAATAAGGAGAGTAGTTGAAGAGCCAGAAATGAATATGCACAGGTAAGGAGGGAGGCCCAACGACAATACGAAAATGACATAGCAGCGAAACGAAGTCCGACCCAAAGTTGTTGTACAGCCACATCAAGAGGAAAACAGTAAAGACCAGGTAATCAGGCTGAAGAAGGAAGAAGGGGAGCTCACAAGAAATTACCGAGAAGTATGTGAGGAGCTTAACAAGAGATTTAAAGAAGTATTCACAGCGGAGACAGACAAGACTCCAGAAACACGAAGGAGTGAAGTACTCCATCAAGTGCTGGACACAATACACACAACCGAAGATGTGAAGAGGCTGCTAAGAGAACTAATCTCTCCTCGGGTTCTGAGAGAGGGAACAGAGGCGCTCTGTGTACCAATAACAACAATCTTCAACACAGCTATCGAAACAGGGCGACTACCTGAGGTATGGAAGACAGCAAATGTAGTTAAATTAGACACATATGCAACACTTGGGTATCTTTATTGAGGAAACGTTTCGCCACACAGTGGCTTCATCAGTCAATACAAAGTAGAAAGTAGTAATAGAGGAGAGTTTGAGGTAATCAGTCCCTCGGCCTGGAGTCGATGTGTTCAGTCCATCAATCTTAAAGTAATACAGCATAAGGCAAATAGAAGTTGCTTATATACTGTAGACAGGTGAGATGAAGCAGGAGGCGGGTCATAGTGGTATCATCCACTAGTCGAAGTAGGTCCTTGTCCAAAGGTTTGGACAAAGATTCTTCAACATTTGTCCAAACATTTGGACAAGGATCTACTTCGACTAGTGGATGATACCACTATGACCCCGCCTCCTCCTGCTTCATCTCACCTGTCTACAGTATATAAGCAACTTCTATTTGCCTTATGCTGTATTTACTTTAAGATTGATGGACTGAACACATCGACTCCAGGCCGAGGGACTGATTACCTCAAACTCCTCCTCTTATTACTACTTTCTACTTTGTATTGGACTGATGAAGCCACTGTGTGGCGAAACGTTTCCTCAATAAAGATACCCAAGTGTTGCATATGTGTCTAATTTAACAACTTGTCGGTTCTCTGAACCATTCATCTACAGCAAATGTAGTCCCAATTTTTAAAAACAGACATGTAGCATTAAACTACTGACCAGTATCACTGACATGCATAGTATGCAAAGTCATGGAGAAGAGAATCAGGAGAAGAGTGGTGGAGCACCTAGAAAGGAATGAGCTTATCTGCGACAACCAGCACGGATTCAGGGACGGGAAACCATGTGTCACAAACCTCTTTTAGTCCTACAACAAGATGACAGCAGTAAGACAAGAGAGAGAGAGAGAGGGGTGGGTAGATTACATTTTCTTGGATTGTAAAAAGGCTTTTGACACGGTTCCACACAAGAGCTGAAGGACCAGGAGGCATAACAGGGAAGACACTGCAATGGATCAAAGAATACCTGACAGGAAGTCAACAGGGAGTCATGGTACGTGACGAGGTGTCGGAGTGGGCGCCTGTGACGAGCGGGGTTCCACAGGGGCCAGTTCTAGGACCGGTGCTGTTTCTGGTATATGTGAACGACATGATGGAAGGAATAGACTCAGAAGTGTCTCTTTTTGCAGACAGGCTACAGGCTTGGTCTAGCAACTGGCTCTTGGAATTCAACCCCGCCAAGTGCAAATTCATGAAGATCGGGGAAGGTCAAAGAAGACCGCAGACAGAATACAGCCTAGGGGGTCAAATACTACAAACCTCACTTAAGGAAAAGGATCTTGGGATGACTATAATACCGAACATATCTCCTGAGGCCCACACCAACCAAATAACTGTTGCAACATAAAGGCGACTAGCAAACCTAAGAATAACTTTCCAACATCTCAGTAAGGAGTCATTCAGAACTCTGTACACCTTGTACGTCAGACCTATATTAGAGTATGCAGCACTAATTTGGAACCCACACCTGGGCAAGCACGTCAGGAAATTATAGATATTGCAAAGGTTTGCAACGAGACTTGTCCCGGAGTTAAGGGGCATGTCCTACGAGGAAAGATTAAGGGAAATTGACCGTACGACACTGGAGGACAGGAGGGACATGATAACAACATATAAAATACTGAGAGGAATCGACAAGGTGGACAGAGATAAGATGTTCCAGAGATGGGACACAGCAACAAGGGGTCACCGTTGGAAGTTGAATAATCAGATGAGTCACAGAGATGTTAGGAAGTATTTCTTCAGTCACAGAGTTGTCAGGCAGTGGAAGAGGTATGATAAAGCTCATAGAGCAGGGAGTGAGTGACCCAGTAGCGACCAGTGAAGAGGCAGAGCGAGGAGCAATGAATCGACCCCTGCAACCACAATTAGACGAGTACAATTAGGTGAGAATACACACACACACACACACACACACACACACACACACACACACACACACACACACACACACACACACACACACACACACACACACGATGTAGTGGAGGCAGGCTCTATACATAGCTTTAAGCAGAGGTATGATAAAGCTTATGGCGCAGGGAGAGTGACCCAGTAGCGGCCAGTGAAGAGGCGGGGCCAGGAGCTTTGACTCGACCCCTGCAACCACAACTAGGTGAGTACAACTAGGTGAGTACACATACACACACACACAAACACACACACACACACAGGAAGGCAGGAAAGCCTTCGACACAGTTCCTCACAAGAGATTAGTGCAGAAGTTAGAGGATCAGGCGTGTATAACAGGAAGGGCACTGCAATGGATCAGAGAATACCTGACAGGGAGGCAACAACGGGTCATGGTACGTGATGAGGTATCACAGTGGGCGCCGTGACGAGCAGGTCCCACAGGGGTCAGTCCTAGGACCAGTGCTATTCTTGGTATATGTGAATGACATGATGGACGGGATAGACTCAGAAGTGTCCCTGTTCTCAGATGATGTGAAGTTAATGAGGAGAATTAAATCAGATGAGGATCAGGCAGGACTTCAAAGAGACCTGGACAGGCTGGACACCTGGTCCAGCAACTGGCTCTCGAATTTAACCTGCCAGATGCAAAGTCATGAAGATCGGGGAAGGGCAAAGAAGACCACAGACAGAGTATAGGTTAGGTGGCCAAAGACTACAAACCTCGCTCAAGGAGAAAGATCTTGGGGTGAGTATAACACCAAGCATGTCTCCGGACGCACACATCAACCAGATAACTGCATACGGGCGACTGGCAAACCTGAGAATAGCGTTCTGATACCTTAGTAAGGAATCGTTCAAGACACTGTACACCGTGTACGTCAGGCCCATACTAGATTATGCAGCACCAGTTTGGAACCCATACCTGGTCAAGCCAGGAGGGTTAGGGGAGACATGATAACGACATACAAAATACTGCGTGGAATAGACAACGTAGATAGAGACAGGATGTTCCAGAGGGGACACAGAAACAAGGGGTCACAATTGGAAGTTGAAGACTCAGATGAGTCAAAGGGATGTTAGGAAGTATTTCTTCAGCCATAGAGTTGTCAGGAAGTGGAATAGTCTAGCAAGTGAGGTAGTGGAGGCAGGAACCATACATAGCTTAAAAATGAGGTATGATAAAGCTCATGGAGCAGGGAGAGAAGGAACCCAGTAGCGATCAGTGAAGAGGCGGGGCCAGGAGCTGAGTATCGACCCCTGCAACCACAATTAGGTGAGTACAATTCGGTGAGTACACACACACACACACACACACACACACACACACACATACAAACACACAAGATGCGAACCACAAGTAAAGAGTTAAACACAAAGTAGGATAACCTTAGCGAGTGGGCAGTAGGAAAATCATACGGAGAGGGAAAAGAAAAAGAAAATAATTAAAAATAAGACAAGAAGGAAATAGCAGCCATCATTCTGGCATTTGTTAATGTTACGGGTAATAAGTTTGTGTCCATTAAATAAGGAAGAAATGTGAATATCTGAAGAATAAAGGAAATATCTTAGTAATGTGGCGAGATGATTATGATTAACTCAAAGCAAGACGAATGACAGAGGGAATTAACTGCGGTACCTAGACCTCATCCCTGCCAGACATCCCTGCCAGACATCCCTGCCAGACATCCCTGCCAGACATCCCTGCCAGACATCCCTGCCAGACATCCCTGCCAGACATCCCTGCCAGACACTGACGCATGAGCGTAGGGTGAGAGTTTCTATGCTAATAAACCTGCCAAAAGTTGGAAGTGGAAGGTCCATTCCAACGACCTTGGGCAAGGAACAGAATTATTGTAAAGTAATAACAAACAACAGTATTATCCAGAAGGGAAAAAGTATCCTAGCTAGCTAATACACACAAACTAGATTTACTTAACAAATCAGCGGAGTCAAATATTGTAGCTTATACATAAAGAGATGATACGTTATTAACCAGATAGGTAATAATGGGAGAGCAGTGCATATAAAAGGGGAGAACACTCAGTCTAAACACATACGCAAAACGAGAGCGTGCACACGTGTGCACGTGTGCACACCCACCCAAATATACACGGAGGAATTTTAAACCCAAGACATATGTAAACATATGGCCCCTCAACACTCACCAGGAGCAAACGGCCACATACACACACCCATACTAACTATACACACACACAGACCCATACTATATATACACACACACACATAGGTCCATACTAACCACACACATACACAAACAGGCCCATACTAACCACACACACACAGGCCCATACTAACCACACACACACACAGGCCCATACTAACCACACACACATAGGCCCATACTAACCACACACACACACAGGCCCATACTAACCACACACACACACACAGGCCCATACTAACCACAAACACACACCCATACTTACCACACACACACACATACTAACTACACACAGACCCATACTAACCACACACACAAACACACACAGACCCATGCTAACCATACACGCGCGCGCGCTCACGCACACACAGGCCCATAGTAACCACACACACAATCTACACCTCTGGTTCACGTACACTGTACACCGTGTACGTGAGGCCCATATTGGAGTATGCAGCACCAGTATGGAATCCACACTTGGCCAAACACGTCAAGAAATTGGAGAAAGTGCAGAAGTTTACAACAAGACTAGTCCCGGAGCTATGAGGTATGTCTTATGAGGAGAGGTTAAGGGAACTCAACCTGATGACACTTGAGGATAGGAGGGAAAGGGGGGGACATGATAACAATGTATAAAATACTGATATGAATTGACAGGGTCTAGAATGTTTCAGAGATGGGACACAGGAACAAGGGGCCACAACTGGAAGTTGAAAACTCAGATGAGCCATAGGGATGTTAGGAAGTACTTCTTGACCCTTAGAGTTGTCAGGAAGTGGAATAATCTGCGGAGTGAAGTAGTGGAGGCAAGCTCCATACATAGCTTTAGGAAGAAGTATGACAGGGCTGTTGGAGAGAGGAGAGTCCTAGTAGGGATTAGCGACGAGGCTGGGCCAGGAGCTATGACGCGACCCCTGCAACAACATATAGATGAGTACATATAGGTGAGTATACAAGGTACTGTTTGATTTTAAACTGAGGCAGGGTTGCCAGGTTGAAATTTTAATTTAAAGCCAAGCAATACTTAGAAAAGCCAGAAAAAAAAAAAAAAAATTTATTATATTTTTCATACTCACATGACACGAAAAGCTCCATTACTTTCCTCCCTCCTTAAATGAGCGACACTACGGCATAAACCTTGTCCGATGTGAGTTTCTTAAGCATTTCTGGAGGTGCAGCGAAGTATTTGCAACATTTGCTTGAAAGCAATATTTCTGTCTTGATTCTCCCAATATCATCAAAAAGATTCAGCTGCGTTGTTTCTTGTCTTCGTTTTAACGGAATATGCAAGAGAAAATATCCTCTCAACTACAGCATTGCTGACAGGGGTTATTAGGCGAGTAAGGGCAAGGCAGACAAGCTCTTTAAATGACTGATGCTGAAGTACACTAATCCACAAGTGTTAAGTGTATGTAGGGAATCCATCCTTCTTAAATACGTCTTTTTCTTCCCAATCGACTAAAGGCATTTTTGTGTATTGTTCTTTATTATGCTGACGTTGTTTCCTGAATGGTGTATAAAGAGTAACTGGGACAGCATAGGCCTTGAAATTTGATTTAAAATTACCACAGCTCTCAATTTTGCTCAACTTTCAAATGTATCTATGTATCTCTCGCTAACGGAAGTCAACATGTAACTTTTTTGAGATCATCGTCTAGCATAGACATATATTTTCTTTGACATTTTTATTCTAGATGAGGCTCAGCACTTTTGTTCTACTGTAGGAACTTATCACATACTGTTAAGAACTTGATACCAAAATCAACTTGATGAATATTGTTTGAAGACTCTTCGGGTGTTAGAATAGTTGCTGGTGCAACTTTTGAGGATCAACTTTGGTTTACTGAGAAAGGTTGTATCAAACTTTGTGCTAGTTTAGTTGTAAGTGAACCAGGTCCCGAAGCCGGCCGTGTTCACCGTGTTCAAACCAGGTCCCGGAGCCGATGGTGTTCACCGTGTTCAAACCAGGTCCCGGAGCCGATGGTGTTCACCGTGTTCAAACCAGGTCCCGGAGCCGATGGTGTTCACCGTGTTCAAACCAGGTCCCGGAGCCGATGGTGTTCACCGTGTTCAAACCAGGTCCCGGAGCCGGCCGTGTTCACCGTGTTCAAACCTGTCATTTGGCGTCTTCTTGCCCAGACTATTGGCGGCAGAAATATTGCCAATTGTAACCGACCAAAAACATTTCTCTTAAAGGAAAATGTTTTAGAAAAAGGATGGTATGTAATTTTCGTGCAGATAATTTTACAATGTAAAAAAAAAAAGCCAGGAAAAAGCCTAAAAGCCAAATAAATTTTCTGATGACAATCATCTTAAAAAAAAAAGCCAGATTTCTGGAATTTGGCTTTAAAAGAACCCAATCTGGCAACTTTGCACTGAGGGGGGGAAGGGGGAATCCTTGGTTGATGTAGTCAAACCAGGTCTGTCCTGGTGGACAGTTCAATGTAAGTAGCACTAAACTGTTTTGGGTGTTAGCACAATCCTTCTTAGTGGCCATCTGGACCTCATGCTTTCAGTGGCCTTGGTCTTATAGTAATGTTTCGTCAGTGACGTGAGGTGATGTTCTCTAGTGAGGTAAGGTCTAGTAAGGCAAAGGTGAGGTAAGGTCTAGTAAGGCAAAGGTGAGGTAAGGTTAGGGTTACGGCAAAGACGTCTGCGGAAATGCTGACATGTCATACAGCGCATTAGTTGTGTTTTGGTGTTGTGTCTGCTCTGGGTTATCCAGTAACACTAGCATATTTGATGCATAGTGCCTTGTACTCTGTGTGACACTCATAGGTGGGTGTCATTAATAATCACCTTGATCAGCCAATGGCACTTGGTTACTAGGATAGGTTGTACTGTACTTCCTGACAGAGAGAAATTCTGAATCTCTCCCCAGCATCTCATAATGTCCTCTGTGTCCAAACCTTCACTGATTTCAGCACTTTCTTCTCTGGTTGTTTCCTCTGCATGATAGGACTAAACACCTAGTCACTTCCTGTCACGGTTTTGTAACAGATCTACGACAGTTGTCAAGAACTTTCCTGAACGCTTGCAATTCACGCAAGTAGTGGGAAGCAGGTGTAAGATCAACCAGCCTGTAGATGGGTTTTGCTGAAATTCAGTCCTTATCACAACAGTCTCCTGGACCTGAATAGTGTGCTGGTAATTAGCACCTGTGATATCAAGTCCCTTGAAAAAGTCGAGAGCTTCACCCTTGAGCTGTGTTCTCTAGTAATTGAACTTGGTTAGATCCTCTATGTCTGTCAGACTGTCAATTAGTGACCGGAAACTCGCTAGAAACGCCTCGAATTCTTGCCCGTCACATGTGGGCAGTTTTATCTGGCAGACATAATAACATCTGTGCTGACTGGCCGTGGGGAGGAGGTCCCGTTGTGGCAACTTGCCCAGTCTTCTTTCTACCTAACGGCTCTTTGAAAGCGGCTGCTTGTCCGAAGGACATATTGCTCCATTTCAGTATAACATTCCTGAACTTCAGTTTGTTCAGTTCTGTCCCCGAGCTAATCAGCAACTCCACAAAATGCCCATAAGGTACTGTGTAGGCCCTTTGCCTTGTCGCCAGTAATAATTAGCTTCTAATTCTACATAATCAACGTGATCATGTTATATTAATGACTTACAGGCATTAAGGAGGCCCAGGCCCAGAGGGCCATGCCCGCGAGAGAGTGAGCAAGCCGGGTGATACAGCATCTCGCGGGCTGAGCTGAGTAGGCCTATTTCCCCACTGGATGTCAGCACTGGTGACACGAAATATAAAGGACAGCCTGACGCAAAATATAATCCCCAACTGGGCATACAATCGGGTGTTTGGTTACCCTCTCTGTCCTGACTGCTAGACAAGTGCTGTTTATTTGACGGAAGTGCTACAAGATATATGGTTGAGATAGGGCGAGTGAGGTGAATGATCTTCAGAGCCTGATCTTCTTCACCTGCCTTACACAAGATTACGGTTTGCAGTCTACTTAATGAATAAGATAAGAAGAGAATTTTATCTGAATCCTCAGTTGAATTAATTCTATTGGAGGATTTTGTGGTCTTGTATTCATGGAGAGCTCGGAGGACCCTAATTGACTTATGACCTGTTATATGCTCATCAGTCGTCATATCTGTATGTCATCAATCATTATAGATACACTCACTCTGTTAAAGCAAAGCGGCGGCAATATCCTCAGAGTTACAGTCCACTTCCATGAGTGTGGACCCCGGCTTAAGCACGGAAAATCCACTAATAACGCTGCAAATAAGTCTCGATACTCTCAAACACATTACTGAATAGATGTTTGAAGCACCAGTGAAAATATTAATGCGGTTTTCTATTGCTCACGGCATCTAATACACGCATCGTAGTGTGCACTATATGGCTGAAAATCGAAGACTGGCAGCTCTAGTCCTTCATACACTTACCACAGCCTATATGACAACGATATCCGGGTTCAATGTTGCCAACTGATAGTAATAAAGACAGCTAATTAAGTGTTCTCAATATGTCAGGACGACAGCCACTATGACATTCATAAAGCTTGTGAAAGTTCTGAGACTTTAGTGACTTTAGTGACAAATGTTTACACTTGCAAGGCAAGTGTAAACATTGGCACAAAATGACAATATTGGCACAAAAATTCGTCTCTCGTGATGGTGGGAAAAAAAAGTGGCTAACCCCCACCTTCACTTGCTTCTCCCCTTACATGATAACAAGGGAATAATGGTCGTAGGTCGTAGGTCGTAGGTTTCCTTGTGTCACGTAGACTACATGCAGATCACTGGCACAGGGAAATTTTAAAAAAAAATCAACAACTACTACTACCACTACAATAATAATGATATTATTAACATAATAATAATATTAGTATTAATTAATTATTTAAAATGTTAATAATATTCATATTGATTTACTATAATAATGTTAATGATAATAGTAAAATTAATAATAATAATAATGACTGTAGCAAAAAAATTTCAATGAAAATTATTTTTAATTTTGATTATCAACTTGAAATTTATATGAAATTTATAATTTAGTTCATTATCTCACTATTACAGAACATAATACATTATACAGAAACTAACTTGATACTAAATTTTCATTATTGTAATTATTGTCCTTGCTTCCCCCTCTTTGAGCAACTTGCAAGTATAATTAATTTGTATATTACATTCCCAAGTAACCCTATGAACTAAATGATTATGTTTAAAATATAACGTCATATACATCTAACAAATATTTCTTAATAATATGAAATATAAAGGAATGTCGCTGTTACACCAAAACTCAAAGAAGATTTACTATAAATAATATCAATATTCAAGCAATTGCAGAGTTGAAAAAAGATTAATGTCATTAAAATGTCATTAAAAACTGACGGTGAGAAAATCCGCGAACCTTTAACCAGACAGCAAATGTTATTTATATACACACTGCTGAATCGATATCGGAAAATGCCGTCTAAACGCTCACCTTCCGAGGATCAGGTGATCATACAAGCGTTGTCAAAGGGATAAGGAGACACTGGATACCTTGCCAGTAAGGATGCCTTTGATAAAACAACTAGATATCCACCTTCCACATTCCAGGTGGAAGTTGCTAGCATGGTTGAGGGGATCCTTAAAAAGCCTGGAAACAAGTAAAGTGTTTGTGGGGAATGTAGCAGCATACTAAACATGTATAATAAAGGAGTTCCCCAAATATAAGATCATGTGTAAATATCTTAGCCAGATGGACTTATTTCTTTGTGTCAATGTTCGAGAATAATACAGAACTGAAACACAGAACTGAAACACAGAACTGAAACACAGAACTGAAACACAGAACTGAAACACAGAACTGAAACACAGAACTGAAACAAATGAAGGAAGACAACAGGGAACTGCAAGGAGATTCATCGAGGTTGTATGAGTCATTAAATATGTTGCGTCCAGAATTCAGTCCCAGAAAAAAAATGTATTTTGAGGCACGACAGTGGAAAATTTTGACCAGGGAGAGAAGTAATAAAATGTGTCATCCATGTTAAATTTTGTTAGTATTATTACTACATTCAGTATTTATAAAATACTTAGCTATAAGATAGGTTTCAATACTCCCTCTCCCATTGTAGTCCCTCGTGATTTAAATGTGAATAATTCCGAGAGGAGTGAATAAAATTAGAAATAAATTGAAGTAATTGGTATTGATGGAATAAATTAAATATTTTGCGAACTGTATCACATATAAAAGATTTTATGATGTATTTGCGAATACAGTTTGACTCGTGAAAATGACATCAATGAAGCTTTGTGCGGTGAATAAATGGTTTAAAATACGGACACGATGGAAAAATAGACAAATGTAGCATAATGCGATTGTTTATTGACTACGTTTCGCCCATACAGTGGGCTTTATCAAGTCAGAAACAGATCAGCCTAAGCCGAGAGTACATGAGTATATATAGAAAGCATAATGACGGGGAAAGTCAGATAGGGAATGATGAGAAGAGATTGGATTTGAGAAGGACCTGCACAGCATGGGCAAGTAGGTTTGTTGTGACTGACATTGAGTGTCTCTCCCTGGGCGATGCATCATATGTCTCTGTAGTTAATTAAAGGGGCGATTAAGTGGAAGCTTCGGAGTAATACACAGGCATTTCTCAAATCGTCCATTCTGCCTGCTTGTTGGTGTAGGGAAATACGTGTTTGAGGGTCTCTGGATGTCTCGCTCTGGTGTAATTGTAATCGTTGCAAGGGATTAACTTATACTCCTGCGGAGGATTGAACCTTACAATGTCCCCTTACTGGTGATGTCTTTGATGGTGGTGGATGTGGAGGCAGATACTTGGAATACGGTATTGGAAAAGATGTTGGAGACGTATTTGGCAACAGAGTTAGTGGGAAGGACTATGTATATCCTCTCGGTGATATCTTCCATATTGGTAACAGCTGTGTGCACTCTTTTGTAACTGCGTTTCAGCCAAAAAAGTCAACAAGGTGTGTGTGGGTCAGCCATTCTGTGAGCAGTGTCACCTCCAAGACTCCAGCCATTTTATATAACTGTTCACTAGAGCTTGTGTGTTCAACTACTTAACACTGTGTTGACTGCCCGAGCACCATGGTGTTTCCTAGTCACCTAACAGAGCCAGTCTGACAAAGCTCCTAGGAGCAAAACGTTGCCACAATAAAATGTTGCATTAGTTGCACGTGTCCTTTCACCTAACAGAGCCAATATGCATCGTATCGGGCAGATCTATGCTACGTTCTTGCTACTCTCGTATATTTGAAAATCTTATCTTTGATTTACTTTCATAAAAAAAAAATAAGTTTTGCTTTTCATTGTTTTGATTCATTCTGGAAACACTTCATGTTAGTGTGTGTTTCAGCGTCACCACACCGTGAATGGTGAGTGATTGCACGAGCGCTAAACACTTATGTTGTTGCCATTTCTGAGATAAATTAATTCCTTGCAGTTCGTGTACTGAACATAATATTTTGAACCTTCTCTTATCCGCCATGATCAATATTGTTTAAATGTGAGCTCTGACTTACTGATTCTGGAGAGTTATGTAATCAATAATATAGTCAATTATTTAAACGGTTAGCCGGACTTGAGTCCTAGTGGTGGGAATTACAGTGCTTGCACTCTGAGGGAGGGGTAGGTAGGTTGCAGTTCAGGGGGCTACAAGAGCTGTGATGTCAGTATTCTTCTGGGAAGACAGATATCGAATTAATGACGATAAGTGTGTTTCTCCTTTCATGGGTCACCCTATCTCGGTGAAAGGTTATAAGCATGTTGAAAAATAGGCATGAACAGGTTCCTCTCCTTATCCCACATCCAGTATCGGGTCCTTGCTCAGAAAAGATGGGACTTATACAAATGACAACAAAGAAATGAGTGAGCTACTGAAGTTTCAGTATGACTCTGTATGTAGCGAGCCATTAATCAGTCTAATGATCGATAATACAAATTATTTTATCATGAATGAACTTTAAAACCATGTCATTGTATACCAAATTTCTGACATAACCCTAACTCCACTGGACTTTGAAAAGGCCTTTGAAAACAAGTCCATGCACTCAGTGCCAGGCCCAGATTCGTGGAACTGCTTATTCATTAGGAACTGCTAGGATGCTAGGATGGATAATGTGAACCTTCAAAACAAGGGATGCCATGCCAGTGCCAGTGGGCTGGAACACTGTTGTAAACTAACAGCTCCATTCGAAGCAGGTGAAATAGCAGAGGTAGAGAATGTTCAGAGAATCTTCACTGCACATATAAGTTCAGTCAAACTCCTTAATTACTGGGAACGTTTGGAGTCATTTGTCCAGTATTCACTAGAGCACAAACTGTTCAACAGCCTCCTGCCAGGCATAAGGGGAATTACCAATAGGCCCCTGGCAGCCTTTAGGAGGGAGCTGGAGAGATACCTGTGGTTCGTACGTTGGACTATGTGCAACCAGCTTTAACAGCCTAGTTGATCAGGCCCTGATCCACTGGGAGGCGTTAACCCCCGGAACATCCTCCAGGTAGATTCCAGGTATTAGGTATGCCTTCTAATTTCCTCATTATTTTTTTAATATACTTTTTGAAATGATCAGCTTAGGCCTTAAGGGCATTCATATGTGTACAGTTTCCAGCTGACGTGCAAAGGATGGCTTTATCGTCATACGTTTTACCTAAGTCGTGAGTGGTCACCTGCCACCTTCCACCTGCTCATTACATCACTACACGGCACTTGTATCCGCTATTGAAGCTTCAGTCCTTTTATGTATTATAGGATTTTTATTTTCAACATTGGGAGCAATCCTTTCATCCATAAGGGATCTCGGTATTAGACAAAAAAAAATTTCCACTCTTAGCAAAAAGCTACATAATTTCCTCAGTAGCAAATGGGACAATGATGCTTAGCAAATTCTCCTCACGTCTGCTTAATAAAATATTTTTCTTAATCTCATTACCCACCTTCTTACGTGCTATTGTTTTTATCTGTGAACCATTATTTTTTTAAATTTCATAATACTATTTGCATCTAAGATGAAATTCTTTCCAAGAATTTAAAAACAAAATCACATAAACATTCAGTCCAAGGTTTGGAAAACTCTCTTAGCACAACTTGTTATTTCTTGCGAGATATTTATGCCAGCACAACAATCACAAGTTTATACATTTCAAATAATGACTCGGCTTGACAAAGCTCCTGGAGAGCGAAACGTTGCCACAATAAAATGTCACATTAGTTGTCACATTAGTTGCCTTTGTGTCCTTTTACTTAACAAATAATGATTGTTTCATATATGAGGTAAATCATTTTCTTTGATCCAATGAATTAAAGATATGATCATGCCCCTTATACTTCACCCTATAATATTTTTTTAACCCTTAACTGTTTTCTGACCTAATGCTTTCTGTATGTGATATGCAGGAGGATGCGTATTAGGGATTTTCTCGGAACGATTAAAAAACCCGCCCTCTACAACTTTTCAGTTTAAATCACGTAAGAAATGTACAGGGACATTTAATACATCCCAAAATTTAGTGTAGTTTAAATTCCTGTATCCAGCTTTAATATTTTGTGAAGGCAATGACAAACTTCCTCACAAGGCTTAACTCATTATGTTCATTCGCTAGTATAGTTTGTATGGTGTGTTTATATCTAGGTTAATCATGTTAATATGTTTGTATGAGTCTTCCAGTTTTGTCTCTCCCAAAAATTGTGTCTTCTCAACAAATAAATTTCCCAGTGTCCCTTTGTCTTGATTAATGAGTCTGTCAACCTTGTAGAAATAGTTGGAGGTTGTCAGTTTCCTGTAAACATGTGAGCTGAAGATTGAGACATTTAAGCAACATATGGGAATCTTAATTAAGGAAACGTTTCGCCACACAGTGGCTTCATCAGTCCAATACAAAGTAGAGAGGGACAAGAAGAGGAGGAGTTTGAGGTAATCAGTCCCTCATCGATTCCAGGCTGAGGGACTGATTACCTCAAACTCCTCCTCTCCTTCTCCTTGTCACATGTCCTGAGCTAAACGTAAGTGTCTTGAGCAATGGTATGGTGATACCGACGAGATGTGGAAAATGAGCTTCATTGAAAGCGATGTTTCTTGCAAATTTGCTTCTGAAGAAGAGGTTCTGATTAATACATATAGCGATCATAAGAAAGAAAAAACACTGCACCAGGCCTACTGGCCCATGCTAGGCAAGTCCAAGTCACACCCGCTCAAGATGGAAGGAGCACTGCAGCAGGCCCACCGGTCCAAGCTGGTCAGGCAGGTACAGCTCACACCCACCCACCCATGTGGGTGGGTGGTGGAAGACATTAACATGCTTATCAACTTCCTCTATAAAACTATCATCAATCACCAGTAAGTTAATATCACCCAAGTAAATGATATTCTCATCAATATTAAGGTTATGTTTAATTTGATGGTCTTTGTAATGTGTGGCATAACACTGCATATGATGATATTATGAAATTTATGATAGAAGTTGTTTTAACTATCAATCTGGCTAAATGAGATTTTCCCGATTTTGAATTATCATTGAGAAAGAAACTGGTGGGGTAATAGGTCTAGTTTATCTGACGAATATGTGTTATCTGGGCTGTGGGCCCAGATAAGCTGAGCTCAAGATTGCTTAGTAGATGTGCAGACCAGTTAGCATCATCTCTAACTCATATATGTCAGCACTGCCCTGCATAGTGTAAATGGTCTTCTGTGTGGAAAGAGGCAAATGTAGTCCTTGTTAAAAAAAAAAATGGAAATCAGTGACTACAGACCAGTGTCACTCCTGTCAATCACTGGCAAGATTTTAAAGACAATTATCTCACTGTAAACGACAGCGCTTTTTGATTACCATTCCCTTCATTGTGAGTCTCAATATAGCTTCAGAAAAGGTCACTCTGCTGCTGATCTGCTGCTAAACCTCTCCACTTAGTGGCACCAGTAACTGGACAGTGCTGGTGCTTTCGACCGAGTGTGGCACCGGGACTCTTGGCAAAACTGCAATCACTAAAAATCGCCGGCTCTTCACTATGCCTCCTCAGTGATTACCTTCAAGGTAGATAGATTTCTAAGAGTACTTCTCAAAGGGACAGACTCAAAAAGACACTCTATTGGTGTAAGTGTTCCACAGGGAAGTGTGCTTGGGCCATTGTCTTTTAATGTTTACTTCAATGACCTCCTTCGTCTCATCCCAAAATCACATACACATGCAGACGTTTGTGCTTTGACATTTACTTATCCAAGAGAGAAATTGCCAAATGCTCTAAGTTACACCATTCATCAGATTACAGCCATATCAGCCTGAGAAAAACGACTGAAGGCCATATCTGCTAATGAAAAAACACAAATGATGATGGTCTCTACGCACCATGACGGAAATGATCGAGCAATGGTAAGGATGAATGGGAGAGTGTTGATACCCGTTGATGAAATTGATATCTTTGGGATGAAATTTGACTCTAAAATGACTATGAAGAACCACTTTGTAAATCTTTCAAACAAAGCAATCAGGAAGCATGCAGCACTTAAGACATATTTCGCATCTGTTCAACAGATTCTATACGAGACACAAGTACCTCACACCTTGACTATTCTCCACTTTCTGGATTGCTTGCCCCCATCTCATCTGCGATTTATTGACAGAATAGACAATAGGGCAAGACGACTCATCTCTAGCCTGGACCCAGCCTGGAGAGATCTGTCATTTCAGCAGAGCCTTCGACACCCGAGGGATGTATGTGACCTAACTGTTATGTACAATGCTAACGTTGTCAAAGTACCACAAGACGGGCAGCAAACAACAACAACACTCTGACTGTATCCTTCTCCAGAACTTCACTTCATCTGAGATCATTAATTCATAGGATGACTAGTGTCTGGCACATGTTCGTACAGCATAACGACATCAACAAAATAACGTCAGTGGACCAAATGAAATCGCTGACCCAGATATGGCTCCAACTTCATCCTGTTCCATATTTGTGTATCCCTTAACAGTGAAAAAGGCTTTCAAATGAGCTGATGTAGGTAACAGCTCTTCGCTTGTAAATAAAGTTAGTAACCCTAAACCTAACCTTGTCAAATCCTGTTTAAGAGAGAGAGAGAGAG
This sequence comes from Cherax destructor, assembly GCA_009830355.1. Classification (NCBI taxonomy): domain Eukaryota; kingdom Metazoa; phylum Arthropoda; class Malacostraca; order Decapoda; family Parastacidae; genus Cherax; species Cherax destructor. The sequence continues at coordinate 59,067 of WNWK01001127.1, read as the reverse complement.
AGAGAGTGAGATAGAGGGACCCCTTGGGATTGGTGAACATGTATACAAAAGAGACTAAAATTGGAAGTCGATTTTTTTAAAGCAGTCACCTGCTAGGAAATATTCACACACCGAATATATACAAATGTTTTTTTTGGGAAGAGTTGAACAAAACTTTTACTATACATTTTCTTAAAAATAAAATGCATACAAGTTGCTAGACACTTAGGGGGAGGGGGGAGATGTGTGTGATGTCAGGTTTTTCTTCTTAAACGAGATAAATATAGTATCGAGGTTGACAGCTGCTCTTGGGAAAGAGGTGAAGATGAGTGTGTAAACAAAGTAGCTGGGCGTAAACCACGAACACTTACTTGAACAAATAGAATTTACAAGAGAACAACGTACTTTTCGTAAATTTGGGATGTCTAATAGACAGATTTCTTTTCATTAAAAAAGGATGTGGTAAAATAATAAATCCACATAGGTGCCCCGAGTAGTTGACAGGTACTTTCGTCCTTATTGGCATCTTTTTACTGGCCTGCACACCTGGCAGTAGCATGATAACCACTCAGGAATAAGCAAAACGGTAGCAGAGTAAATATATGTATTTCCTTCACCAAATATTAATTAGGTAAGTACAATATATACAGCCTATGTGCAATATATACAGCTCTGTATAATAGAGAAAATGCAAACAAGACACAAGATGAGAACCGTAGTGACCAGACCTGAAGGTAAGTCTGCCAAAGATGATTCATGAGAGTACCACATCGCTTCACAACTTTGGTGGACTTAATTGTGATTGGCTGGTTTAACCAAGGTACTGGCATAACGATGGGGCCCCTACCTGTTAAACCCTTAACACCTGGTTTGCTGGTTAAGAGGGCATGCCTATATGGGTATGTATCATACGCTGAATTGAATGTAACATACTCCTAGCATGTCACACGTCTATTACAACAAGAAGTCAACCTAGACAAGAACCTAGACAAGAACCTAGACAAGAACCTAGACAAGAACCTAGACAAGAACCTAGACAAGAACCTAGACAAGAACCTAGACAAGAACCTAGACAAGAACCTAGACAAGAACCTAGACAAGAACCTAGACAAGAACCTAGACAAGAACCTAGACAAGAACCTAGACAAGAAGTCAACCTAGACAAGAACCTAGACAAGAACCTAGACAAGAACCTAGACAAGAACCTAGACAAGAACCTAGACAAGAACCTAGACAAGAACCTAGACAAGAACCTAGACAAGAACCTAGACAAGAAGTCAACCTAGGCGTTCCATTTAAGTAGCAAGTGTAAAGTGATGTGTTTTATTATAAAACATTTATTCATGGTGGAGGGAAGACCTTGTCCGTTATTCCTTCCCAGTGTACCCACACCACCGCCTTGTCCTTTAGATACAATTATTTGATAACATTTGTATCTACATTTATTTTCACTTATAATAATATTATATCCTTTAAGACATCTATAAGAGATGATAAAATAAAAAAACTAAATATAAAATATCCCAATGCGTAAGATAGGAGAAGGAATAAATTTTAAACATTAAGTAACCTCATCTGGGTTGGCAAAATCCAGTGGATAAAAAAAATATTGGAAAAATATGGTTTCATATTTTTTTTCTTTTTTTTTTCCAGGTTTTTATGCTATTGTGTTGGCTTTAATGTCTCACGAATTTCTTGCCTTTTATAACTTTTAAATATGTAATTACGCGTAAGATTACAATGAGGATAATTTACCAATCATTTGTACTCTTCTTTTTCATCTGAGACATTCACTGTGAATGATCCAGATTTGGAAAACACAAGATTTATCATTCATGCAGACTCATCTACATGTTTAAAGGTCAATAAAGTTAAAGTTCTCCTGAAACCGTGAAAAAAGTCTACTTTTCTTTTACGGTCGAAAGTTTTAACGAATTCAGTTGGAGAGAGAGAGAGAGAGAGAGAGAGAGAGAGAGAGAGAGAGAGAGAGAGAGAGAGAGAGAGAGAGAGAGAGAGAGAGAGAGAGAGAGAGAAGAGAGAGAGAGAAGAGAAATTGACTAACCTCGACCCTTACGTGATATGAACACATTCCCCTCAAGGAAGATTCCTTGACTGTGGTGAGGGGCTCTTCATCTAGAGAATTGGATCTGTGTTCCAGTTCCCTGAATTGAGCCTGATTACCTTCCATCATCTCCCCCCCCCCCTCACAGGCGCTGTATAATCCCTACAGTTTTAGCGCTTCCCCACGATTATAAGTAAGTAAGTTACTAAGAAAGCAGCCAGCCACCACTGTGGTGGAATGGACTCTTATCTTCCACTTGATGAGTCGATCTTATCCAATATTATGGACATCAAAATCAACAACAATACACAAGAATGATCAAACTGACTGAAATAAGTGAATATTGGACTTTAGAAAGATTAATGTGACATGTATAAAATAGGGAGAGACCTAACACATGGACGCGACCAACTACTTATTCCAATTTTATTAATCGGGATGTTTCTGTGAAATAGATGGATAATGTTTCTTCTGATCAGAAATAAGTTACAGTGTTTGACTTTATTTGGTTATTCTAAGTTAAATGTGTCTATAAAATCTCCGTGATTTGAAAGCCATTCTTGAACTTGGCATTTTATGTTCAATAGGCTTGCATAAAACGTATGTACTCTCTTAAAAGCTTGACCATCTTAGAAAAAAGTTTAGATATAGTTTAGCCTGTGCAGGTTCCGGGTCCCATTTTTGGAAGAAATTGGAAAAATTGAGTTACTGCTCTTTATGCAAAAAAAAATCTGAGTGCCTCATCTGGAAGGTTTGAATTAGATTAGAACCGTATATGTCCTAGTTTACATTTTTTTTTAATGAAGAAATTTGTATATTAGTTTCCATATTATGACTTATGAATGCCATTCTGATTCCCTTTTAAACTTCAGTACTAATATTTAACTGCATTATCAACTTATGCCGCACTCTGAACTATTCCAACAGCGTGAATTGAGACGCAAGGGACTAGGATTACTGAATATGGCTATGCCTTCCTCAGATCGTGCATCGACCGAAATCCATGTAGTTTGAGGCCGATTTTGTTGCCTCTCGTGGCCAGTCACTGATTGTCTGGTCACTAATGTCTCAGTGACTTGCGATGCCTCTGGAACATAAGTCCCCTGGAAAATATTGTTCCTCAAAGAATATATAACTGAGAGGTATATATGCCTCTCAGTGTATATACTCCGAAAGTGGTGGTAGATGGATAGAAGGTAGTAAGAGGGGTAATATAGCAGAAGTTAGAAGGAGGGGAGAAAGCAAAGGAGTGAAGGTAGCAGAAGCGGATGTAGTAGCAGGAGGGAAGAGGATATTAGAGGGAACATGGTATCAGATGAGATGAGAGTAGCAGGAAAGGGAGACGAGAGCAGAAGGAGAGAAATAAGCAGGAAAGGTGAGGGTAGCAGGATGGGAGAGGGTACGATGACGTAAGAATGAAGTTGGCCGGAGAGGATAGTAGGAAGAGGAGAGGAGGGTACAGGTGGAGGAAAGAGGCTAGATGGATGGAAAAGGCTAGGTGGGGGGAAGAGGTTAAATGGAGGGGAAGAGGCTAGGTGGAGGGAAGAGGCTAGGTGGAGGGAAGAGGCAGGGTGGAGGAAAGAGGACAGCATGAGAAGAGAGAGAACCAAGTGAGGATTGAGTAGGTAGAGGGAAAATACTAAAATGAGGGAACAGAGTAGCAGGAGGATACAGAGTAAGTCGAAGGAAGAGGGTAGAAAAAGGGGAGAGAATAGCAAGAAGATAAAGAGTAAAGGGAGAGAAGACAATAGCATGAGAGGTAGTAACAGAAATAGAAAGAATAAGACAAGTGGAAGAAGAATTTGACGGGAAATGGAGAAGTGGATGTGGAAGATGGAGGTTACTTGAAATGGAGAGTGTTGCAGGAGGTGAGAGAGAAGCAGTAGGAAAGAGAGAAGAAGTAAGGTAAACGGAAGGCAATTAACAATGTTAGTTTTCGTATTATGAACATAATTTGCCAGGACATATTTCCCAGACATTAAGGACAATGAAAGAATACGAATCCTATTATTTACAACGAGAATCCAGAGCGCAAACTTTAAAACAAGAATTAAACCGTATTGAAGTTCAAACAATACTTAAACCGAATGATATTTTTTGTTCAGTTGTTGGTCGACTAAAAAGATTTTCTGAACGAGATAACTTGTGAAAATGGGTCAGACTTTGTATATCGGATGAATTATGGATTTTCAACTTCGGAATCCGTTAATCACTAATTACCTGTCTCATTAATATCAAACTTAAATTAAGCTACTATACGAGCAGCGATTTTATGGGGAATATTTAAAAAGTTGGTGTTTTATAGTGTTTATGTTAGTGGGTGATATTAGAAAACTAGGCAAAATTCCTGTGTAGAATATATATTTAGCTTATCGACATATATTACATAATATAAATAATCCTGTTAGTGTAGTTTGAAAAGTGGAATCTTGAAGAAGCTTCAGGGAGAAATCCCGATAGTTTCCCTCGAAGTCTTTATATGTACTTTTCCGAGACTATGGTTTCCCACAGTTTGCACTGGAGTACAACCCCATATATATTTTTTTTTTCAACACATCGGTCGTCTCCCACCGAGGCAGGGTGACCAAAAAAGAAAAAAAAATCCCCAAAAAGAAAATACTTTCATTATCATTCAACACTTTCACTTCACTCATACATAATCACTGTCTTTGCAGAGGCGCTCAGATATGACAAGTGTTTTCTGACGCGGGTCTTCGTCATATGATGACCCGCAGTTGGAGCTTTTGGCCATCTGACCGAGGCCTTCCGCTGGCTTACTGGTCAACGTCATTAAAAATTATAGTTTATAATCTAACTTCTCTGATTTAGGCGTCATCTACAACAAGTATTAGTATTTTCAGAGCTATTCTAACCATCGAACAGGAACACAAGCGGAGATCTAGCTCTTGTCCCTTCAAATCCAGTTTCAATATACTCGGAAAAGTCGCAATGAACAATTGAAATGAAATTCAAGTAAACCAGGACAGGGATTCGATCCAGAGGATTCCAGTGTGCGAATGTTGGACTCCATCTCCAAGTTGTTTACGATGAGAAGAGACATCCTGTTTACTTTAGGTAATGAATGCAGGCATCACCTTCTGCAGCGTCAGAGAATAACATCGAAGAGAGAGAGAGACAGAAAGAGAGAGTGGGTGGGGAAAGGAAAGTAAGGGGGGTAGATGTGTGGGTCGAGGAAGAAGCAGGGATTAATAATATACAAAGATGGAGGAAGAAAACATCTTACCGCTAAAAGACAAACAAAGAGGTATTGAAAGAAGAGAGAATATTTAGGTGGAATACCTTACTAGGCTTGAGGAATCCCAGAACACGCAAGTGTTTTTCAATAAACAAACTGGGTCTCAGAGATATGCAAACAAGGAAGAAAAAAGAAAAGAAGGAAGATCAAACAGAATTCATTGTAATGACATGCATGTGAGGAAATGAAGAATATTTTTAGTCTTCCTCGAGCAGAATAAAAGTGGAGCCAGAGACATCGAGGGTTCTGTAGCATCAGGCAGACAGAGATCTTGTGGATTTTGTAGTGACAGAGATCTTGTGGATTTTGTAGTGACAGGGATTTTGTCAGATTTGTAGAGGCAGACATCTCGTCGGTTTTTGTAATGGCAGACATCCCGTCGGTTTATGTAATGGCAGACATCCCGTCGGTTTTTGTAATGGCAGACATCCCGTCGGTTTATGTAATGGCAGACATCCGTCGGTTTTAATGGCAGACATCCCGTCGGTTTTTGTAATGGCAGACATCCCGTCGGTTTTTGTAATGGCAGACATCTCGTCGGTTTTTGTAATGGCAGACATCCCGTCGGTTTATGTAATGACAGACATCCCGTCGGTTTTTGTAATGGCAGACATCCCGTCGGTTTTTGTAATGGCAGACATCCCGTCGGTTTTTGTAATGGCAGACATCTCGTCGGTTTTTGTAATGGCAGTCATCCCGTCGGTTTTGAAGAGACAAACATCTCGTCTAGATTTCCAAATCTAAGTTTGGTTAATTTAAACACACACACACACACACACACACACACACACACACACACACACACACACACACACACACACACACACACACACACACATACATACATACATATATATATATATATATATATATATATATATATATATATATATATATATATATATATATATATATATATATATATATATATATATATATATATATATATATATATATAAAATAATATGGTACAAAATATTTGAGAGATACATTGTTGATATAAAGATGGCATATACAGTACACGAGGTGAGAGATACATGTCTAGTACATATTGTTACATCTTTGTCACTGATTATAATGCGAAAATCTCATCCAGCTCTTCCGAGCTGGTGCGCGTGCCCAGAATACAGCATGCATTACCCTCTGAACAGCAGCGCTGAGTCGCTGGAACAGAAAACTAGCTGCCCTGGGATCCCTAGTTACCCTGTTGAGTCTTTTGCCCAGCTCCTTGAGGAACTTAGATGCACTCTTTCCCCATGAGCCAAGGGTCTCTGAGCCTATGGGAACAAACATATAATGATGGGCAAGTTCTCCATATTTTCTCGACTCTGGGACTCCTGAAGGTGGCAGCAGCCCTCCTTCCTCCCTGGTATAATATATATATATATATATATATATATATATATATATATATATATATATATATATATATATATATATATATATATATATATATATGCAAAACAACCACGGGAGGAGTAGAATGATAGCTTTAGGTCTTTCGTAATTTGGCATAGGCATTAATTTATTCTTTGGTAATAGAATGTAATTCATTTACATTGAATATTTCCCTTCTATAACAAATTAAGCAACTCAAAATATAAGGATTCCATGACGCCACTGAATTCTTCGTTCTCATTGGCCAATTCATTATGACATCACGTGCTCCTCAGCGTGTGAACATTGCCTCTGAACAAGCACAGCTGAACTGACTTAAGCTTCTAAAGACGTCCAGCACTTCACTTTTGCTTCAATTTATGACACCATAGTTAATAATAATAATAATAATAATAATAATCATAATAGTTTATTGTGACATGATACAAAGATGTACAAGGAGTTTTAGTAATGGGGTGTACATGCCAAAAGCCCCTTGTACGTAGAGCATTATGGGCAAATTTAAAATTAACTTACAATTAATTATGCTATAATAGACTAAATGGTTAAAATTATAGTAAACAATTTACAATATAAGTATAATTGAGTATTTATGAAATTTGAACATAATTTAACATAACAATTTTGAAGCATAATAATTTTACAATTAATATCTAATACAGAAATATAGTCATAAGGTAGTATGACTGTTCAGAAAGGGACATATGAACAGTTACCTTTACCCATCTTTACCAGCAGGTGGGAGTCTACAAGGGATCCTGACTGACGGAGGAACGTCACTTGGCTTCTTGCTCTCATCAAGTCTATAAGTATGGAGTTTCACTCTTGATTAGTTATTTCATGTTTGGATTTTCACTTAATTTAATATAGACAAGAGTTCTACTCTTCTTGGGATTTTTAACTTGTTTGTCCGGACACGATTATTTACTTTAGTAATGTAATGTTTAGAGTCTTCACCATTTCTTTTAATTCAGCCTATCATGTGAATGACCTCTTGTCCGGTCCGTAATTTCTTTTTTTCTTATCAGCCTTTCTGTATGGTTCGAGACACCCGTCAGAAGATGAGAAGAGCGGCTTGACCTAATCATAGGTCTGAAACTTGATAATTCATCATCCTGGGAACTCTGCTGTACCTCCACCTTTGGCTGGTATCTACGTTTCTAAATCATTACGAGAACTCTGCTGTTCTACTACTTCTGAATAGGTCAACGATTTCTTCAGAGCCTTCATCTTGAGGACTCTGCTTTTCCTATGCCACCAGGACAGAGCTACTATTTCTACAACATTCTACGTTTGAGGAACTTGGCCTGTTCCCTCTACCTCTGTTGCCGGTCTCCAGTTGTCTACCACGGCCGGCAGCCAACACCGTTAATTGAGCTGCTACCTGTGCACCTTCATAGTCGTTGTTACCTTCTGGCGCTGGACTTCACAATAGTCACGACCACCTGTGACCTCACAACGCTATCACTAGCTTCTTCCACTCCAGCTGTCCCTAGCTTCTTCCACTCCAGCTGTCCCTAGCTTCTTCCACTCCAGCTGTCCCTAGCTTCTTCCACTCCAGCTGTCCCTGTCCGCCTTGCCATACCAACGGCCGAATCAGAAGAACATCATTCTGTACATATTAGCCTTGCTTCATTTTATTTAAGTTTTCCATTATTTGCTTCAGTTAGGAAGAGTTCGTATTTGTTTTATATTTTGAGACATTTTCTTATATTCAATGAAATTTGTTAATCCTATTTTGTTATAATTTATTTTTCTGTTTTCTTTACATAAGGAGGAGGAAGGAGTTTCTTCAAATGCTCTTTGATGGTCTGAAGTGGCCCTTACACCTTCAGAGGTTATTTAAAAAAAATGATATGATATAAAGGTAAAAAACATTACAGACTCCGATGAGTAGTTAGTCATTAAAATTATTGTCTTCATTACTAAGCTAACCCATTCAGCATTTATGTCTTTTTTTCTGTTAGACCCGTGATTGACTGAATATTTTATTTCATTCCCTTCTGCATTGTATAAACTATAATGGTACATTATAGCATACAGAAAAATATATGATTGCTACATGAAATTATTTCTCTGATGCATTTAACTTTTCTTAACATCCTTTATATCTTGCCACTGAAACTCTACAATTATTCGACTGAAACACAAAAAAAGGCCGGTTTTATTATTAATGGCTGTTAGTCACGTGACGCGACTGGTAGATAATAGAACTGGGATTATTTTGTCCCTGGTGTTATCATTGATTTTTAAATTGTTACGTGCTTGCCACAGCGATTTGTTTTGCATCAAAAATGTAAATGGTGAGCATCCAACTCATAGGAGAATCAACGAGCAATCATACTTAACAAACACAAAAAATAATCCGGTAACGATATGCATTTCAAGAGAAACAAGTAATAACACAATTAACAATGTACTACAAAAGAGATCAATATGTAATTAATCACACATGAAGATAAAAGAAAGAAGTAATCATTCACAAACACTGACCGTGTTTGTGCGAGGCGGCGACATGAGTGAGTCCAAGACCCGGCGGGGCGTCCTCCGTCACCAGGATGCAGTAGCGAGGTTCTGAGAACTGCAGAGGACCACCTCCGCCAGACATCAGGCGAGTAGCTGCAGGAGAAACAAATGTCTGATCATAATTACGAAAAATAATTTAAAAAAAAAATATTTCATATACTATATATTCAATAAGTCAAAAATTGGTTCAATTATCTATTTTTTTTTTAAATAAAGATGTGACGTCACTATCTACATCGCTGCGTCTGTAATGTATTGAGTCAATGAATGTGTTTCTATCTATATTACTGCTGCATATGTATAACTATATATATCACCATTTTTTTTCATATTAACACATCCGCCCTTTCCCATCAACGCAGTGGGACCAGAAAAAGAAAACACTTCCATCATCATTCACTCCATCACTGTCTTGCTAGAGGCGTTCTTACACTAGTTATAAAACTGCATCTTATCCAGGACTCAAGTCCGGCCCGCCGGTTCCCCTGAATCCCTTCATAAATGTTACCTTGCTCACACTCCAACAGCACGTCAGGTCATAGAAACTATTTGTCACCATTCGCTCCTTTCTAACACGCTCACGCATGCTTGCTGAAAGTCCAAGCTCCTCTCACACAAAACCTCATTTACCCCCTCCCTCAAGCCTTTCCTACGACGACACCTACCCAGCCTTCCTTTCACTACAGATTTATATGTTCAGCAGAACATTCTATTTCATCTTCTCTAAATTCCGAGCCACCTCAACAACCCCTCCTCAGCCCTCTGGTTAATAGTTTTAGTAACCCGCACATTCTTCTAATTTCCAAACCACGGATTCTCTGCATTATATTCATACAGCACATTGCCCTCAGACACGACATCTCCACTGCCTCCAGCTTTCTCCTTGTTACAACCTTTACCACCCATGCTTCACGTCCCTTTAAGAGCGTTACTATAACTATATGTACTTTCATACATTCCCCTCTTTGCTTTCATGGATAACTTTCTTTGTCTCTACAGACTCTCAGTGCACCACTCACCTTTCTTCCCTCATCAATTCTATGATTCACCTCGTCTTTCATAGACCCATCTGCTGACACGTCCACTCCCAAATATTTGAATACATTCACTTCCTCCATACTTCTCCCTCCCTCCAATCTGATATTCAGTCTTTCATTACCTAATTTTTTTTCCTCGTCACCTTACTCTTTCCTATGTTCACTTTTAATTTCCCTCTTTTACATACCCTACCAAACTCGTCCACCAACCTCTGCAACTTCTCTTCAGAATCTTCCAAAAACAGTGTCATTAGCAAAAAGTATCTGTGAAAACTCCCACTCGTGTTAGATTCTTTAACTTTTAACCCCACACCTCTTGCCAACACCCGAGCATTCACTTCTCTTACAACCCCATCTATAAATATACTGAACAACCATGGTGACATCACACATCCCTACCTAAGGCCTACTTTTACTGGGAAATAATCTCCCTCTCGCCTACATACTCTAACATGAGGCTCACTGTCCTCGTAAAAACTCTTCACTGCTTTCAGTAACCAATCTCTTATTCCATACATTTGCAACATCTCCCACATTACCCTCCTATCCACCCTATCATACGCCTTTTCTAAATCCATAAGTACCACAAAAACCTCTTGACCAATATCTAAATACTGTTCACCTACATGTTTCACTGTAAACACTTGATCTACACAACACCTACCCTTCTAAAGCCTCCTTGTTCATCTGTGATCCTGTTCTCCGTCTTACTCTTAATTCTTACAGTAACTACTCTACCATACAATTTACCAGGTATACTCAACAAGCTTATTCCCCTATAATTTTTATACTCTTTTGTCCCCTTCACCTTTATACAAAGGAACTATGCAATGTCTGTCAATCCCTAGGTACCTCATCCTCTTCCATAAATAATAGCACTAATCACTCCAAAACTATATCCGCACCTGCTTTTAACGTTTGCCTTTATCCCATCAATCCCAGCTGCTTTACCAACTTTCATTCCACCTACTGCCTCTATTAACGTTGGTAGAATTATCGACATTATGTTAGGTAAAAGGACACAAGTGCAACTAATGTAACATTTTATTGTGGTAACGTTTCGCTGTCCAGGAGCTTTGTCAAGCCGTTAAAATAACGGCTTGACAAAGCTCCTGGAGAGCGAAACGTTGCCACAATAAAATGTCACATTAGTTGCACTTGTGTCCTTTTACCAAATATACCCACTGCCTCACGCACGCCCCCCACATGTCACCATATGTGCATATAATCTCTAAATTTCGGATGTATCACTATGTAACTAACATATGTATCTCTGTCACTATGTGTATCGGTATAGCTATGTTTCTGTATTACAGTATCTACTGTATATCACTGTTTCTGCATCATTTTATAAGTATCATTGTGTCCGTATCATTGTATATCTAAACAAACATTTCAAATCTATTACTTCTTATGTATCACTTCAAAACACTGTAGAAATCAATATCTGCACAGCTGTATATGCATCAATGTATTTATGTCACTACATCAATGTGGGATATAATCATTATATCACAATTTATGAATCCCTCTAATAGTATATCACAGAGCTGCTATGAACGTCTTACCACCGTCTTACACTGTACTGTGTACCTACAACAGTTCAGTCTTGGGACTGAGGATCGAGCCTCTATTGTTTCATACAATTACACACACATTTCACCGTATATTGTTTCACGGTTTTTCATATTCTTAATTTTTAAATACAGAAACTGGGCACTTGGTCGTGATGTCTCGTCTCATGTAATATATTTGTTAATTAACAATTTCTTGCAAGCTTAACAAATTATAATAGTTGTAGCAAATGTTCTTTCCACTCTGATCAAATTCCATATATCTGCACCACTTCTCTCGCAATTTAAAAATATTGCTTCTTCTTCTCATTGCTGCTGACAACGTGAAATCTTACTTGATTGTTTCCCACATATTATATTACGATGCTAAATGAAGTTATCGTATTTTTGCAAGTTGTTCATCCTCTAACGTGTAACTTTTGAGTGTCTTTCTTCATTCTTCTTAATTCATATTCCTCAAAACAGAAATCCATAGAATCATTATCTAAACTACCGTAAACTTCTCAAAGCGCTTAGAACGTACTGTCCACAATGGAGTAATGTTAACCATCTGATAATATATATAAGATAAGATTTGAAGGCAAAGTTACAAATCTGCCCACTGCCATAATCAATTATTAGATTCTAAGATACCGGAGAAGATCCCTGTGCTGAGCAAGGCTGCTATAAGTACATTTACAAAATATTTCCACAACAACAGTAGATGTCCTTAATGGAAAAATGAACCACTTTCAATTAAAATTGGCAAATCCACAACAGCCTGGCTGAACTTTCTATTTATTCCTAACATCTAACTATAGCTGTATAATGCGAACATCTAATTTCAGCTGTATAATACAATTCTGGGACTTGATAACAGCCCAGAACGAAACGTCGTTTAATAATTTATCTCTAAATTGTGATATAGTTGCAATAAAAAGTCTTTCTATATTTCCCAATTCTTGCATTTAAAGTTCGCTTGAACATCATTATTGTCTCATTACCACAGCTATGTGATTCACTCTTGTAAATAATTACCTCAAAGGTTTTGCCTTTATAACGCAAATTATATTTATATAGGCTGTTTTCCTAATTACATATTTCCATTGTCATTCAACAAATTCCATAACTTCCTTTACACAATACATCCAAATCCAATTACAGAATTTTAGAACATTCTGGATTTACTGATTTGAATATTATTTTTGTATCTACAAACATATTAATATTATATATTCCTTCCTTCAGTAACTGTCAGGATGTATCAAAGTTACCACGAAAGCTGAGTCAGCGGGGCTGTGTCAGTGGGGCTGTGTCAGCGGGGCTGTGTCAGCGGGGCTGTGTCAGCGGGGCTGTGTCAGCGGGGCTGTGTCAGCGGGGCTGTGTCAGCGGGGCTGTGTCAGCGGGGCTGTGTCAGCGGGGCTGTGTCAGCGGGGCTGTGTCAGCGGGGCTGTGTCAGCGGGGCTGTGTCAGCGGGGCTGTGTCAGCGGGGCTGTGTCAGCGGGGCTGTGTCAGCGGGGCTGTGTCAGCGGGGCTGTGTCAGCGGGGCTGTGTCAGCGGGGCTGTGTCAGCGGGGCTGTGTCAGCGGGGCTGTGTCAGGCTGCGGGGCTGTGTCAGCGGGGCTGTGTCAGCGGGGCTGTGTCAGCGGGGCTGTGTCAGCGGGCTGTGTCAGCGGGGCTGTGTCAGCGGGGCTGTGTCAGCGGGGCTGTGTCAGCGGGGCTGTGTCAGCGGGGCTGTGTCAGCACGGCTGAGTTTGAGCACTCCATAACTAATCTACTGCTGTAACTGTGAATGGAATTTTCTTCCATTATCTTATCCGGTAGTTCATTCCACTTTTTTAAGACCCTGTGACCTAGGTATATTTTAATATATTTATAGTAAATATAAGTCTTCATTCTTTTACATGTCAAAAAGTTATGCCATTATCAATTGAGTTACGGTATAGTTATATTTAGTTCCTTTAGTCTCTCACTTCATGACTTAGTTTTGGGACAACTCTTATTACTAACCTCGGATTTTTTTAAGAGCTTATGAACGTGGCTGACCAAGTCTTAATTTCTTGTTTCTATGATTCGCCAGACTTATGGTGTCTAGAAAACTCCTTGGAGGACCTGAAGATAGTTTTTTATTTGTTCTAACTTCTTGTAAAAAAATTAACAGATCTATATCTTAGGACTTAGGTGATATGCTTAACATAATTTTGAGTGGGACGCAAATCTGTCGCCTTTTCTGATATGATTTTTTTTGGCATAATTTTCCGGGATTATAATATGTATATTTCAACAATGAAAATAATATATTAAAATGATGCTGATTTGATTTGGAGAAAATGCGGAGGGGAAGACACCATGTTGAATTCAATTGTGTAAGGACGGGTTGGAAATTTGCACCAGAACTTTGGCGTTTTCGGAGACCTAATGATGAATATTGGCCTCACATCATAATAGGAATTCGCGTTAGTGTCCCCTGAGTAGACTTTGGGACAGGAAATTAACGAAACCACCATAATAGGGGGGTGAAAACATAAAATTGTGAGGACGCCATGATGGAAATTTGGTGAAGGGTGAAATTAACAGTCGAATTCCAGTGACCATCATCGGGGCTAAATTGAATTGGAAAGGCCTCAGATGACCAGGAAATGATGCTATCGTCCTCCACGGCTGGATGGAACAAATTCGTGTGGAAATTGAGCAGTCAAATTGGGAAACATGGACGGACACCGGTGACTTCCTTACAGCAAACCTATCCTTAAGTATTATTTACCTTTGTTCAGTAGTATACGTTGGTCATCGTATTTCTTACTTGCTAGGTAACGTTAGGGTGTGATTTACCTGTTCTACCGGTGGTCCAAATTGGTAAGTTAATTCATAGAATTTTGTATGTTTAAATTATGTAAAAATATATTGATATTAAATGTACAGTATTATACTCTCCCCCTTTTCAACAGGTCCAACCCAATTTATACAGTTCATTTTCATTTCAATTATTGGTTATGTATTTAAATGTAACATAATTTTTAGGTCCCGGATTGTGTGAGAGTTGTGGGTGTCGGAGGGAGACATTCTCCGTGCGACCTCGAGTGTCTCAAAAATTCCCACATACCTCAGAGGTGCAACAAAATGTAAGTAATGTATCTTAGTTGTCTTCTAATCAAATTACTTGTAATTTATTTCTCATATTATTGAAAATCTGTCTTCTGTTGCTCAGATATTTTTTCAACCAAACGAGAACTTTTCCTTTTACCCCTGAATGTTTTTTTTAGACTTCCTAACCTAATCTCGGCAGTTCTCATCAGGTACTCGATCAATATATTCCTTATAATCTTTCCCATCATTTTGAATATTATGCATGTCACTGATATTAACCTATAAAGCTACCATCCCTCTTCTCTAACCTCCTGCGTATACAGCATATTGAAACCCCTTTGCAGTTTTCTATCTATTAAATTGAATACATTTTTTTACAGGTGACTCTTACAATATAAATTTGGGTAGTTTTCCTTTAACTTGTTTTTCAGTATATATACTTACTTCAAGTTCCATTGTAGTTGTTGTGTCTAATTTTTTCCGTAGCTTTGGTTTCTTTCCCCTTAGTTAACTGGCTGTTATTCCTTATTAATTCGTCTCCTCACATTCGTAACTGTTACGAATGTGAAAGAATCTCATGTTAATTTCTTTCCATATTTCTCTGCACTAATTTTTAAATGGTCCTTTCACTTTTTCATCCCTTAACCTTGTAATTAAGGTTAAAAGACCGAACAATTCTTATCCACGACTCATCACGCCTCTACATGACACTGATAAAGCCAGTTGCACAGGCGAAATGTTTTCCCAATAATGATATACAGGTGTTGCACATATGTCTTATTTATAAGCTCCCAGTATTGTGTAACTTTGATCGAATCTCGGTTATATTAGTCACCGCTAGCTCATGTGCCTGCCCTGAGTGCCTTCAACACCCCTCAAGGTGGGTATTTAAGCCACTGAAAGCGTGCCACTGAACCTTTTCCTGCCACTCTGACATTTTCATTATTAACAGGTTTTTAACTGTCTCAGCATTTCCTTCTCGCTGTTATTTTGGTCATTCTACGCAGTTTGGGGAGACATTTTCGCAAAGCTTGCAATGCTGCACTAGTGATTGGAATCTTGATTTCAAGAAAGCCAGTGTCGTGTTGCGTATGTATGCACTCCCCAGCCAGTTACTCGTTGAGTGAAGTGCAGAGTAAGGTGCTACCAGTGTGGTAGAGTTTCCTGTGTGCACGGTATGTCTCCAGACTTTCTTTATTCTGTGATCAAAGGAGAGACAGTGCCACCAGAATTTACAAATGTACTAATGCATGATGCAACAAGCCATTTGCACCCCTGTATTTTGCGTCAGCGTTGTCAAGGTATCAGCTTAGGATTTTGCAGATAAAAAAAGATGACATTAAAATATTTAGAGACAAATAAAGGTAAATAAAATTACATAACCTAATTAAATCAGTTACCTAGTTACCAGCAATTTTTTAATTAATAATAATAATTACAATAAATATTCCATCTTTATTCTGACTGGTTAAATAAACATTTCAGTGAGCTCAATAATTTGTTAACACTGTAACTAACTTTAATTTTTAAGGGGATGGTCCGGAAAGCCAGTGGAAGGCCTCGGTCAGATTAACAAAAGCTCTAGTGGCGTGTGATCCGCATCATGAAATACTTGTCCTGTTTCCTGACGAATCTTACCTAACCTAACTTAGCCAAGGACTAAAGATAATATGTCTCTTTTATTTATTTTTTGTTGGGTTTATTACAGGATTACCATAATTTCTTTGACTAAATTCCGGACATTTTTAAGTGTCTAGAAAAAAAATTATGCATGAAATATTAAGTAGATTTATTTTCATTAATTAAAAAAAAAGGCCTAAAATGTACCAATTTCTCAATTACAGACTACAGAATTAAAAATAACAAAAACATAAAGTATGGAATAACTCTTTAGAGAAACATTCGCATTTTTCACTGTAATTAAACTTCCTTAGTAATGGTCTGGTATTTTTTTCCTCATAAAACTCGATTCAACATAAATCAATGTTTATTTTGCAGTACAGGCGCAGACATGCGAGGTGTACCAAATTTATTGAAATTTTCGTTTTACATATTTCTCCCTTTTTCTTTTATTTTTACTTTTGCGATATTTCTGTCCGGGACAAAATGACAAACTGACTGGGATTTGGGACAGGACTTTCAAACTGGGATAATCCCGGTTAAAAAGGGGACGCATGATAAGCCCATTTAAATAGCCTTTGGTGTAGGGAACTATTTTTTATATTATAAAAGAATGTTTTTTTATATTTATTTTTTAGCTTATTTTTCGTTAGAATATAATTTTAATGAAGTTTTGAGTTTTCAAAGTTAGGCTAAATAAATTTAGATGTGACTAAGATATTTTAAGTCAGGACTAGACTGTGAGTCGACTCCAAATTCGCTAATGTAATTATTAACAATGCAGACCGGGCAACAATTTTGTTCACACATCTCAATAAGATTGGAAAGTTATAACATGTGCGTTGCAGCCAGTGAGAGCAGTAGCAACAATGGACAAAATAACCGCTACTCGTCCATTACCTCTCTCTTTGAACTTGGAGAAACAAGGCATTGTGTTGTCAGTGCCAAGTGTTAGTCCCTTTAGATGTTCTCCACCAGCCTTCCCTCGTATGAATGTCCTTTCTGGTCAATATCAAATATCGGACTCCCAGAAGAGTTTCCTAAAACATTTAGTCTGGGTGGATATACATAAATAATTAAAACGTATATATTGAGATCAACAGATAAATTATATTTAAAGTGTGCTTATATATATGCAGTGAGGTCATGTCTGTACTAATCTTTTAATATACACAATATAGAAATAGAAACTTAATTTTAAATGGGGGTGAATCAGTAAGCCATCGGAAGGCCTTGGTCGTATGACCAAAAGCTCCAGTATTACTAAGACCCGAGTCAGGAAACATTTGCCGTTTCTTGACAAATCTTGCCTAAACTAACCTTTAATATTGGCCAAATCAATTAACTTTTGACAAGTCATTTTGTTGTCGGACTTTTGTCGTAATTCCCAAACTGCTCTGTTCTAAATACTTATGATGAAACTTATTTTTTTCCTCGTATTTATAAAAATAATTATAGTTCTTTGCTTTCCAATAGTAAACAAATTTGCTAGATAGGAACGAACAGCAAAGGAATAGAGGCTTCAATAAAACTAATAGATTTAGTATACCTTATTTAAAAAAAATAATAAAAAATTTGGTAAAAGAAGCAAAAGAAGACCAAATGCAAGAATGTATGAGGGATTATTCGAAATTTTGCAGAGACTAGGATGCAGTTTACGAGACATAAATAAAATGAGAAAATGGGAATGTCATTTTCTTAAGAAACGAAGTGGTAGTGCTTTGAATAAAGTGGTAAAGGTAATAGAGAAATTAAATTTCTTTTGAAAGGTTTTTCATAATTATAAAGAAACAGATTGACCAATTTAATGCCTACGCACAGACAGGTAGGCTGGCATGCATTATCGCGGCTGTATATTTCTTGTGCAATCATTGCGGTCAAAATTTATTTTTTAATGTATAAAATTTTTTGGGCAGTCTTTATATATTTTATTTCTTTTATTTTCTATTAACACATCGGCCGTTTCCCACCAAGGCAGGGTGGCCCGAAAAAGAAAAATTTTCATCATCATTCACTCCATCCCTGTCTTGTCAAAGGCATGCTTACACTACAGTTATAAAACTGCAACATTAACACCCCTCCTTCAGAGTGCAGACACTGTACTTCCCATCTCCAGGAATAAAGTCCGGCCTGCCGATTTCCCTGAATCCCTTCATAAATGTTACCTTGCTCACACTCCAACAGCACGTCAAGTCCTCAAAACCATTTGTCTCCATTCGCTCCTATCTAACACGCTCACACATGCTTGCTGGAAGTCCAAGCCTTCCAAATTCATCCACCAACCTCTGCAACTTCTCTTCAGAATCTCCCAAAAGCACAGTGTCATCAGCAAAGAGCAACTGTGACAACTTCCAC
The DNA here is from genome assembly GCA_009830355.1 of Cherax destructor. Taxonomy (NCBI): domain Eukaryota; kingdom Metazoa; phylum Arthropoda; class Malacostraca; order Decapoda; family Parastacidae; genus Cherax; species Cherax destructor. The sequence goes on along the minus strand of WNWK01001127.1, from coordinate 40,195 downwards.
TTTGTGTTAGATTCTTTATCTTTTAACCCCACACCTCTTGGCAAGACCCGCGCATTCACGTCTCTTACAACCCCATGTATAAATATATTTAACACCATGGTGACATCGCACATTCCAGTCTAAGGCCTACTTAAACTTATTTCTCTTTTCTTAATTTAGTAAGAAAAGTGATAAGAAACCTGATTGTTTTATTATTAAAGCATGAAAAACATTAGTTCGTTCAAAAGGCAAGAATTATAAGACCATTCATAGTGTTATTTAGAGAATAAAATTACACAATACCGTGATTGTAACAATGCAATACCGTCTTCCTTTCTTCTAGCCTTCACAAACGTCGTCTTGTTGACACATTCCTTATTCACAACTTTCCTAATATGAATCTTTGTCCTGCCTTTGTCCTTTTCATTACATTGTCAAATGCTCCAAACTTCAGAACAATCGTGACTTGACCTGATCTTTATTTCCTCCTCTCCTTAATTCTCTTTTCCTACATTTTCTTTGCCATTCCTTTCATCTACCTTATGAAATTTTCCTCCTGTGTTTTTGGTCCCATATAGGAAATAATACGAGACTAAAAATCATTAGCACTGAAGAACCATAACTGGCCGATGCTAAAGGCTGTAGTAGTAGTAGTTTTAATAGTAGTAATAGTAGTAGTAACAGTAGTAGTAGTAGTGGCATTAGAAGTAGTATCAGTAGTAGTAGTAGTAGCAGTAGTAACAGTATAGTATTTGTAGCAGAAGCAGCAATAGTAGTAACAACAGTGGTAGTATTAACAGTAGTGTCAGTAGTAGATGATGAAACTGTCCTTATTCTGTTAAATTATCGTTGAAATGGCGATTAAGGATGATTCAATGCATTGTTTCCTATATATGTCTTCTGAATTCCTATATTGTTTGTAATGGCTCAACAAAGCTCCTGGAGAGAGAAACGATGCCTCAAGAAAATGTCACATTAGTTGCACATGTGTTCTTTTATGTAAAGTATTATCATTAATGCTACAAACATTATTACACTATTCCCTTGCAAGAAGGAAAAATAAAACATCAACTGTCATTCACCTCTCTCATTCTTATTTTTCGATAATTCATCTGCAAACCCAGGAAAATGAGATTTAAATGGAATCATATGAAAGACAAGAATTATGCCGACCTGAGGCCCAGTTAAAAAACAAAAGTCGAATTTTCAGCACCTGAGCATGTGTTTGTACTCATTTATGGTTTGTGTGTTTGTTTGTTGTGTGTGTGTGTGTGTGTGTGTGTGTGTGTGTGTGTGTGTGTGTGTGTGTGTAAAAGCAAAATTGGATTCATCTGCAATGTTCTGCTACTCTATTCTGCATGATAGTTACACAGTGGGATATTCTGCATGATAGTTACACAGTGGGAATTAAAGCTAATTGAGTTTCCCTGATATTTTACATCAAGCACAATAGGATTCATACACAGTATTGGAATCTACCATTAGGGTTATGTCAGTGTATGTGAGAGAGAGAGGACTTGAGTATGGGTGTTGGACAGAATTATCATACTGCATGCTACGAGTGGTAACTTCTCTCTCCTACCCCACTACACACCTGAAGCCAGCGCTACACACCTGAAGTCAGCGCTACACACCTGCTATGCCATTTGTCAGTGTATATGCTGAACAGTGAAAGCTTTAGTGAAAAATTTATTTAAAGAATGAAGATGTTTTTTAAAATTACGTCAGAACATTACATAAGATCTATTCCAATTCATCAGTTTCTTCTCAGATATTTGTCTAACAAATTGTTTAAAGCCATTAAAGAAAATAGCATCAATAACCCCTAGTAACTACTATTTGTTATGCAGGTGATACGTCGTAACCTACATTAAAAGTGAAAACTTGTCTATCATGCCAACCTGCCATGAGGGATTAAATATTATCATGGTCATCACTCAAACTAACTTTAGGTAGCTTTAGAAATGGGAAGAACAGGTTCGAGTGTGCCGGGTTGAATACAGGCTTGATGTTAACTAGTGTGGCTCTCAGCTTGATGTTAACTAGTGTGGCTCTCAGCTTGATGTTAACTAGTGTGGCTCTCAGCTTGATGTTAACTAGTGTGGCTCTCAGCTTGATGTTAACTAGTGTGGCTCTCAGCTTGATGTTAACTAGTGTGGCTCTCAGCTTGATGTTAACTAGTGTGGCTCTCAGCTTGATGTTAGCTAGTGTGGCTCTCAGCTTGATGTTAACTAGTGTGGCTCTCAGCTTGATGTTAACTAGTGTGGCTCTCAGCTTGATGTTAACTAGTGTGGCTCTCAGCTTGATGTTAACTAGTGTGGCTCTCAGCTTGATGTTAACTAGTGTGGCTCTCAGCTTGATGTTAACTAGTGTGGCTCTCAGCTTGATGTTAACTAGTGTGGCTCTCAGCTTGATGTTAACTAGTGTGGCTCTCAGCTTGATGTTAACTAGTGTGGCTCTCAGCTTGATGTTAACTAGTGTGGCTCTCAGCTTGATGTTAACTAGTGTGGCTCTCAGCTTGATGTTAACTAGTGTGGCTCTCAGCTTGATGTTAACTAGTGTGGCTCTCAGCTTGATGTTAACAGTTGTGGCTCTCAGCTTGATGTTAACTAGTGTGGCTCTCAGCTTGATGTTAGCTAGTGTGGCTCTCAGCTTGATGTTAACTAGTGTGGCTCTCAGCTTGATGTTAACTAGTGTGGCTCTCAGCTTGATGTTAACTAGTGTGGCTCTCAGCTTGATGTTAACTAGTGTGGCTCTCAGCTTGATGTTAACTAGTGTGGCTCTCAGCTTGATGTTAACTAGTGTGGCTCTCAGCTTGATGTTAACTAGTGTGGCTCTCAGCTTGATGTTAACTAGTGTGGCTCTTAGCTTGATGTTAACTAGTGTGGCTCTCAGCTTGATGTTAACTAGTGTGGCTCTCAGCTTGATGTTAACTAGTGTGGCTCTCTGCTTGATGTTAACTAGTGTGGCTCTCTGCTTGATGTTAACTAGTGTGGCTCTCAGCTTGATGTTAACTAGTGTGGCTCTCAGCTTGATGTTAACTAGTGTGGCTCTCAGCTTGATGTTAACTAGTGTGGCTCTCAGCTTGATGTTAACTAGTGTGGCTCTTAGCTTGATGTTAACTAGTGTGGCTCTCAGCTTGATGTTAACTAGTGTGGCTCTCAGCTTGATGTTAACTAGTGTGGCTCTCAGTAGCTACATACAGTCTGCTATTTGCCAACCATTATGATTTTTACACTGCAAAGGATTAGTGAATATTGGTAAATCTTTGATGGAAAGGAGAGAAAGCGAGGGAGGAAATTATGGTAGAGATATATATATAGAGGAAGAGGAAGAGAGAGAGATAGAGGGGAGAGAAAGAAACGGGGAGAGAGAGGAAAGGAAGAAAGAGCAAGAAAAGAGAGAGAGAGAGAGAGAGAGAGAGAGAGAGAGAGAGAGAGAGAGAGAGAGAGAGAGAGAGAGAGAGAGAGAGAGAGAGAGAGAGAGAGAGAGAGAGAGAGAGAGGCTGGTAGGTAGATTAAATATTAAAAAATTAATTTCTCTGAAATGATAATGTCATTAATCATTACTTGGCCTGTTGTGTTAGTTACTGGGATAATTTAGCAAAAATCTTTCTGACCCTGACGAAAAAAAATATATTTAGTTGGAATAGGCTAAATTAAATTGCGCTTGTTATAATAAGGTTAGGTAAGTTTTCTCTTCCCAAACTCCTCGTTTAAAGTGCAGGCATTGTATATCCCACCTCCAGTACTCAAGTCCAGCTAACCAGTTTCCCTGAATCCCTTCACAAAATATTACCCTGCTCCAACAGCTCATCAGGTCCCAAAAGCCATTCGTCTCCACTCACTCCTATCTAACACGCTCACGCACGCTTGCTGGAAGTCCAAGCCCCTCGCCTACAAAACCTCCTTTACCCCTTCCCTCCAACTTTTCCTAGGACGACTCCTACCTCGCCTTCCTTCCTCTACAGATTTATACGCTCTCCAAGTCAATTTACTTTGTTCCATTCTCTCTAGATGACCAAACCACCTCAACAACCCCTCTTCTGTCCTCTGACTAATACTTTTTTTCTTCATCAATTCGATGGCTAACCTCATCCTTCATAAACCCATCTGCTGACAAGTCAACTCCCAAATATCTGAAAACATTCACTTCTTCCATACTCTCTCCGTCCAATGTGATATCCGATTTTTCTTTATCTAAAACTTTTGATACCCCTCAGCACCTTATTCTTATCTATGTTCACTTTCAACTTTATTTACACACCCTCCCAAACTCTTGCACTAACTTTTGCAACTTTTCTTTAGAATCTCCCAAAAGCACAGTATCATCAGCAAAAAAGTAATTGTGTCAACTCCCATTTTGTACTTGATTCCCCATAATTTAATTCCACCCCTCTCCCCAACACCCTAGCATTTACTTCTTTTACAACCCCATCTATTAATATGTTAAACAACCATGGTGACATTACACATCCCTGTCTAAGACCTACTTTTACTGGGAAGTAATCTCCCTCTCTCCTACACACCCTAACCTGAGCCTCACTATCCTCATAAAAACTCTTTACAGCATTTAGTAAGTTACTACCTATTCCATACACTTGCAACATCTGCCACATTGCTCCCCTATCCACCCTATCACATGCCTCTTCTCAATCCATAAATGCAATAAAAACTTCCCTACCTTTATCTAAATACTGTTCACATATATGCTTCAATGTAAACACTTGATCTCTACTTTCCCTACCCATTCTAAAGCCTCCTTGTTCATCTGCAATCCTGTTCTGTGGCTTACCTCTAATTCTTTCAGTTATAACCCTACCATACACTTTACCTGGTATACTCAGTAAACTTATTCATTCTTCTCTTTTATTGCACCCTTTATCTCATCATTCTACCAATCACTCCTCTTCCCTCCTGCTCCCATCCTCCTATAGCCACAAACTTCTGCCCTGCATTCCAACACTGCATTTTTAAAACTATCCTTTCCCTCTTCAACCCCAACAATGCCTATACTCGCACTAGCCCACGTTTCTGCCAATAGTTACTTATATCTCACCCTAACGTCCTCCTCACTTAGTTTATAAACTTTCACCTCTCTCTTACTTGCTGTTACCATTTGCCTTTGGCCCCCATCTACCTCTTACTCTAACTGTAGCTACAACTAAATAATGATCCGATATATTTGTTGCCCCCTCTATAAACTGGGTAGAATCAGAGAATTTCTCATTATTATAGGCTGCACTAATCAAGTACGTCTGTTCTAGTTTGTGCATGGAGGCAGGAATTTCCTGCATTTTGGTGTGTTCTAAAAAGAAGTTTACCTTAAGGGTCACTTAATGAGACTCCAGGAGTCTTGTGTTATCTGTGTCAACAGTGATTGCTAGAGTGGGGCAACTCACAAGTTCCCTCAGACATGGAGAAAAATTGAAATAAGAATATTTTTCTTGACAGAGGGAGCATGGTAAGAAAAGTAGTGAATGTACTTGCCACTGTGCATAGGCTTGTGATAAAATTAAAGAAAAGCCTGTAGCCGAGCGATGGACATGTACATCAAGGAAATAAGTAATGTTTGAATGATAGAGGTGAAAGAGATGTGAGAGAGAGCATGTATAGTTCCGTTATGTAAAGGGAATTTAGAAAAGACAGACTGCAAGAATTAGAGGGAAATAAGTCTGCTGAATAAGCAAAGCAGTGTACGTGAGAAAATGTTATTAAAATATAAATAGATTAAGGGATTGTATTGCTGTAAGCAATAAAAATGAACTAACGAAAAACTGTTTGACAAATTTATTGATTTTGAAAAGCATACAAGAGATCTGAGGTGTGACAAGCAGAGCAAATGCATGTAATATAAGGTAAATTGAATTAGACAAGTAAAGTGTCATGAATAATTCCGTATAAACCTGCAATTTGGAGCAGTTGGAAACTGTTTTGGACCATGCTATTAATGTATGTCCTTTCTGACTTTGCAACGTAAATGTGTTTGCTCTGTCCACGTCTCTAGTCTTTTCCAACCCTTTTTGCGTTTCTTTAAATAATTTTGTTCGGCTTATAAAGTTTAAATAATAATAAGAATCTTGCCTACCATTTACTTTCCTTGGTGTTCAGGTTCATTGGATTTCTGTATCTGTCTACATCAAGCAATATCATGCACATTCTTTGCTTTTCTCACCATGCATAATCTGTTAAAGGAAATGTTCTAGTTTTTTCACCGCACACTTCACTCAGTGATCCTCAGTTTCTCGACTATGAAATTTTAAACCTCAAAAATTTATTCTCTCGCTATGCAAAACTAGTCTTCGACTGTTTATTCTAAAGTATTCTTATTTTTCATTATTCTGTACGCTGTTCTTCTCACAGATTGTACACTGCTTCCAGCCTCTTGTTCCCTGTGGTAAGTTTCATTACTTTGTATTTGCTGTCATCGTATTTCAGTAACATCATTTTTTGTAATCTATTTAATCAGTTTAGATCTTTTTTTTTTAATACAGCTTTCCTATGCTTGAACTTCCTAATTATTTCTGTATCGTCCAGGAAATTCGACAAATAATAGACTATTCCTGCTTTCTACATTTTTTAATGTATTCATTTATTCTTACTAATAAATTGCCTTACATACTGGCCTGTGAGCTCAGTCTGTGTTATACTCCACTATATTGCACTCTGGTGATGGCTGGCCTGTGAGCTCAGTCTGTGTTATACTCCACTATATTGCACTCTGGTGATGGCTGGCCTGTGAGCTCAGTCTGTGTTATACTCCACTATATTGCACTCTGGTGATGGCTGGCCTGTGAGCTCAGTCTGTGTTATACTCCACTATATTGCACTCTGGTGATGGCTGGCCTGTGAGCTCAGTCTGTGTTATACTCCACTATATTGCACTCTGGTGATGGCTGGCTGTGAGCTCAGTCTGTGTTATACTCCACTATATTGCACTCTGGTGATGGCTGGCCTGTGAGCTCAGTCTGTGTTATACTCCACTATATTGCATTCTGGTGATGGCTGGCCTGTGAGCTCAGTCTGTGTTATACTCCACTATATTGCATTCTGGTGATGGCTGGCCTGTGAGCTCAGTCTGTGTTATACTCCACTATATTGCACTCTGGTGATGGCTGGCCTGTGAGCTCAGTCTGTGTTATACTCCACTATATTGCACTCTGGTGATGGCTGGCCTGCAGTAGACTCAGTCTGCTGTTACTTACTCCACTATGATTAGCATTCCCTGTGTTTGGCTGGCTTTAGAGCTCCGGGTCTGTGTTTACTCCACTATATTGCATTCTGGTGATGGCTGGCCTGTGAGCTCAGTCTGTGTTATACTCCACTATATTGCACTCTGGTGATGGCTGGCCTGTGAGCTCAGTCTGTGTTATACTCCACTATATTGCACTCTGGTGATGGCTGGCCTGTGAGCTCAGTCTGTGTTATACTCCACTATATTGCACTCTGGTGATGGCTGGCCTGTGAGCTCAGTCTGTGTTATACTCCACTATATTGCACTCTGGTGATGGCTGGCCTGCAGTCTATGAACATCAACAACGCTCGCCTTGCATATCACACATTATTCTCGCCAACTTGATTTACATATCAAACTTGATCCCTGGTTGGGGCTTTATGGAAAAGTCATTTTCCCGAGAAAAAGTTACTATTTTTTTAATATTCCTTCACCTTGCTTGTGAAGCTGAGTTGGGATATTAGATTATAATTTAATGAGGCTTGTCGTCCTTCAAAATTGGAATTATGCTGTACATATTTCAAGTGTTGTAGATTTTCTGTTTAAAGTGATTTATTGAAGTTCAATGCTGCTTATTTTCATACTCATTTAATATTCTAGGTGATATTTTTTATTGTCTTGTTACTTTCTATATGTTTAGATCTGCCAGGCGTTGATGCTTTTCTTATTTGTTTTGTTTATGTGGTGTCTGTGATCACTAAAAAGTCTGGGTAGTCTTTGTCTACTTAATGTTTGGTCAATGCAATTACGTGTTCCATTGTGTTTGAAGTTTTTCTTTGCTACATTTCTACTTGATCTTAACTATCTTTTATATGACTAACTATTGTAAGAAATATGCTGTCAGATGTGTGTGAATGGACATAGGGTGTAAATGGAAAATAAATTTTTGGGGGGCGGGGGAGTTCCATGGGCTGCAGTTTTTAAGGGCAAAACGCGAGTTGTGGCTGAGGACAGGTGAGGATAAAGTTAAGTGTGAGGACGACTGAGGATTGGGAGTCAGGAGAGGGAAAAAAAGAGTATTTAATGGATGAAGTTCAGGGAGAGTATGAGAGTAACTTGGAGAACGATGGGAAAACAGGTGAGGGAAAAGTTAGGGTAGAATGTTGTGGAGGGGATGAAGGTGTGAATGGAGTTCTCTCCGGCTGTACTAATTTACTGTGTGTAATACTGAACTATAGTTTAAAAATACCTGTGTGTTCCGCTTTTAAAACACTGGGACTATATTCGCTGTTTTCCAGGACTCTTACAGCTGTTGTAGTTAACTCATTAAATATGGTTGCTAGCGAGTCAAAGAGTTCCTCTTCTCCCTCTCGCAGAACCACGGAGAGATGTCTTCTCCCATTGCCTTTCAGGCACCTAATCCACTCAGTAGTTACTTCACCTCTCCTCCTATTGTATGTAATGTGTCCAGCACTCGTTGATGCACCCTTACAATTTGATTATATGCCAGTATTTCTAATTCTACTGATCATTCCTGATGAAGTCCTCCCATCTTCAGTATTATAACCTGGTATATCTAACGTGGCTGTACATCAACTTTAGCCCATACTTTGCTTTCACTGTTGTCATTCTCAAATTGCCGTTCAGCTTTTTTTTTTACCCATGCATATTTATATCTCTTTTATTCATTTTTATGTTGCCTCTCTGCAGCTGTGGGTAAAATGATAACTCACTATGTTCTTACCTGTGCTTCGTCTGCTTTTAGGCATGAATTTCTTATCTCCATCCCGGCACTTTCCAGCTGCCCAATGTACTTCATCATTACATTCACTGTCTTCCGTCTACTTCCCTTTCCCGTGGAACACTGATTAGGAATTGCCTCATGCCTCCATAGTCTCCTCACTTGAAGTTAGGTTTGTGTTTCTCTCGACCTTCATATCCACAAAATATTCGGACTCCAGTACTGCAAAGTCACAAGGTCACTGATTTTCCCTACAACGGAGTTGCTTATTGTAAATACAAGGTCCAGTCTTCCTGGTTCACTACCTTCTCTCTCCCTAGTTATATCAATAACATCCTCACTTAAGAAGTTTTTCATTGCCACGTCCAGCAACTTTGTTCTCCATGTTCCTGGCCCCTGGTGTGACAAAACTTTTTTCATTCTCTGTCCATATGGTTCATGTCTCCCAACATAGTTTTAAATTTTTCATGTGGGCTTTTCTAGCCTCGTCTATTATCATGTCCACCATTATTCTGTTGTGTGTGTGTGTGTGTGTATTACTCACCACTAGATCCTTTTCCTTGAGTTTTGTAACCTTTGATCTCCTAGGCTGTACTCCGTCTGCAGTGATCTTTGTCCATCCCATAACTTCATGACTTTTCCAGGAGCCATTTGTCAGACCAGGCTTGCAGCCTGTTCAGATCTCCTTGTAGACTTATCTGATCCTCGCCAGCTTGTATTCTCAACATCTTCACATCGTCTGCAAACAGTAACACCTCTATATCTATACCTTCTGTCATGCCATTCACATTTCACTGGACCTACGACTGACCCTTGTGGAACCCCACTCGTCACAGGCGCCCACTATGACACCTCATCACATACTAACACCCTTTGTTTCCTTTCTGTCACGTGTTCCCTGAATCACTGCAGTACTTTCCCCTGCTATTCCTTCCTGCTCCTCTAGCTTTTCAACCAGTCTCTCGTGTGATACTATATCGAAAGCCTTCTTACAATCCAAGAAGGTGCAGACTACCCATCACTCTCAATCCTGTCTTACTTCTGTGACCTTTTCGTAGAACTCCAGTAGGTTTGTGAAAAAGGATTTCCCTTCCCTGAAACCGAGCTGGTTGTCATTTATGAGCCTGTTCCTTTCTTGGTTCTCCACCACTCTTCTCCTTATAATGTTCTCCATAACTTTACATACTATATATGTTAGAGACACAGGTCTGTAGTTTAGAACTGCCTATCTGTTTCCTTTCTTAAAAATTGGGACTATGTTTGCTGTCTTTCACATCTCAGGTAGTTGCCCTGTTTCAATATATTAACTGAAGATTATTGTTAGTGGCATACATAGTGCATCTGCTCTATATTGGCCCACTGCTCTATATTGGCCCACCGCCTTTGAGGTATCTAGTTTAACTAGCAGTTTGTTCAACTGGTGCAACCAACTCCCTCGGTTTGCTGGAAGCCTCTCTGCCTCCACTGTGAATACCTGCAGGAATCTTGAGCTGAGCTCCTCATATACTTCCTGGTTGCTCCATGTGAGCTCCCCTCCTTCATTCCTCATCCTGATCACCTGATCCTTGACGATTGTTTTCCTCCAGATGTGGTTATATATCAACTTTTGGTCAGATTTGGCTTTTGATGCTATGTCATTCTCGTATTGCCGCTGGGTCTCTCTCCTTATCCATGCATATTCATTTCTGGCTCTTCAGCTTCACTTCTTGTTATCCTGAGTCCTTTGCCTTTTACACTTTTTCCATGCTCTAACACACTCGGTTTTGGCCTCTCCACACCTCTGGGTAAACCATGGGCCTACTCTGGTCTTCCCAATGGTTCTATTGCCCATTGGCACGAACTTCTCCTCTGCCTCCCTGCACTCTGCTGTCACGTGTTCCATCATTTTCTTTACTGTCTTCCCCTCTAGTTCTCTTACCCACTGCACCTCATGCAGGAATTGCCTCGTAGATGTGTAGTCCCCTTTTTTAAAATTTGGTTTCTCCAGTCCTTCTCGTTCTGCTTCACTCTCTATTGTTTACTATATATTCGAAGCTCAGGACCACGTGATCGCTAGCTCCGAGGGGCCTTTCATGTGTGATGTCCTCAATATCTGCACTGCTCAAGGTGAATACTAGGTCCAGTCTTGCTGGTTCATCCTCTTCCCTCTCTCTGGTAGTGTCCCTAACGTGTTGATGCATGAGGTTTTCATAATGCATCAACAAAATATCAGCAGGATAGACTGCAACTCTGGTTGTTCTCTGCTGACTCTAGCCTTGGCTCTCTTTCTTGCCCCTTTCGTCTCTGTGTCATCTCTCTCAGCTGCTGTCCTTCTGTCCGCATTGTGTCGCGGTCTTGGAACAACCGCTGGAATGTTGTTGATTCCTTTAGCCATTTTATTTTGTTTCCTGAAGAATTCTGTCGCTCACTCTTTCAGTATTGAAAAATGTGTGTGTGTGTTTACTCCAATTTGCACTCACCTATTTGTAGTTGCAGTGGTTGATTCGTAGCTCCTGGCCCAGCCTCTTTGCTGGTCTTTACTAAGTCCATGTGTAAGTGTATTTTGTGTGTAAGCATGTGTATATGTGTAGGTTGATGAACTGATTATATCATCTTTTCACTACTTCATCTGTTGCTTTTGTATTTGACTGAAGAATTCTGCTGGGTGGGCGAAACGTTTCAACCATTAAGATACCTAACTTTTGCACATGTGTCTTAATCATCAACTTGTCAGTTTTTTATACCGTTTCCAACATAACTCACAGTGCTTTTGACAAGAGCATAACTCACAGTGCTCTTGACAAGAGCATAACTCACAGTGCTCTTGACAGCAGCATAACTCACAGTGCTCTTGACAGAAGCATAACTTACAATGCTCACGATACCACAACAGAGACCAGACTCCCAAAGTATAAGGAGATAAACCACAATGATTATGAGAGGGGCCCGACTCACAATGGTCACTCCAGAGACCTTACTGAAAATATTCACAAGAAAGAACAGGCTCACAATAGTCAAGACAGGACCCTAACTCCTAATGCTCACGACAGAACCCTAATTCAGTGGAAACAAAAGAGACCTAATTAAAGATGGTTATAACAGACTTAACATACAAACCTCTTGACAAACCAAACTAAATGCTCTCAACAGAGACCTAAATCACAATTTTCATTTTAACTCTAAATTCGTAGTGATTATGTTAAGCTTAACTCAAAGAGCTCGCTATGATAACCAACACCAGTGCTAACTCAGCGTCCAAACCCACATACTATCTCTGAAATCAAACTCATAGTACTCAGTCCTCAATCAGTCCAAATCTTAGAGTGTTCGATGTGATTCCTTAACTGCTAGTGCTCACTCTGAGACTTTTAATAACAATCAGCTCTTACTCTGAATCCTATCTCAGTGTTCTAACACCTGTGTCCTAACTCAAAGAGCTGAGTCCTAACTAACATATTTGAGTCCTAATGCACTGTACTCATACCTGAGTAGTAAGTCACTGTGCACACACCTGAGAAGTGTCTCACAGACGTACTATTAATCCCTCACATATTTTGCCTGAATTTCTAGTGACATTATTCTCAGCCGTCTTCAACTGGCGGTCTTAATGAAATTTATTACAGGTGCTTTTAAACTTTTAACACTTAAACATTATAAATGATGATGAGGGAAGAAAGACGCACGTTGCAGAACAAGCTCATGACCTGACAAAGCTCCGTGCAGAGCTCTGTCAGGTAATGACTTTATAAAGCTCTAGAGAGAACAATATTTTCCCAATAAAAAATAATTCTTTACATCTGGTTTTTATTCACTGTTGTCAAATAAAATGTATTATTAATGACCATTTATGTTTAAAACATTTCTATTTTGCTAGGGAAGGTTAAATATAAAAATTTCAATAAGCGGCATTGAACACCAAATCATCATCATCATAAAAAAACAGTAAATTCTCTTCTCAGAATTATGGAAAATATTTTTTCTACGCTGAAGCCAGCCAGTGATGGTGTGAGAGCAAAGAGTTCCATCTTCCATAAATGAAGAATTTCCATACTGATCTTCACGAAATTTGGGAAATGACGAGAGCTCTGAGGAGTTAATGAGGAACACTGGCTATATTTGCCAACGCCAAACCCTACCGAATTTTACTTGATATATAAGGCATTTTGCTGAGGGTAAAGCGGATGTTTTCTAGTTGTGTTCCCGAGAGACAACCAATAACTAAAATGAAGATAACCAGGTTTTTGGTAAACAGGGTCTATATATTTTTTATTAATTTCTTCATCTTTGGTGTATTTGCAGTTCACCGTGAAACCCAAGCCAATATTTCCAGTGATAAATAATATAAAATGCAATATACAATGTTTTACAAGCAATAAAAATGTAAGGGTCAAATATATTATAGAGAGATTGCACAATACTCACATACCAGAGGCCAAACTCTGTGGATTATTGCAAAGCCACTATATGATACATGGTCATACAAACTTGGTTGATTATTGCAAAGCCACTATATGATACATGGTCATACAAACTTGGTTGATTATTACACTTCCCCAAAAATTTATATGATCGCACAAACAAGTCAAATATATATTTTAATTCACTTTCATATGTTTAGATGTATGATGAAGTAGCAGCGAAGTGTTGAGCAATATTAGTTTTTTGAAAGATAAAATTAAAAGGTGTGAAAATACGAGTTGATACTGGACAGTACATATATATGTCGTGCCGAATAGGTAAAACTTGAGATTTTGGCTTAAATAGCAACGCTCTTCTTGCCATATATTTTATTGTGTTTGTTTATTATTAAATTATTGTAAACGTATCTAAAATATTTTTAGTTTGGTTAGGCTAAATTAAATTGCGCTTGTTATAATAAGGTTAGGTAAGTTTTCAAAGTTTCTCTTGGTGCAAAATTATAAATTTTTACATTAACATAAATAAAAAAAAATATATCTTTAAACGTATAAGAGAAAATTTTAGAAAGGACTTAATTTTAAATGAGTTCTTGATAATTGACCAGTTTTACCTAATCGGCACGACATATATATATATATATATATATATATATATATATATATATATATATATATATATATAATTTGTACATGCGCACTCACACAAAAAGATCGAAACCAGCAGGATTCGAACCCACGTTTGTCTCTGTAAACGAGTGTGGTTTAGTTTTCCACTGTGATGCCTTGGACCACTTAGCTATAGATGCCTCAAAACACTAAGAAGCCTGGTTACAAGCCATGTTTCTTCCTAGTGCCCGGTACACCGGTGAACCCCAGGCATGGTCTCCGGCTATTTTATTCCTGCCTGTTATGGCCTCATGGTAGATCCTAAATCACGGAAACAAGCGAAGGTGTACTAATAGAAAGATAACAGACAGAAAGATTCGAACCCACGTTTGTCACTGTCCTCGAGTGTGGCTTAGCTTCCAATGTGATGCCTTAAACCACTTAGCTACAGCTGCCTGAAAGACTGAAGAAATATTTCCTAACATCCTGTGACTTGCTTGTGTTCTCAACCTCCAGCTTTGCCATCGTGTTCCTGATTCCCGTCTCTCGAGCCATCTGTCCCTGTCCACCCATCAAGCATCTCTTTTTCCTATACTCACGGAATCATTCACTTATCAATATATGGCTGCAGGTGTCGAGTCTCAGCTCCTGGCCCTGCCTCTTCACTGTCCGCTACTAGGTTCACCCTTTCCTGGCTTCAAGAGGTTTATCGTACCTTTTCTTAAAACTATGAATGAATCCTGCCTCATCCATTTCACTCTCCAGGAAGTTTCACTTCCTGACAAATCTAGGGCTGAAGAATTGATTCCTAACGTCACTGTGATTCATCTGAATTTTCATCTTCCAGTTGTGCCCTTGTGTTCCTGTTTCCCATCTCTCTAACAGTTTGGGATAATTCACCGTATCATTTCTTCTCTTTGTTTTGAACGTTGTTAATATAATACTTCTAGATTTTCAATCCTCCAGTGTCATCAGGCTGAGTTTCCTTAACCTCTCCTCACAGGATATACCTCATTGTTCTGGAACATATTTTCGCTGCAAACCTCTGCGCTCTCTCCGATTTCTTGACATGCTTGAAAATATGTGGGTTCCATACTGGTACTATACAATACAGACCTGATGTACTCGTTCCATAGTGTCTTGAATGACACTATGGAACGAGTGCAGCAGTTGAGTGACAGGAGCGACGTGTTCTGAACTCAGGTTGCCTTAGGTTGTTCAGCTGTGGTTACTAATAGTTAGCAATTTTGCTTCTTAAAACACACTCCTTAGATGTTTTACATCTAGTCTTACATTTGCCAGACGTGCATTTCTGCAGCAGTTATTTGGTTGATGTGCATCTCAGGTGATATCCTTTTTACAATACTTACTCCACAGTCCTTCTTAAGTAAGGGATGTAGCTTTTGTTTCCTGATCCTGTACTCCGTTTGTGGTCTTCTTTGACATTCCCCAAACTTCATAACTTTGCACCTACCACTGACACTTCTGTCCCATAAACTCAAGCCGCCATCTCTCTCACCGAAGTTGCTGAAACCATCGCCAAAAGTTACTCGGGAGTACAAGGAGTTAAAGCCTCTATCATCGCTAGTCTAGAGAACATAAAAGCTAACGGCCATATCCCCGGCCATGAATGGAAAAATCTCTGCATTAACACCCTCAAAAAGTAGCATCATGTACTCCATAGAACTAGTATATACAAGATTATGCAACGGAACAGTAAAATTCCACTGAGTCCACCATACATCTCAACTATTCAATTACTTAATTTCATTAAAAGACTCATCAACGAGAATGATATCCCCATAAAATTAATACCGACTCTGAAGACTTAGGAACGGATCCTTAATAATGAATCCACCATAAGCTTCCAGGTCAATACTCCACTGCCTTCTGAAATACTCTCCCGAGCTGAAGCGCCTACCAGTCATCACAATCACCAACTATTTAGTGAAGTGCTGCCATCGTCTGTGCTGCCTTCATCTCTTGCCATCAACGCCCTGGCACTCTACGACTGAAGACACTCTTCTCCAGTACATTCTTCGTCTGTCCACACTTCCCTGCACTCTCCCTTTCACATTATTCTAGACTAGGGAACTGAACTCTTCTCCAGACTGAGAGACTGACCACTTCTTCAAAGATGATGGACTCTTCCCATCATCTTCACTTCGCTGTCTCCGTATTTGGCCTCTGTATTTGACTGAAGAAACCTATGGTATAGAAGAAACGTTTCAACAATATAGATATCCTAGTGTTGAACATGAGTCTTATTCATATTCTTGTCGGTATTGAATATCATTTTCATAATTGTATTACCACTGTTATTGCTGGTGCTGATATTATCAGTTATGTTAATAGTGATGTTCAGATTATATATGTGATGATGCTTCTGATAATGTTGCTTATGGAACTGATGTTGTTGATATTAACAACTCTGATTTTTTGATATTTCAATTATTTATTTCATGTAAAATATATTTCCAATAAGCAATTATGATTTCAGAATTTATACATATAAATTGCTTTCATCCATTAGTCGAAAACACGTTTAATTTTCCGAACAATAAAATTAGTTATATTTGTTATTATTATTAATAGTAATTATGGTACATTTGAAACCAACATGTGATTCCATGCGTGAGTCACCACGAGAGAATCATTATACACAGAAAGACATGTATTACATATTTATATTTAGTAACTAAGTGACTTACCAAAGTTCCCCTTAAAGAAGTCAAAGATATTTAGTTCATGTTATTATTAAGATAGATCTGGATAGACGATCTCAACATATGTATGTCGGAAAAAAACGAAAAAGCCTTTTTTTTTTTTTCAAAATACGGTTCGTCCCAGACAGCTTCGTCAATTTAATGTAAAGTTTGAAAGATTCTCAATATAAATTAGAAAAGAGAAGTCAGTACGTGGGTGTCAGGTCAATATGTCTGTCGGCCAGTTTACATTAACGTTGCACCGGGGCAGCACTAGGTTGTGTTTTATTATTGACAAAAGTTCTAGGAGCAGATCGTTTCCTAATAAAACTGTTTTGATTGCACAAGTGTCTTTTGTACAAGATCAGCCTAATGTGGAATGAGAGCTTTGCCGACAAGAGTATATTACATATATTGTAACTATGTATGAAATATACAGGGCGTTGAAAAAGTCCGTTTTGACTAGGAAATTGCTTCATTTTCAATATTACCTACAATAAATACTCAGCATGAGAACTCTTTACATGAAGACACTTACTTCCCGTCGTATTTAAAAGATACAAAAGTTTTATAACAAATCTTTTACTGGGCTTTCATCTGTAGGGATGCTGCAGCGGAATATCTGGCATGCATCTCTCAGACTTCCTTCCCTGCTATTGCAACACGAAAAAGATATCACTCACAGGAAGGAAAGGCTATAAAATATCTGCAACTAAATGAAAATATTATAAAAAAAGAAAACTTACTTTAAAATCTCTGCTCGTATAATAATTTTAAGATTCAATTAGAAATATTATCACCAGTAATCCCAAGAAAGAAACTATATCACACAAGTTTACGAAAAGTATAAGTAAAGTTGTAATTTGACTTCCTCATACCCTGAAAACAGTTGGAAAAGGCCTACATAATGAAGAGAGGCGTTAGTGTTGTATTGATCTTGCTTCCTCTTTCGTTTCCCTCAAGTTGTTACCTAGTGACTGTTTTTGACATTAGGTGCACGCTGATAACGATATTTACATATATTTCTTTAGTTTTCATTGTCTTAATTATGCTGTCATTTGCCTGTTTGGAAATAAACCTGTCACCTGTAATTATTGATTTGAATCTTAAAGGTAAAATTATTTATGTTAACTGCCGTAATATCTGCTTCTTGTTTTAGTAATGATATTAGAGGGAAACGTTTGTTTAAACTCCCTGGTATATATATATGTTTGGTAGATAATATATTTTAAGAGATATTTCGTTAGGTATTTTGATACTGGTAGTTTTATAGGGCAATTCGTCATGTATCTGTAGTCACTTCAACTGTAACCTGTCGGGTTACAGTTGAAGTTATTACAGTAATTACAGATTGGATATCAGATTAGAGGGAGTATGAGTAAGTGAATGTTTTCAGTTATTTGGAAGTGGACTTGTTAGGAGATGGGTCTATGAAAGACGAGGTGAACCATAGAAATGACGAAGGGAAAAAGGTGACTGTTGTACTGAGGAGCCTGTAGAGACAAAGATCTTTATCCATGGAGGCAAAGAGAGGAATAAATGAGAGTAGAGAGGATGTGAAGCATGGGTGGTGAATGTTACAACAAGGAGAATCCTGGAGGCAGTGGAGATGTCGTGTTGGAAGGCAATGTGTGGTGTGAATATTATGCAGAGAATTCGTAGCTTGGAGATTATGAGATTCAGGAGGGCTGGAGAGAAGTTGTTGAGGTGATTCGGACAATAAGAGAGGTTGGAACATTAGAGGATAACTTGAAGGATGCATAAATTTGTAGTGGAGGAAAGGCAGGGTAGAGATCGTCCTAGGAAAGGATGGAGGGAGGGGGTAAAGGAAGTTTTGTGTGGGGCTTAGACATCAAGCAAGCGTGTGTAAGCGTGTTAGAGTGTGGAGGTAAGCGGTTTTTATGACTTGACGTGCTGATGGAGAGTGAGCAAGGCAACATGTGTGAAGGGATTTAGGAAAACCGGTTAGCCGGACATGAGTCCTGGAGAAGGGAAGTACAGTGCCTGCACTCTTAAGATGTGGGGATATTCGCAGTTTTGAACTGTAGTATCGGCGCCCTTCAGGCAAAACAGTGATAGCGTGAATGATAATGAAAGTGTTTCTTCTTTTTTTTTTTTTGGCTCACCCTACCTCGGTAGGAGGCGGCTGGTTTGTAGGATAAAATATAATAAATTTACGTTAAGAAATATTTTTTTTGTCATTGCATCCACCACACAATAATACAATACTGATAATTGCCAGGAAACATTAATCACTTGATTCTTCAAACTTAAATAGACAGAACATTGATCATCATATTTTATATCACCTTACATGAGACAAAGAAAGCTCAGCTTTGTGATCAGCACATAAAAGTTAGCTTTAAACAACCAATTTAGTTTCTAAACTGGATAAGTTAAATTTTGTAGACTAGTGTTATTGAATGCTAGGCTTATTTAATTAAAACAAACTGTACGTGTAAAAGTGTACTTCAGTCAGCTATGTCTTGTTAGTGACAAGATCCAGGCAACCACAGGTATGTTTTATTTTTTCTAAAATGTGTGGCAATACAAGAAGAGCTTTCCATAGAGATAGTAATATATATAATTTAGTTGATGCGTCTCTTTGGCCTTAGCTTAACTAGGTTTCACAATGAAAATTTAATCTCTTTGATAGGTCTGCAAGAGACACTTTAGATAGGAAATATATAATCAGTGGGTTGGAAGGTTTCTTAATATTCTGTCTTGTATTCTCATCTTCTTTCAACATTTCAAATGTTTTCTTATTAGAAACATTTATATTACCATGTTTGTATCAGCTTTTAACATTTGTTGGTCAAATTTTAATGATTTGCGTAAAGTTCTTGATTCAAGGAATCACATTTGATTACCTCCCATTTCCCCAGTGATGTATGACTTCAAGTTTAATATTTCCTTATGAATTTAACAATATTAATAATTTGGAGACAAATGGTTTTTAATACTTGACGTGCTGTTGGAGTGTGAGCAAAGTAACATTTATGAAGGGATTCAGGGAAACCGGCAGGCCGGACTTGAGTCCTGGAGATGGGAAGTACAGTGTCTGCACTCTGAAGGAGGGGTGTTAATGTTGCAGTTTTATAACTGTAGTGTAAAACACCCCTCTGGCAAGACAGTGATGGAGTGAGTGATGATGAAAGTTTTTCTTTTTCGGGCCACCCTGCCTTGGTGGGAATCGGCCGATGTGTTAATAAAAATAAAATAATAATAACGATAACAGCAATACTACTACTACTACTAATAATAATAATAATAACGTAAATGTCTCTCATATCAGCTTCACCGTTATGTAATCTTTTAACGGGTCATTTCCAAGACTACTTAGCAGCAATGGTAGATTCCAAACTGAATTAGGAATGGTAAATTGTTTAAAAATATCTGAAATGACAACCAAAAAGTATAATTATGCCAAAGCTGAACCAAAAGATTAGAATTACCGGGATTAAATTGGTTTTTCCACACTACAGGACCAGGGATCTGAAGGGTCCACTCACAGGCCTTGCATCTTGGCCACTTATAAAGGCTTTCAAGTTAGTAACTTAGTGATAACCTCCTTCACTGTATCTACATCTTAGTGTATTATCACAAATAAATAATACTAATAAAGTTAATTAGGTATTACCAAAAGGAGATAGCTTATACTGTCGTCTACGTACATAATAGACGACAGTATAAGATCAAACATGTTAAGTGTGTACCAAAAGACTTTCAATAAACCTAAAGATTGGAAAAAAATTACCTCCTGCTGTTTTCACGCATTATTTTCTAGATAGCATTAGCCTTTATAAAAGTGATGGAACTATTATATTAATTATAACTACAAAAAAAGATATGCATATGCATCATACAAATAAAATTCAGATGGTATAACCTCACCCCTTACAAAAAGAAAAGTGTCCAGAATTTTCAAACATTATCTAGATTCACATAGAGACAGGGTTAACAACTCAGCATTACTGAGATAAGCTATTCTTCCTATATTAATTCTCTACTATCATTGTTTAACCAAAGAGTTAATTAGTGAAGATAATAACAATAATAAACAAAGTTAAGTTCATTGTAGTGCTATTTTGGGAAGTCCAGCACTAGCCTTAGATGACAGGTAATGCAAAAAACTTAGAAGTTTATGTGTCATCTGCAGCTAAATGGATTTCCGGGCATGTTATTACCCTGGTCCTCCTCCATTACCACGAGAGATTACACCACATCTTCCCATTGAGGTGACACATGTGGACTATACGAGGACAACAGACATTCTAACCTTCCTCCCTAACACATGGCAATATCTGTATCCTTGGAATAATTGAATCAGTGTTTCATGGATATGAACATAATTGCTGGTGTTCGTATAATACTAAATAAATCTTAGATCAGTAACTATTATAGTTACATTAGTTATTAATACGTACCTGAGAAACAATCACTAGAATCTACGCTACCTTGTATAGTTACATTAGTTATTAATACGTACCTGAGAAACAATCACTAGAATCTACGCTACCTTGTAATGTTTAAAAACCAGAAACACAAGATTCATTTTATAATTTACTCGTACCCAGCAAATATAACTGTATTTGTATTAGACTATTATATAAATAACATAGTCGTGAGTACATGGATCAGCATCACTTATAAATACATATCAAATAATTATGTCATTATTTATTAAAGTCACAGCGGGAGGGGGTGTGGAGCTGTTACCCGCCTCTCACTTTACTTACTCTATCACCAATAATATAACTATAAATGACAATGTCCTAATTTCAAGATATCCTCAGGAATTATGAACAATTTCTAGGAGAATATGATTATAAAGCATGTCTGTGTTGCGTTTATATAGCATGTCTGTATTGCGTTTATATAGCATGTCTGTATTGCGTTTATATAGCGTGTCTGTGTTGCGTTTATATAGCGTGTCTGTGTTGCGTTTATATAGCATGTCTGTGTTGCGTTTATATAGCATGTCTGTGTTGCGTTTATATAGAATGTCTGTGTTGCGTTTATATAGCATGTCTGTGTTGCGTTTATATAGCATGTCTGTGTTGCGTTTATATAGCATGTCTGTGTTGCGTTTATATAGCATGTCTGTATTGCGTTTATATAGCGTGTCTGTGTTGCGTTTATATAGCATATATGTGTTGCGTTTATATAGCGTGTCTGTGTTGCGTTTATATAGCATGTCTGTGTTGCGTTTATATAGCATGTCTGTATTGCGTTTATATAGCATGTCTGTGTTGCGTTTATATAGCATGTCTGTGTTGCGTTTATATAGCGTGTCTGTGTTGCGTTTATATAGCGTGTTTGTGTTGCGTTTATATAGCATGTCTGTGTTGCGTTTATATAGCATGTCTGTGTTGCGTTTATATAGCGTGTATGTTGCATTTATATAGCGTGTCTGCATTGCGTTTATATAGTGTATGTGTTGCATTTGTATAGCGTGTCTGCATTGCGTTTATACAGCGTGTCTGCGTTGCGTTTAGACGATGGACGATATAACCATCACCACTCTCTCAGCTGAATGAGTTATATGGACTTACCGGTTCAAATACATTATATATATATATATATATATATATATACAGTGGTACCTCGAGTTACTAGCTTAATTAGTTCCAGACGGCTATTCAAGTGCTGGTACCGAAGGAATTTGTTCCCATAAGAAATAATGAAAATTAGAATAATCCATTTCAGATCCCCAAAAATACACTTACAGAAACACCTACAAAAATACACTTAGCTGCTCGTAAGTAGAGGTACCACTGAATATATATATATATATATATATATATATATATATATATATATATATATATATATGTGTGTGTGTGTGTGTGTGTATGTGCATGTGTGTGTGTGTATGTATGTGTGTATGTACTCACCTAGTTGTGGTTGCAGGGGTCGAGACATAGCTCCTGGCCCCGCCTCTTCACTGGTGTGTATGTGTGTGTGTGTGTGTTGTGTGTGTGTGTGTGTGTGTGTGTGTGTGTGTGTGTGTGTGTGTGTGATGCCAAATAGGTAAAACTTGCGATTTTGGCTTAAATAGCAACGCTCTTCTTGCCGAATAAGGCAAGCGAAACTTTGTGTACGCAATAATTTCGCAAAAATCATTCTGAACCTAACGAAAAAAATATATTTCATTGTGTTTGTTTTTATTAAATTATTGTAAACTTATCTAAAATATATTTAGTTGGAGTACAAGTCAAGTGCTTCCAAGCATTTCCAGTAGTTAAGGTGTTTGACAGAACTTATGTGTATAGTAAAGGTTCTCTGTACATTCTCTAGATCTGCAATTTCACCTGCCTTGAATGGAGATGTTAATGTACAGCAGTATTCCAGCCTAGAGAGAACAAGTGATTTAAAAAGGATCTCTTGTTTTGAATATTCTCATTATCCATCCTATCATTTTCTTTGCAGATGTGATAGTGGCACTGTTGTGGTCCTTGAAGGTGAGATCCTCAGACATTACCACTCCCAGGTCCTTCATATTACTTTTCCGCTCTATTGTGTGATTAGAATTTGTAATATACCCAGTTCTAGCTATTATTTCCTCCAGTTTTCCATAACAGAGTAGTTGGAATTTGACTTCAGTTAACATCATATTATTTTTCGTTGCCCATTGGAAAACTTGGTTTATATCTTCTTGGAGATTTACCGTGTCCTCAATGGATGACTCTCTCATGCAGATCCTAGTGTCGTCTGCAAAGGATGACACGGTGCTGTGCTTTACATCTCTGTCTATGATATGATGATGAGGAACAGGATGGGGGCGAGTAATGTGCCTTGTGGGACAGAGCTTTTAAGAACATAAGAACATAAGAAAGGAGGAACACTGCAGCAGGCCTGTTGGCCCATACTAGGCAAGTCCTTCACAATCCGTCCCACTAACAGAATATTTGCTCAACCCAATTTTCAATGCTACCCAAGAAATAAGCTTTGACAATTCTACCCACTCATGCGCGAATCCCACTCAAATCCAACCCCTCTCACTCATGAATTTATCCAACCTAAATTTGAAACTACCCAAGGTCCTAGCTTCAATAACCCTACTAGGCAGACTGTTCCACTCATCAACTACCCTATTTCCAAACCAATACTTTCCTATATCCTTTCTAAATCTAAACTTATCTAACTTGAATCCATTATTGCGGGTTCTCTCTTGGAGAGATATCCTCTAGACCTTATTTATATCCCCTTTGTTAATACCCATTTTCCACTTGTATACCTCGATCATGTCTCCCCTCATTCTACGTCTTACAAGTGAATGTAATTTTAGGGTCTTCAATCTTTCTTCGTAAGGAAGATTTCTAATGC
The DNA here is from genome assembly GCA_009830355.1 of Cherax destructor. NCBI lineage: Eukaryota > Metazoa > Arthropoda > Malacostraca > Decapoda > Parastacidae > Cherax > Cherax destructor. The sequence goes on along the minus strand of WNWK01001127.1, from coordinate 16,265 downwards.
TATGTATTAATTTAGTCATTCTACGCTGAATGTTTTCTAACGAATTTATGTCCATTCTGTAATATGGAGACCAGAACTGAGCTGCGTAATCTAGGTGAGGCCTTACTAATGATGTATAAAGCTGTAATATAACCTCTGGACTTCTGTTGCTAACACTTCTTGATATAAATCCCAGTAATCTATTTGCCTTATTACGTACGCTTAGGCATTGCTGTGGAAATAAATGGTATAAAATACGACACAATGGAAAAATAAACACATAAGCAGTATATGTGATCCTTATTGACAACGTTTCGCCCACGCAGTGGCTTTATCGAGTCACAGACAGATCTACCAGGTAGATCTGTCTGTGACTCGATAAGCACTGCGTGGGCAAACGTTTCAATAAAGGATCACATTATACTGCTTATGTGTTTATTTTTCCAGGCATTGCTGTCTTGGTTTAAGGTTGCTGCTTACCATCACCCCCAAGTCCTTCTCGCAATCTGTATGGCTAAGTTCTACGTTATTTAACTTATAAGTGCTTGGGTTATGGACACTCCCGAGCTTCAGAACCTTGCATTTATCTACATTGAACTGCATCTGCCACTTTTCTGACCACGAATTAAGTTTGTCTAAATCTTCCTGAAGTTCTATGACATCTATGTTTGAATCAATTATCCTACCTATCTTCGTGTCGTCGGCGAATTTGCTCATATCACTAGTAATTCCCTCATCAAGGTCATTGATATATATTATAAATAACAATGGGCCTAAGACTGATCCCTGTGGAACACCACTTGTTACAAGTCCCCATTCGGATTTAACCCCATTTATGCACACTCTCTGCTTCCTATCGGTGAGCCATGACTCGATCCATGACAGCACTTTTCCCCCAATGCCATGAGCTGCCACTTTCTTTAACAGTCTCTGGTGCGGTACTCTATCAAAAGCCTTACTAAAGTCTAAATATACAATATCGAATTCTTTATCGTGATCAACAGCCTCAAAAGCTTTACTGAAGAAGGTTAATAAATTAGATAGGCAGGAACGGCCCCTCGTGAATCCATGCTGGGTATCATTAATCAAATTATGGTTATCTAGATGGCTTCTAATAATATCAGCTATAATTGACTCTAGTAATTTGCCTACAATTGAGGTCAGGCTTATTGGGCGGTAGTTTGACGGTAGTGACTTGTCCCCTGCTTTAAAAATAGGAATTACATTAGCTATCTTCCACATATCAGACACTACACCTGTTTGAAGAGATAAATTAAAAATGTTAGATATTGGTTCCAGAGTTCCATTTTGCATTCCTTAAGAACCCTTGCAAAAGCTCATCAGGACCCGGCGATTTATTTTGTTTCAGTCGGTCCAGCTGTTTCATAATCATTTCGCTAGTGACTGTGATATTACATAATTTATCTTCTTCTGGGCCTCTGTAAAAATTAATTACTGGGATATTATTAATGTCTTCCTGTGTGAAAACCGAGAGAAAATAATTATTAAAAATAGAGCACATATCATTCTCCTTGTCAGTAAGATGCCCAAAGTTATTTTTAAGGGGACCTATCTTATCCCTAACTTTTGTTCTATAAACCTGGAAAAACTTTTGGGTTAGTTTTTGAATCCCTAGCAACTTTAATTTCATAGTCCCGTTTAGCTTTTCTTATTCCCTTTTAACGTCCCTCTTAATGTCAGTATACTGATTTATAAGATGACCCTCACCTCTTTTAGGCGCCTATAAATTCCTTTCTTCTGCCCTAAAAGATATTTGAGCCTATTATTCATCCATTTTGGGTCATTTCTACTTGATCTAATTTCTTTATACGGGATAAATGTTCTTTGGGCAGCCTGTATAGTGTTAAGAAAACTGTCATATTGATACCTCTCTTCTTCACCCCAGTCCACAGTTGATAAGTGTTCTCTAAGTCCATTATAATCTGCTAAGCGAAAATCTGGGACCATTACTGAATTATCCCTACTATCATACATCCATTCAATGCTAAAGGTAATTGACTTGTGGTCGCTTGAGCCGAGTTCCTCTGTAATTTCTAAATTATTAACAAGGGTTTCCTTGCTTGCCAGAACCAAGTCAAGTAGGTTATTTCCCCTTGTAGGTTCTGTTACAAACTGCTTCAAAAAGCAATCATGAACTACTTCTAAAAAGTCGTTAGATTCTAAATTCCCTGTCATGAAATTCCAATCAATCTGACTAAAGTTAAAGTCCCCTAGAATTACTACGTTATCGTGTCTTGTGGCCTTAACAATTTCCTCCCAAAGTAGTCTCCCTTGTTCCCTATCTAAGTTTGGAGGTCGGTAAATCACGCCTAAAATCAATTTTTCACACCCCTCTGAAAATTCTATCCAGACAGACTCTGTATGTGTTAATTTCACTATGGCAGCTTCCGATTTAATTCTGTTCACCACTACTTTTTGTGTTCGATTGTTTAGAAAGTTAAAGAGCCATCTGCCCAATTTGCCAGTTATACCTTTATCACGCATTTTGTGCACTATTACACTATGATTGCACTTATCGAAGGCGTTTGCAAAATCTGTGTATACTACATCTACATTATGTTTGTCTTCCATTGCATCCAGGACCAGGTCATAATGGTCCAGTAGTTCCGAGAGGCAAGAGCGACTTCTAAATCCATGTTATCCTGGATTGTTCAATTGCTGGGAATCCAAGTGGTTTGCAATCATGCTTCTTAGAGCTCTATCAAAGAATATATCATCCTTGTCATCCAATATAGTCCATGTCACCCAGCTACCACACTATTTCACATCTGTCATCCAGTTACCACACTATATGATCCACATCATCCACCTACCACACTATATCATCCATGTCATCCAGCTACCACACTATATCATCCAGCTACCACACTATATCATCCATGTCATTCAGCTACCACACTATATCATCCAGCTACCACACTATATCATCCAGCTACCACACTATATCATCCAGCTGCCACACTATATCATCGATATCATCCAGCTACTACATTATATCATTCATGTCATCTAGGTACCCCATTATATCATCCATGGGTTGGGTAGGTGTTTTCGTTTGTGGGTTTCGTTTTGGGTTTAAGGGGGACCTGCCTAGTGTGGGCCGCCTGGCATGCTGCAGTATTTCTCCTTTCCTGTGATCTTATGAGCGAGAGAGGTTGGATTTGAGCAGGCTTTTGGCTTCAGCTCCCTCGGTGCCTTGGTGATGGACCAGGTGCTACAGCTCCTTCAGTACCCTGGTGATGGACCAGGTGCTATAGCTCCTTCGGTGCCCTGGTGATGGACCAGGTGCATCAGCTCCTTCAGTACCCTGGTGATGGACCAGGTGCTTCAGCTCCTTCAGTACCCTGGTGATGGACCAGGTGCATCAGCTCCTTCAGTACCTTGGTGATGGACCAGGTGCTACAGCGTTTTCAGTACCCTGGTGATAGACCAGGTGCTTCAGCTCCTTCAGTACCCTTTTAAATGGTGCCCTGGTTATCAAAGCTTATTCCATAAATGGAGTAGAAGGTGGGTTGGGCAGGTATTTTTGTTTGTGGGTTTTGTCTTGGGTTTAAGGGGGACCTTCCTAGTGTGGGCCGCCTGGCCTGCTGCAGGGGTTGAACTTGAGCGGGACTTGCACATTGGTTGGGAGGAGGGGGGTGGGGTTGACGGGGCTTGTTGCTTGGGTGGCGCTGGGGATGGGTTGGGCAAATATTTTTGTCGGTGAAATTAAGACACATGTGCAACATCTGGGTGTCTTTATTGTAAACGTTTCGCCCTCCAGTGGCGAAACGTTTACAATAAAGACACCCAGATGTTTCACATGTGTCTTAATTTCATCTTGTCGGTATTGTATACCATTCTTGTACAATTTTTGTTGGTGTTTTGGTTTTGACATGGACCAGGCCAGTAGGCCTGCTGCAGTGTTCCTTCTTTCTTATGTTCTTATGTCATCCAACCAGCACACTATATCATCTATGTTATCCAGCTACAACACTACCATCCATATCATCCAGCTACCACACTATATCATCTATGTCATCCAACCAATACACTATATCCACACAACCCGCACATATAAAAAAAGAGAGGAGCTTACGACGACGTTTCGGTCCGACTTGGACCATTTACAAAGTCACACTGTCACAAGTCGGACCGAAACGTCGTCGTTTCATCCATGTTATTCAACCAATACACTATATCATCCATGTCATCCAACCAATACACTATATCATCCAACCAATACACTATATCATCCAACCAATACACTATATCATCCAACCAATACACTATATCATCCAACCAATACACTATATCATCCAACCAATACACTATATCATCCAACCAATACACTATATCATCCAACCAATACACTATATCATCCAACCAATACACTATATCATCCATGTCATCCAACCAATACACTATATCATCCATGTCATTCAACCAACACACTATATCATCCATGTCATCCAACCAATACACTATATCATCCATGTCATCCAACCAATACACTATATCATCCATGTCATCCAACCAATACACTATATCATCCATGTCATTCAACCAATACACTATATCATCCATGTCATCCAACCAATACACTATATCATCCATGTCATCCAACCAATACACTATATCATCCAACCAATACACTATATCATCCATGTCATCCAACCAACACACTATATCATCCATGTGATCCAACCAATACACTATATCATCCATGTCATCCAACCAATACACTATATCATCCAACCAACACACTATATCATCCAGATCCAACACACTATATCATCCATGTCATCCAACCAATACACTATATCATCCATGTCATCCAACCAATACACTATATCATCCACCATATACATCCATATCATCAACAACACTATATCATCCATGTCATCCAACCAATACACTATATCATCCATGTCATCCAACCAATACACTATATCATCCATGTCATCCAACCAATACACTATATCATCCATGTCATCCAACCAATACACTATATCATCCATGTCATTCAACCAACACACTATATCATCCAACCAATACACTATATCATCCAACCAACACACTATATCATCCATGTCATCCAACCAATACACTATATCATCCATGTCATCCAACCAATACACTATATCATCCATGTCATCCAACCTACACACTATATCATCCATGTCATCCAACCAATACACTATATCATCCATGTCATCCAACCAATACACTATATCATCCATGTCATCCAACCAACACACTATATCATCCATGTCATCCAACCAATACACTATATCATCCATGTCATCCAACCAATACACTATATCATCCATGTCATCCAACCAATACACTATATCATCCATGTCATCCAACCAACACACTATATCATCCATGTCATCCAACCAATACACTATATCATCCATGTCATCCAACCAATACACTATATCATCATCATAACAAACATATATCCATGTCATCCAACCAATACACTATATCATCCATGTCATCCAACCAATACACTATATCATCCATGTCATCCAACCAACACACTATATCATCCATGTCATCCAACCAATACACTATATCATCCATGTCATCCAACCAACACACTATATCATCCATGTCATCCAACCAACACACTATATCATCCATGTCATCCAACCAATACACTATATCATCCATGTCATCCAACCAACACACTATATCATCCATGTCATCCAACCAACACACTATATCATCCATGTCATCCAACCAAACACTATATCATCCATGTCATCCAACCAAACACTATATATCACATTATCATGTCATACACTATATCATCCATGTCATCAACAAACATATCATCCATGTCATCCAACCAATACACTATATCATCCATGTCATCCAACCAATACACTATATCATCCATGTCATCCAACCAAACACTATATCATCCATGTCATCCAACCAATACACTATATCATCCATGTCATCCAACCAATACACTATATCATCATTCATCCAACCAACACACTATATCATCCATGTCATCCAACCAACACACTATATCATCCATGTCATCCAACCAATACACTATATCATCCATGTCATCCAACCAATACACTATATTATCCATGTCATCCAACCAACACACTATATCATCCATGTCATCCAGTTACAGCGTCATCATTCACACTACATACAGATCATCAGTGTACCACCAGTAACAAGTATATTGTGTCACCCTCATAAGTCATCAGTGTCACCCTCATAAGTCATCAGTGTCACCCTCATAAGTCATCAGTGTCACCCTCATAAGTCATCAGTGTCACCCTCATAAGTCATCAGTGTCACCTCATAATCATCAGTGTCACCCTCATAAGTCATCAGTGTCACCCTCATAAGTCATCAGTGTCACCTCATAAGTCATCAGTGTCACCCTCATAAGTCATCAGTGTCACCCTCATAAGTCATCAGTGTCACCCTCATAAGTCATCAGTGTCACCCTCATAAGTCATCAGTGTCACCCTCATAAGTCATCAGTGTCACCCTCATAAGTCATCAGTGTCACCCTCATAAGTCATCAGTGTCACCCTCATAAGTCATCAGTGTCACCCTCATAAGTCATCAGTGTCACCCTCATAAGTCATCAGTGTCACCCTCATAAGTCATCAGTGTCACCCTCATAAGTCATCAGTGTCACCTCATAAGTCTCAGTGTCACCTCATAAGTCATCAGTGTCACCTCATAAGTCATCAGTGTCACCTCATAAGTCATCAGTGTCACCCTCATAAGTCATCAGTGTCACCATAAGTCAGTGTCACCTCATAAGTCATCAGTGTCACCCTCATAAGTCATCAGTGTCACCCTCATAAGTCATCAGTGTCACCCTCATAAGTCATCAGTGTCACCCTCATAAGTCATCAGTGTCACCCTCATAAGTCATCAGTGTCACCCTCATAAGTCATCAGTGAGCTTGTCATTCTTGCAGTGAGTGTTGACGAGTGACCCCGTGTCAACGGGCCACGTGGCACACACTCAATCCTCACTCAGTCACGTGACACGACACCAATTATCACCCAGTCATCTGACAAGCCATTAAGGCTCTCTTAGCGACGTGAGGCTCCACAAATCTCGCTCAGGCATATGACACACCATTAAATCTCGCCCAGGCATATGACACCATTAAATCTCGCCCAGGAATATGACACACCATTAAATCTCGTCCAGGAATATGACACACCATTAAATCTCGTCCAGGCATATGACACATCATTAAATCTCGTCCAGGAATATGACACACCATTAAATCTCGTCCAGGCATATGACACACCATTAAATCTCGTCCAGGAATATGACACCACTTTAAGCCTGGCGCGTCCATGTGACTCACCACCAAGAATTACACAACAATAAGACACTACACACAGCCTGGCAATCAGCTTCTCCAAGTAATGTGACGAACCATGAAGCTGTAAACAACTCAGATACAATTCGAAGCCGCATCCACTCATATGATACTCCACGAAGCCACAGCCAGCCAAGTGATACGCTAGCAAGTCTTGCATCGTATGTAATAGTTAGCACCATGTTTCGTTGTTCAATGTTTGTTTAATCATCTTCAGTGCAGTGATGCATCAGTCATCTGTACACCAGTAAAAAAATTCACTTGAAGTCTTAACTCGAGATGCGGGTCAACAAGCTTGTACCCAGCCATCATCAGAAGAGTTGGGAATTTTATTGGATGTTGCCTCGATTGAACTGTTTGATGAAAATACCGATTTAGGAAAATGTATATATTCTCAGTATCTCCATATACCTTGAATTTTAAGACTCTGGACGAACACTAGTATTTATTGGTTTTGGAACCTTAATCTAGTGCTGCATGCAACCCACTGATTAAAATAGGCAGTTCTTCTCAGATATTACCCGTCACATTTGCTAGATTTTCAAGAAAACAAAATATAAAATAACATCCAAAAGTATTAATTTTTTTTTTTTATATTTTATTAAGAAACAGGTATATATACATATTACATACATGGAAACGTTCTAAACATATGAACGCTTATAATTACCAACATAATTTACATATTCTAATCGACATAGAAACTCACCACATTATACTTGTTACGAATACATGATCATCATATTGCTCATAACATCAAGGAGCCTCTATGAACAAAAAAAAACCACTAGTCAAAACTTACAAAAGCAATATGCCCCCTCCTTAACCTTCCTAACATAAAACTCCCTCTGAAATCATTGAGTAAACCAACTATATGTATACATAGCACACCTACACCCCTAAATCTACACTAAATTGTACTATTTACACTAAATTGTACAATCAGAACTGTATATTACATGGTACCATTATTTCCATGCATCCTCTTGAATTCTGTCAAATGTTCTCCACAAGATGAAACAATTAAACTTGGACTGTCTCTCACTGACCTTGCAGTGCACTGCGCACCACACCCTAACCGTATATAAAAAAACATTAATATACTTAAATACACATATTACTTTCCTTTGCTGTTATTCTAATAATATTCCTTAATTCTAATCCTGACATTACACATTAAGAGACAGGTATATGTACATATTACATACATAAGAGCGCCCAAACATATGAACGCTTATAATTATCAACATAAATTACATATGCCAAACAACATAGCACCTCACTACATTACACTAGACACTAGAGCATAATCATAATGTTCCCATTACCTCAAGGTGTCTCTATGAACAATACCACTACTTTTTTTTATCTTATTTCCCAGACTAGAACACTGAACCAGAAAATTCCCCGCCCATTTCCCTGATCTATTGCCGAACCTAGAATACCCAGCTACTACCCCCTCCTCCCAATCCCTTTAAAACACAAACCCCCACCCCCTCTCCCCTCCCTACCTACATTACTATCCTCCTACCCACCCTCTACCCATTTCACCTCCCGTGACTTCTACCATAATCAACACCAGTCCTTTCACCTTGGCACCCTCAACATGCTATTCACTGTCATCTCTTGATAACCACTCGAAAAAGCCCTGTTCCATACCCCACTATACAAACTCCGATTCCTACATTTTGTCCTATAAAACCCGCTCCTAAAGCCCTTATTCGAACCATCCCTCTACGTCCCTCTACCCCAAGATATATGTATAAAATCCAACACCAAATAAGACATCCCTCTACGTATGCTTTCGAGAACTTCCTCAAATCTAAACTCAAAGCCCTCAAAACGGATACCCCTCCCCACCTACCATCCTCAAAACCCCCAAACCATTTCCTCACTGCTTCCAAACCCTCACAAAAATAGATGGCGTGATAAGCTGTATCTACCTCCCCACCTACGACAATACCCATCCCACTCAACCCCATTACATAAAGCTGGGCCCTGGACGCCAAAATACCCTGAAGAAACCTATACCCTGTTTCCTCACCCTTGGGTGCACCTTAAACTTCTTTAACCACCCCCAAATTCCTTTCCAATCATACAAAGGATAAACCTCACTCCCTTGCATCTCCATTCTCTCCATCCCCAACCTATCCAAACGGCTTACTCTACACCTTCCGGCTCCTTCATAACCAATAACCCTCGTAAAATAGCCTCACAAAGCAATATATCCTTTCCTCCCCACCACCTTCGCACCTCCTTCATCACCAAACCCACGTTTCGTCCCCCTCTCCTCCCTCATCAAAAACTCATGCCTCACAAAAACACTCCTTAACCTACACCTCAAGGGCACCAACCCTAACCCCCACCTCACCCTCGTTTCCACTACTTCCCTACACATCCAATGTCTCCCATTCCCCCATACAAACTTCAACACGTACTTCAACAACCACTGCACATCCACCTCTAAGAGGATATACCACCGCCCTAAACCACAATTTACTATACACTAAAACGTTAATAACTACCACCCTTTGCAACAAAGTTACCTCTCTCATTCCCCATCCCTTCATCCTATCAATAGCAGCATCCACTACCAATCTTGAATTTACCTCTCTAGCCACCAAAGGATCAGCGCTGAACACTATCCCACATATTTTTATAGTTTTCACACAACTCCATCCCTCCCGTTTCTCCAACGTTCCCCCCGACCAACTGCCTACCTCCAATAAATTAGATTTTTCCTTATTCACCCTCATTCCCGTTGCCTTCCCAAACTTTTCAACCAACTCATTGATCATACTCAACTGCTTCTCAGACCTGACCAACACTGTAGTATCATCTACATAACCAACAATACCCCCTCTGCATCCTCCTCCATGTCACCCTCCCGTAAACCTCCTCCTCCACCAACCTATAAAACGGATCCTGTAATAAGGCAAAAAGGATCTGGGACAGCGGACATCCCTGCCGCAGACCCTTCTTCATCTCCACCTTTCTTCCCACATTCCCATTAATTTGCACCCTAACTAAAGCCCCCTCATACAAAGTTCGAACCCATCCTATAACTACCTCCCCAAACCCTTGCCTACCCAAAATATCCAATAACATTTCCCTGTCCACCCTATCATATGCCCTCTGCCAATCCACCCCCAATACTCCTCCCATCTGACTATTCTCAATAAACTGCTTTATACGTCTATGCCCCGTTCTGATACTCCGTCCCAGCACCCCGTATTGTCCCTCATGCAACATTCCCCTAACCCTCTTTTGATCCTGTTTGCTAAAACCTTTGCAAATATTTTATAATCTGCAGTCAATAATGCTATTCCCTATAATCACCTAACCCCTCCTGATACCCCCTTTTGCCACTAGTACTACAACCCCCGTTCTCATCGACTCACCCATATTCCCTCCTCTTTCAGTTCATTTACCATTTTAACGATTACCCCCTTCAAAACCTGCCAATGCTTAACATACAATTCCCCGGCAACCGTCTATGCCAGGTGACTTTCCCAATCTCAAACCCCTCACCGCCTCCCATACCTCCTCCTCCAAAATTTCCCCTCACATTCCTTCCTCTCTTCCTCACCTAATAATTTCCCAATTCCCTCAATATCCTACCTTTAGCCTCCTCATCTGTCTCCCCTTTTCATATTTGTTACAAAACCAACCCTCTGCGTACCCCCATCCCTCCGTTGTCCTCAGTACCGTTCCCTCCTGATACCCTCTCACCCCCTTCCACCTTCAATGACTCTATCAACATACCTTTCCTTCGCCGTTGAAAATTTCTTAACACTACCTTTGACACTTTATTCCCCACAAAACTTCTTCCATACCACTTCGAATCCTTAGTCCATGAAATCTCTCCTCCTGTATTTCCCTTAACTTTGCCCTTAACTCTACCACCTCACCATAATTCTTTCCCTCCAATCCCCACCCTGACACTCACCTAAAAGCCCCTCCAAATACCTCTGATACCCATACCTATACCTCATTTCCTCACCGCCAACCCTCTCATAATACTTTCTAATTTCCACTTTCCCCGTCTCATTCCACCATTTAACAACTGACTTTATCCCCATTCTCCCCACAACCCTTCCCACCACTGCTCAAATGCCTCCTCCTCCCTTCCTTTCCAATAACCTCGTATTCAATTTCCAAAACTCTTATACACATGCACAACCCCTTCCCACCCTCCTTCAAATAACACACCCTGTGATCTGAAAAACCCAAATCAAAGCATTCCACCTTTCGCACATCCACCGACCTTGTCACATATATTCGATCCAGTCTTGCGCATAATTATTCCTTAAGAAAGTATATTCCACCAACTCATCCCTTCCCCACCACATCCACCACCCCACGCCCCAATACATCCCTTAGAGACCCCAAAACACACCCCCTTCGGGCTCCAATCCTAATCCGAATCACACTATTCCAATCCCAGCTATAATCGCTACTTGGGGCAATCCTCTGAAAGCATACGTCAACTCGTTATTAACAAAATCATCCTTGATACTCCTATTAGCAACAGCCGGCATATATACCCCAAGGAAACTTACTTGTACCCCACCCCACTCCCCGTTCACCCTTACCACTCGACTTCCCACATGCTCCCATGATGACAAGGTAAAAGGACTGGACTCTCTAATACCCACCATCACCCCACCCTTGAAAGCCCCTGCGTCACACGCAAAACCCTATACCCCTTAACTACCAGTTCTGATCCTATTTGATAATTGTGTTCTTGGAAAAATATCACATCTACTCTCATCCTCTTCAATGTTACTTCAACCCATTTACGTTTGACCTCGTTCCTGAGGCCATTAACATTCATCGTTACACACCTAAAGTGAAGGGCTGGGGTTTTCCCTTCTGCTTCAGTACTCTTTTGTCTAGTTTTCCATGTGTTGCTCCTTCCAACCCTCCCTTAATCCTCCCATCACCCTTTATATCCCTTCTATCACCATTACCCTTCACCCTACTTCCTTTTCCCTGCACCACATCCGCCCACACCTTCTTACCAGGCCTTTGTGCTGCAGTTAATAGGTCATCCTCAGATTCTTCCCTGGCCTTTTCCTTGATTCCCTTTGTCTCCACTTACTTCCATACTCTCTTCCCTATGTATTTCTGCTACCACTACTGACACTGTACCCTGAACCTCAACTTGATGTCCTGTCTTCCCCAGGACTTCACTTCGTCCTTCAGTGCCGTCATTGACGTCAATTTGATTCTCCCAATTCCCATCCCTGCCACTTCCTCAAGTGACAAAGGACCACCTCGAATGAACTCATTCAGATCCTCCAAGATCTCAGCCTCCTCCCGCATCCTCTGACTCTCGTCCATAGACGTTACACCAGTCACCACAGATTCTGCAGGCTGCACCCTGTCCACCTCTCCCTGTACTCTTTCCTCCTGCTCCACCTCCTCGCTCCATACCTGACGTCCATGCCCTCCTTCACACCATCTCCTTGTTTCCTTGCCAATTCTTCGTCCTGTTGCACTCCTTCATCCGTCCGTAGTATATCCGCCTTCCCGACATTACCCTCCTCAGGCCTTTTACGTTGACAGTCAACCGCCAGGTGCCCCGTCTGCCCACACAACCGGCAGGTACGCACCTGTCAACATAGGTAACATATACCTGAGTGCGAAAACCATGCATTAAGATAAAGGAGGGTATGGGATTCCTTAATGTCATTTTTACCGAATATGTGCCTTCCAACATACCAGCGTAAAGACCATTCATCCATCTACCAACAGTAACAGCATGGACAATCCATACATCTTCATCATTTCCTGTATGTCACTTTCCCCAGTTCAAATGGGACGTTTCGCAACTTTATCCATTTGTAAGTTGCCGAAACGTCCTTACACTACCTCCAGTCCTTGCATTACCACCAGCCGCTTGTCCTGATATTTATCCACAACTCTGGTATACGCGCCGTATATGCAAATTTCACGAAGATCCGTCGTGCCCCGTTAAGGGCTATGCCGTACAATTCTAAGTGGTCCACACCCAGAGAATCTCGAAGTATAGCTGGCAAGACAACGTCCACGTTTGACGGATAAACCGCTCCCTGAAGTACTTCAATACCAATGGTGTTTACGCGGCGCCTGTATCCCTCCGTCATGGCTGTGAAAATAAAATCTCACAAGTCGGCCACCAGAGGTCTCCTCAATACACCCGCACACAACCAAGGCTGGGCGTGGAAATGTAAGTATTAAATAGACTCATGGATGTTATGATTATATTATTAAGACTAAATGTATTTCAGTCACTACACGATCCCATAAAGTTATTTAGGTATTCCATAACCTCAGTCCTCAGTGCCTTAAGCAAGTGAAATAGTGCAGAGTGCGACGTAAGTTCATAATGCAGTTAAATATCTGCTTAGAAGATATTAAGGGAATCAGATCAGAGATTCATAAGTCAATGTAGGGATAATAATATCTAAATTTCATCAATTAAAAAGCAAAGTACAATATTAAACAGAACAAATATAATTCAAACCTTCCAAAAGACTAGAATACCCAATATCCTAAAATAAGCTTGAAGCTGCAAGAAGTTGCAATACTGAGTTGTCAGCTTAGAAGGCTGCAAGATATCAAAATTAGAAATTATCCCATATTTAAATTTTTGAGATTTTTTTTTTAAACCTGTCATAACCTTCCTGAAAGCAACTTGCCATAGCCGGCAGAACCTCCTTAGAACTCTTCCCCATCTGTCTTGATGGGGTCATTTTCACGTCCATTGATGTGATTTTCAGCATAGAGGAAGCAGTAGGAATTTTTGTGATGCATTCCATGGTAACTGGTAGGCGGTGGTCATGCCCTTGGTGGGGGCCAACGAGCTTAGTACTTCCGGTCGAGTGTGTGGGCTTGCGGGTGTGTGGGCGTGCGGGTGTGTGGGCGTGCAGGCGAGTGGATAGATATATAAGCAGACTTTCTCACAGGTTTATATTTATTTGGGGGAGATTATTTTTAATTAATGTTTAATCAGCTCATTTTTTGAAACGTGTTCAGTGAGAGGATTTACTTATTAATATTGTAAGTTATTATTAGCGTCTTGGAGCACATCTGGGAAGCGATGCCATTGACACAATTCTCAGGAAGAAACTGGAAGAGTTGAGGAGAATGTAACAACTGTCCTACCAATTAACAATAAGATATGATATGTAACCAATTAACAATAAGATATGACACCTCTGAGATTAATTTAATGAATCATATTCAGTGTTTCGTCTCCCATTTGAATCGCGTTCTCTCTAACATGAATAATAAAAGGAGTGCTATATATATAAAATAATTCAAATACATAGGTTAGATCTTACGGATTTCTCATAAATGTTTCCCTGACATTTTTCATGTGAAAACAAATATTTTCTAGATCCAATAAAATAATTTACTATGTAAGACATTTATAATTTAAAATTCCAGTCTTTAACGCCATATTATTTTATTTTCGGATCTCTAAGGCATCCAACTCTTTGTTATGCAAGTAAATGCCTCGATATATATGATGTTATAACCAGTTCGTGGTTGGAAGTATTCATCAGTGTGCTCTTCAGTGATGTCTAACATAATGAACCCATAACAAATTCCAACTAGTCGAAAATGATGGACATCATGACCAGTTAACTCCTGAGTTATTAATCAAAGTCAACACAAAAGAGGGACAACATAACAATCATACAGTGGATATTCAATTGGGAATTAATTATAAAACTGACCTGGATTTATTGCTACTCTTTCACATAAACTGTAAATCCTAATGGACATTCACCAAATAATGATATGGTTGTAAATCATATTGTAAAGTCGATAAACTGTTGATAAAGACACGTACAGTACACGTCGTTTATTAGAGAAACTCTTCGTTGCAAGTGGCTAAAACATGATGTCGTACGTGGACAAGAAAGGAGACCTATACAGTATTTACGATATATGTTATACTGATGTATGTTAGACCTATACTGGATAAAATAAAAATAAAATTCTGGAGTGTATTGCATGATGTGACTGAAGCAGATATATCACCCAAGTGATGTATATGGAAGTTTCGTATTGTAAGCGTCATAGCTCACTGGCACAGTGCCCAGGACCACAATTCGAGTCCTCGAATAAGCCAAACCAGGCCTTACTAGGCCTGAAAAGCAAAGGTATTTTTTTGCCAGAAAAGCAAAGCAATTTTTTTTATATGCCATAAGTCCGAAATGCAACCTGATCATAATGAAAGAAATATATAAATTATTGATTTTAAATAATTTTAAATAACTTAAAACTGATATATGTTCAGCAGAACTGAGATTAAAAATTTCTTCGTTGAGATAAGTGTGATTTCAAAGTTCGGTTTGGTCAAAAATAATTTTTTTACATCATTGTTAATGAAAAAAATTGTCAATCAATCTGCAAAAAAAAAAAAAAAAATGGGGGGAAAACCATAATTTTTCAGGGAGTTCGGGATATATAGGTTATATAAATTGTGTGTCCAGAAATCGTTGGTGTGGTATTTTAGTTTGCCTTTCAGGTAATGTTCTTATATCCTCCAATAATACCTACTTGAATATTTAATTCTGCTCCTCGAAGACTTCCTTGGCTTTCTTATGAACTCTCCTTCATCAGCATAATCTTTGCCCTTTTCTGTCGCCTTCCTTCTGATGAGCCAAATATAAACCACGTTTCAGATTTGTCATTTCTGAATTGTGGTTCATCCTGTCCATTATCAATGCATATTTGTTCCTGCCTCTTCTACTCACTTCACTGTTTTCATGGTTTTTTGATGTCATTATTTTTTTCGATAGACTTACACTTTTAGCTTATGCCTATATTCACACTAACCTCATTCTGTTCTTGCTATTGCTTTTTTGCTCCATAGTATGAATTTCTCCTCTGCCAA